>JAHLJT010000631.1:30029127-30468644 GCA_031308135.1 Acheta domesticus | reverse complement strand
ATTCTAAAGGGTCCCCCCGATAAGATGGTAAAAAGTTCCCCTAAAACCAAATTACATATGAGTGGTTACACTATAATTCTAACATAAAAATAATATTTTGAAAGGTTTCTTAGCCTCCGTCCTACCACCCACACCCTATACAGCCAAAAACGTGTTTTTTTAATTTTAATTTTTTTCAACAACTGAACACTATTTTATCAGACTGAAAAAAATATGATAAAAAAGAACACAACTTGGATTATCAGAAAAAATATTTTTTAATATTTTCTCAGGCCCAAATTCGAACACAAAACATATTTTCGAAAAAAAATATCAAGAAATATTTTTTACTGTGTCTTAGAAGCCTGGAACAGGCTCGAAAAAATGTCAAAGGTTCCTCTTTACACACAAATTGTTGTGTATTTTTTTCAGATTTTTCCGATTACTGGGCTGCAGTTAAAAAAATAAAAACCATTTTCCCGCCTTTAAAACACCTGGACTTTCAATATACTTTGAAATGACTGCAACGGTTCTCTGCATTTATTTTAGTGTTTATTATACATTTTGTATTACATTGCTGTATCACCCAATAAAGTTTTTTATTTGGGAATATACTTACGAAGTATCATTTTTAAAGCTTTCTAATCGTTTGCAGAAGTAATCGTATGCTACGGAAAGACGATAGTTTTTGGCAATTTATAAGAAACAATCGACACAAGACCTTGTAAGTGTGATACTGGTGGATAAAGAATTACACCTCATCCTACATCAAACAGATTTTAGAAGAAAAATAGAAGTTTGCAGATTATGACATACAAAAAAAGATTATTGCAACACACATTATAATGTTAAATAACTCGGAAGCGATGCTTCCTAGGCCTTTTAAACCAGGTTTGCTTGTCTCATGGGGACACGCCTTTTTTTTAAAACAAGTAAATTCTAACACGCATGTTTTGGGGGACGGGTAGATGACAAATGGGGAAATGATAAGGGTCATTTCGTGTGCAGGATAGATGGGGGACAGTGGGGAAGTGAAGGGGGACATATTAGGCCCCTATTATGTTGTTGGGATGTATTTTCAAAATACCACTTTCATGATTATCCCATTTTACAATTTTCCATATTAGTTCTTTTGGGTGCGCCTTTTCCGTAGCACAGATGGACAGAAAAGAGAAGCCGATATCAATGTAAAATTAAATTGAAGGAAAATACTGAAATTATCTTTCACGATAAATTAACGGGACTATATTTATTTTCTGCGAATTTTTATCTCAACGCTCAGCAATATTGGAATGAATTCTCTCGCACAGTACCGGGTCTATAATGCCGTAAACTACTTTTCGGGGGATGAGCGTTTGCAGTTGGGTGCTACATTAAATCAATTTTCAATTTTTCGTACAATTATTATTTACAAAGTGCAGAGTTTTCGCACGTGTACAGATTGTACGAGTGTCTCCATATGTATACGTATTCAAGAACAAATACTTAGGTAAAGGAAAAGACAACTTTTTTCTCTAGTCTGAAACAATCTACAGACGTGAGACCACAGGCTTCCGCAACCAATGCGTTACTAATCTGTCCGGGAGGCGCCGCGTTCTAGGCTCAGTTGTCAACGTTTTAGCTGCTATCTGTGGCCTTCCTCCTCAAGCAAGGTCGCACGTGCTTAGGACGCCGGCAACTGTCTAACTGCCAAGTGGTTGACTACAAATGTCTAGTTTTTTTTAAAACTATGACCCAGCTATTAAAAAAATATGAAAAAAATTCACAAGCATTCTGTGATGAAGTTTTAAGATTATTTTCGTGCCAGTATCTGTGTTCTAAGACAAGTAAACAGTTCTTGTAAATCTGGGTCTGACCTCTTCCCCTTCATTTTCCACATGTCCCCCAATTATCCCTCAAATATGACGGAATTATTATTTAATAAACTGCCAAACACTATTATCTTTCCTTAGCGTATGATATTCTCATACAAAGGATTAGAAAGCTTTAAAAATGATACTTCGTAAGTATATTCCAAAATCAAAACTTATTGGGTGCTACAACAATGTATACAAATGTATAATAAACATTCAAATAAATGCAGAGAACCGAGTATTTACCATTATAATGTGTGTTGCAATAATGTTTTTTTGTATGTCATAATCTGCAAACTTCTAATTTTTTTCTTCTAAAATCTGTTTGATGTAGGATGAGGTGTAATTCTTTATCCACCAGTATCACACTTACAAGGTCTTGTGTCGATTGTTTCTTATAAATTGCCAAAACTATCGTCTTTCCGTAGCATACGATTACTTATGCAAACGATTAGAAAGCTTTAAAAATGATACTTCGTAAGTATATTCCCAAATAAAAACTTTATTGGGTGATACAGCAATGTATACAAATGTATAATAAACACTAAAATAAATGCAGAGAACCGTTGCAGTCAGTTTCAAAGTATATTGAAAGTCCAGATGTTTTAAAGGCGGGAAAATGGTTTTTATTTTTTTAACTGCAGCCCAGTAATCGGAAAAATCTGAAAAAAATACACAACAATTTGTGTGTAAAGAGGAACCTTTGACATTTTTTCGAGCCTGTTCCAGGCTTCTAAGACACAGTAAAAAATATTTCTTGATATTTTTTTTTCGAAAATATTTTTTGTGTTCGAATTTGGGCCTGAGAAAATATTGAAAAATATTTTTCTGATAGTCCAAGTTGTGTTCTTATTTATCATATTTTTTTCAGTCTGATAAAATAGTGTTCAGTTGTCGAAAAAAATTGAAATTAAAGAATCACGTTTTTGGCTGTATAGGGGTGTGGGTGGTAGGACGGAGGCTAAGAAACCTTTCAAAAATATTATTTTTATGTTAGAATTATAGTGTAACCACTCATATGTAATTTGGTTGAGGGGAACTTTTTACCATCTTATCGGGGGGGACCCTTTGTTTGGAATTTGGTGACGAGTGCGAATTTACACCGGAATCCAAATGCTCCTTTGCTATAATATCTCCCCAACGTACGAATCACCATTGAAGGTGATCCTGCACACAGAATGAAATACAAATTTCCCACAATTATTTGCTGGAGTTTTTCTCGAGATCTATATAATTATTATCAGGGCTCGGTTTCTGAAAACATGTTATCTTTTTATTAGTTCAGTCTAGACGTAGCTAACTTGTAAATGAATATTTATCATGGCATGTAGGTGATAGAAATGTAGACTTATTGGGTAATTTTTCTTCATTTCTCTGACATTTTGTTTCAATTTTTAGATATTTTTTGGACATTTGTGTCATTTTTTGACATTTTACGCATTTTGTTTCATTTTCGTTTCTTTTGTTAGTGAACGTTTCATGCATTTATAATGACACACTAAAATTTTTTTTTTATTGTCTCGTCAGTTCATGACGAAATTTAGTACTACAGTGGACTCCGTTTTTTGAACTCTCAAAATTACACGGATCTTCGGTAATGTCAACCATTCAAATTGACTGTTGAAATTCCGGAGCTAAGGATTAGATTTCCTCGTAATATAAAGACTTTATATAAAAAAATTATAAAAATAAATTTTATTTAAACTTATAAAATTCATGGAATAAGTAAACATAGATACATTTTCATTCGAAGTTTTAAGTTTTTTTAAAGAAAAAGGTCATTTTCTTCTTATTTTAAGTCGTTTTATAGGTTACATTCAAAGATTTTTAGGTCATCAAAATCCGAGCCCTGATTCTATTACTATGAGCCCTGATCCTAATCCTATTCTATCACTCATTTCTAACAAGTCATCGAAGACATTCAATACTTTTATTCATTTTATCATTCATTTCTAAGAAGTCATCGAAGACATTCAATACTTTTATCCCCATTTTGTAACAAAATTAATCATGTTCTACGGAAGGAGCTCGGAGCTCAACCATCGATCGCGACCTCCGAACGACACGCCCTGAAGTTTTTACTCGAGCGAGAGAGGATAGCGGGCAGACGTGTGCACGAGGACAGGCGGGAGACTCCGCAGGGCGCAGGCTTAATACACCCGACACAACGAGCGCGTTGAGGCCTCCTGTCACTACGTAGCCGTGTGTTTGAGCGGCTGGCTTGCTCACCCTAGCGGATTGTGTACAGAGGCTCCAATTCACTTGAAAATTTTGGTGGCGAGTACGCGTCGAGATAGTTTTTTTTTAGGGTTCATGCAGCAATTTGCTCCACTTCTATGCGTCATTCAACGAACTTGTCTCCCCATTACAAGAATCACCGTCTTATGAACGGTTTTGAATCCTTACATCAAGATGTTTAAAATTAGCGGTACTCAATCAAAAACACACACACACAAATAGAAAAAGCTGAACATAATTATTATAGCTAATGTTAAAGATGTTGCTTACAAAATGTGGCTTTTGTCCTCAGTTTTCAAACCTTACATATTCCAGTTTTTACTCTTGATTATGTAAAGAAATTGAGGAATATTAGCATAGTATATTATTAGTATTTTACATTCAGGCAAGGTCCAAAAAATTCCAGTATATTATTGTCATGTGTTAATATTCTATCATTCAATTTCAACTAGCAGATATCAATCTCAGAACCCAATATTTTTGTCTAGATTTAACCCAATTTCAACTGAAGAGTGCGTAGTCGGGGCGGGGCGTGTGCATCGATCGCGCCCCTTGAACGACACGCCCCGAACTTTTTTACGTGGGCGAGCGGAGGCGAGAGCGAAGGATCGGCGGTTGCGGGCGCGGGCGCGGAGTAGGCTAATACACCTGGCACAATGGGGCGATAAGGAGCTCGGTTGCGCGAGCGGGGCGGCGGCTCCGGGCGGCACCCGCTTGGCGTGCCGCTCTCGTGGCGTCGGGGGCGGCGGGGCGGGGGCGACGTGGGGCGCCGGGAGCGTAATTGCCGCTGAAGACGCCGGCAGCGGCGGCGGTGGAGCCGGGGGCGGGAGCCGGGCGCGCACAAATCATCCCATTAGAGAGGCCCCGCGCGCCGCGCCCTCGGCCCCGCCCCCGCCTCCGCAGGTGCGGCGCGCCGCCGCTAGGGGCGCGCGTGCGGTCGCGACCGCGGAGCGGACGAGTCCCGCGGGAGGGGTCTCCTCCGCCGCCGCAGCCCAGCGCTCGCGTCGGATCGCTCGCTGAGTGCGCAGGGAATATGGAGCTAGTGGGGAAATCAAAGGATGGGCACAAATTTGGGGAAACGCAACGATTGTAAAATAGTAGTTTACGCAATTAGTTTATAATGTTGGGCTTTATAGCATAAGTACAGGTTTCGAAAACGAGAGACTTTAGGAGCGAGTTTTCAAATTTGTACGAATGCAATAAAGCAACTTTATAAAGGAGTTGCAAACACCATTTTTGTATAACAGTATTATACATTTTTTAAGGTCAAACTTACTTTTGCGAAACAACTTTCTAGTGACGACACGGGTATTTCACATCTGAGTGACAAAATGATGGTCGGTTGTTCCAATTGCCTCCACCTCCCCCCACAAACTGTCGCTGCTTTTGGCTGAATGTGTGATCACGCAATCATTCGTGCCGTAAAATCTAATACGTCATCGTTGGTACCGTAAAAAGTCCGATTATGAACTATTTTATGCAACAGAAAAGGTTGTTTATAATGCTGGTATACAAAAAAGTGTTTGTTATGAGTCTTGAATGATTTTGATGGAAAATAATTTAATAACTTTTAGTCCACTTACATACAACCGTCAAGGACAAATTAGAAAAAAAGGTTATTTGTTTGCGTACTTCATTACATTTCTAATTATTTTTAGATTTTCCAGTCCAGATATATTTTAGACATTCGTTTTCATTTACACTTATTGAAACCAAAAACACATTAATTAGAAACCATAATTTAGATTGAAGAATTTTATTAAATTGTTCTCTTAATTTTAAGATTTTTACATTTCGGCACTTTAAAAACTAGTTTTCCTCTACCTAAGGAGTCTAAAAAAATTAAGACAAACAGAAATTATTATAAGACAAAATTAAATTTCTAACTTTAAGATTATATTCAGTTACATGAAACAGATTGAAAATAATATCTATCCTTTAATTTCAGATAGGAACAACACTAAAGATGCAGAAAATTGGAATTACGGCAAATACGAGTGTACATCTTTTACAGAATATTATTAACTTCACTCCTCTTCAATTTTAGAAATTTTTGATAATTAAATTCAACTTTTTGATTTCCCCCTAGCGCCTGTAAATAGTATTCCTCTTTATTTGCTCATGATGGAAATGTTTTGCCAAAAGGCAAGATCGCTAGGTGGTTATTTTTCTTTTTACAAGTGGCAACTTTATTTTGTCCGCTACCTAATTATTGTTTGGGTAATACGAGCAGCATCGTTGTGCTGTTCTCTTTTTTGCTTTTATTTTTTAAACGTTATATTAAGTAAACTTTTCTAAAAATCCAAATTGAAACGAATTTATTAATGTTTTCTTTGTGAAAGTGTTCCCTTAGCAACAAGGTTAATAGGCGATCAAAAAGAAATGAACCGAGGCAATGGAGATACTTCAATTAATTATTATATATTTTCACAGAGTTAAATATATTTGTCTCTAATCCATCTCTTGCATAGTGATAACGATGATACATTTTCTTGATAGTCCATGGCCTAAAACACATTACAAATGTCAAGTTCACCGTAATCCTCTTTCTAACACTTGTACATCAGCATCTGTTCTAATATACCGTCTCATCTCTTTTCTCAAATTTTCTTTAACTGAATTGTTTAGGAGAGATCGATTTTCTTTAGAAGTAGCACTGTGAGACTTCTCTTCGTGTTCCGGAATTATCCATCCTCTGTACCTGGTCTGTCCATGCGTTCCAATGTTCTTTAATTTTTACTTTCCCGTATACGTACGCATACACTGAGTGATATACGTAGTATAGGGAAAGTTATGTAATGCTGCACGAAAAAATGGCCAATTTTCGGCGGAAAAAAATTCATTGCCGGGCCGTGATAACGAAAAAGTGGCTAAAACCAGTTGCTAAATTAAGAAAAAAAATCCCCTAACACGGGGTGTAGCCAGAAACCCTCTTTTGTGGGTTTTTGATATCGAAAAACCAATTGAAAGGAAAACGTCAGTCTGTCTGTGAACACTGCTAAACCCTTCGAACGATTTCTTTCAAAATGGATAGTCCCCGGTCGATCTGGTTTTAGTCAAAGTTTTGAGATTTTGAAAAGATTCTTCAAAATTTTGGGGTACTTTACATGAAGCCCCCCCCCGGACATTTTCAAATTTTTCTCAAAAATGGCTCCAATTTTTTCTTTAAATTTCTTGTATGAATAGAGTAAAATACACTGATTAACTTGGCATAGGTCCGATTTTCACGGATAACTCTGAATTTTCGAAAATTGTGAAAGTCTGAATATTTTTCGGCGTCTTTCTCCAACTACAAAATTGAAGATAGAGATTTTTCCTTCAAATAAAATGTGCTCTCCAAAGTGAGTTCTTTGTTTAAGGTCATGTACATTGTTCTGAAAATTTTAGTAGTTTTCGCGCCATATTGCGTGCAATATATGCATTTTAAAAAAATACAAAAACTAGATTTTCTCATAAACGTCTCCAATTTTTTTTCTTTAAACTTTTGGTAGGGATAGTGCTAAATGTACCCTATGAGATGACATAAACGCCATATTGCTCTATTCTTTTGTTTTTTTCAAAATTGCAAAAATATAATTTTTTTTAGTGTGTCTCATGTCGTTAATATATACACTAGCGAAGAATTGTTCACATTAATTTATTTATGAGTGCATGTGCTTTATATAATGTCAAATAAAATTTATCGAAAACACAACAGTTTTCCGTGAAAACTAACTCAAATTTCCGCATTTTCAGAAATGCTCAAACTCCATTTTCTCATAAATGGCTACAAATTGTTTCTTCAAACTTTTCGAACGGATAGTGCTAATTGCACTCTTTAATATGACGTAAAGTTTATTTTGAAGATTTTTTTTGATTTTTTAAAAAATTACACATATGTAATTTTTTTGAAGGATCTCCCACATCTTTTAATATTCACATTACCTGAAATTTGTAAACATTATTATATTTGTGAGTGTAATTGCTTCAAATAACTTCAAATAAAGTATTTTGAAAACTCAAAAATTTTCTGTGAAAATGAGCTTCAAATTTCGCATTTTTAGTAGCGCTAAAACGCAATTTTCTTTAAAACGGCACATAATTTTTAAAAGAAAATTGCCATTTAGGGCTAGGTTTTTATTTTCTTTAATATTCTAAAATTAATATTTCCATTCTACCAATAGGAAATCGAAAAATTAAGAAAATGAAAAAAAAAACAAACAAAACATGCAGTTTGTGCGGTGATAGATGGCGGCTGGCAAGAAAGTGTATGTGACAATTCCAAATAGCTAGCGAAGACCCAAGGAAATAGAAAACTAATACGGGAAAGTCTGTGCCATTCTGTATCACCACTAGTTTCATTTAAATTAAATATCCTGAACGTATTTCTCAATCTTCATATCTTACATGTGTTCTCGCGTAAAGCCCAATAATCTCACAAATCTCATTCCAGAAGCTTGCTGCGGAGTTTCGTATTCAGTACTCACGTTTTGCTTCAGTGGATGTCTTTCCTTGCCTTGTATTTATAGTTCTGTTAATTGTTCCGCACATATGATTAAAACGCTCTTTCCCTGTCCACATCAATCTTCATATTAACTATAATATGAATTAATAAGTTTTAATCGAGGTCAAAATACTATTATTATTATTATTATTATTATTATTATTATTATTATTATTATTATTATTATTAAGTCTGTCCCCGTGGTGCAGACGGTTGCGGGAGCAATCGTCTGCGCCGAGGAAGCTGCAAGTTCGAGTCCTGCGTTTGCATGGTCGATTGTCCCTTCACCCCTCATCATCATCATCATCATCCTATCAACTCATAATTTAAAGCTTGTCTTACCGAGGATTACAGCCGAAAAAGCTGATCCACGTAACGTTAATCTCTCTGAGAGAAATATGTCTGGGCCTCGGAAGAAAATGTGTAGCGTGGTCATAAATGACCGATACGCGTATAATAATAATAATAATAATAATAATAATAATAATAATAATAATAATAATAATAATTAGTAAGTTTAATCGATCCGAGTATATTTAATAAAATATTAATCATTTTCATCTTTTTTCTAACGGTAAATTCTCTCTTTAATTACCACATTATCATGAATATATAGTTAATTACGAGCATGTTCAAAATAATGTAGTTTTTGTTCCACAGCCGGAAAACGGTTTTTCAGTCCAGAATGGCGGGGCGCGCTAGTGAGCTCGAGGAGAGAAACATTCTCTTGTTTTTTGCGCCCGTGGCGCCACTGCGTGTGGAGCCGCCTTCGCCGGCCGGCCTCCATTTCGCGCGTTCTCTCACCTGCGCCTCCGAACGCACTCCGTTGCAGCGGCTCCGCTTCATTTCCTCTTTCCCCTTCCGTCTGCGAGGCCGCCTTATTTTCATCGCTCTCCGCTCAATCCGTATTCGAACAACCGCGTTTTTTGTCTCGCTCGTTTTATAGAATGCGCCTTTGCACCTGACCAGAAAACTCTTTCTGCTGCCTTCTGCTGAAATTGTTCTGTTGGTGCTTCATATTCGTTTGCTTCGGAGTATGGTACAATGGAACTTCGATATTCGAAATCTGCAGAGGAAAAGACTTACTGAAGAGTGATTTACTCGATAGAATATCGTGAGTACAAAAGTGATCGAGATATTGATATCTCGCTGATGTTTGAACCGTGAGGTTCGAATTCATTACGTTACATCGTTTTTAAAATTTGGCGATGGCTTCTTTTTTTATTCGAATATTCCTTTTAGATCAATCAATGCCAATTATTTTTCGTTAAAAACAATCTCTTTCTCACAGATAAAACGAATATAGAAATGGATTAGAAATTCAAATGAGAAAAAAATTCTTGTTTAAATTTTGTAAAAATATCCACTTTTGTTCCCCGTCTTGTCGTATTTATTAGTTGGATAAATAATAACAGTTTTTTCACAGTTCAATGCACTTCGTAAGCTACAACAAAAAAAATCTTGCAGGGAACTCATTAGTTTCTGCTCCCTTTCCGGAGGAGCTTAACCAAAGCACGTCAGCGAACCATAATTCAGCAGCGCTTGCGAATCCCCGTGGCCTGCTCCGGCACCGTTATCGACTGGCTTGGTGTCATCCTTGACCCCTTCCTTCTGTTCCCTTATCGCGATTATCGGCCTACCCCGCCCTGTTTTTGTTCAAGCCCTCGGTCCAATATCTTCACCTTCACTTCCGATGCCATTGTCCTCCGGTCGCCACCCGCCCCGCCGCCCCTTGCCATTGCCTTCGCCTTACCACGACCCTTCAGCTACTGCAGTGGTGACAAGGTGTGCTACTGGTGGCAGTGGCACGCGTTGTGGCATCGTGCCATGCCATGAGCTTCTCTGCGCAACTAGCGTCGCGAAAGGGAACTATTAGTAATCCCGCCGTTTTACAATACGGATGGCGTTGTCTCTTGCGGCGGGGTTATGGACTTGGTAGAGGGACGATTTCGTCGTGGCACTCGCGCCACGGACACCCGCTCGTGGCATCGACCTCGACAACATTGAACTACTGATTCCACAGATCACTCCGGTGAGCTTGCAACTACAAGTTGTAACTAGATGATCTCGGGAAAAAAAAGTTCACAGTGCACAAAGTTTATGCACAAACGAGCATAAAAAATTGAACTGAATCGTATGCAAAAACGTAACTGAATCTATATTGCACCGGCGAGATATTGGTATTGAAATAGTAACCTAGTGCAAGTTGTTACTCATTATTATTTACATTTTCTGTGGAATAATTTTCGTTGACTTAATCATATCTGTCTCCTCGAAACGAAAATTCGACTCGTTATCAATTAAAATAAGACAAGTGTCAAGCCGATGTTTACTTCAATTACAATAAACGAGGCAACACAAAAGGCAATGTTAAATCGGCTTTAGCGTACGATTCTTGAATACTCTGCGATGTTAGATAACGCTACGTTGGTTTTTAAATGATTTTATTTTTTGTGTTGGAAAGACATAGCGTAGAATGGAGCGTTTTGATTCTTTAAACACCAAAATCCCTTCCCATTAGCTCAAAACAAAGCAGAAAAAGAAACTAGGAAGTTCGCGGGCAAAAAATACAATCCTCTTTCCTTCGCGCTCTCATGTAATGGTTGTAATTAAAGTTAACTTCGGGTAAATTCTCTTAAATTCTCTTTAAAAGGCCTAAAAATGTAAGCGAAAAGCTTATTTTTTCAATAATAGAATATCTATAAAGCGTGTTAGTCTTCATGCATCGTAACTTTCACAGAACATGAAAGTACTTACGACAGTTGTCATTAATCTTAAAAAAATGAAAATGATGTAAAAGCGTGTCTACTTTTTGGAGTATTAGTCTGTGTTTGTTGCGTATGAAATATTTAATAAATAAAAGTAGGTTCTGGCGGGATAGTACAATATAATGTTCGATCTCCATGAAGATTAAAAAAAATCACGAAAACCAGTAATAACTTGTAAACAATATCTTTTGACCTTTATTTCGCTTAGCTTTCGGCGAGTGTGGTGTACTCGTGGGCGAACCCCACACAGAATGCAGCTCCATCAATTCCGGTGCTCGCCGATTTGGTATGCATAGTAATGGCCATCGCGAGGCAGTTACTCCAGCCGTGAACACTGTCCCTTTCAGTGTGAATCATTTGCTGCTGACCAATCATTCATCATCACTATACATCACTGCCAGCAACGGACTATAAATTCTCCTGCCTCCAACACGATCTCCAGTTTCCTACGAGAAAGCTCACATCATTACATTGCAATAAAATAACTCCACAGGCCATAACAACCTTTCTTTATTTCGTGACTTTTGTAGTTCAAAATTATTTTCTACTTTTAAAAATTATATTTTGACCTATATGTTTATATATATTTAATGTTGTCCTGATGAGAAACACATTCATTACCCTTTCCCAGTTTCTTCATTGCATCTACATATCATTTTATATTACTAAACTGTGGAGTTTAGGAAAATCTCTAATTTACTCTTCTGATGTACACTCGAAATAAATTATGTTCACATTTCACGATATACCCGTATCTAGGAACAACATTTATTGTTCTCAAAAGTGCCCTTTTTGCATTAGGGCATTTAGAAGCCACCATTAAATCTTAGAAAACGCCTATTCATGTTACTGAAATCGAAGAGAATATGCTCGAAGAAGAGAAATGCAGGCTAAAGTATGTATTATGTATTGAAAAAAACTCAAATCTCTATTAAATAAAAAACCCTCTTCAACAACAGACAGCGACAATTAATGTATTGTTTCCAACACTAAAATGTGCATCTGTCACGTTTGTTAGAATAAAAAGATAATTTCTACATATAAGAAAATTATGAGAAAACAAAATCAATATTTCAGCATCTAACTTTGAGTACCTTTTAATAGTTTTCATAAAACGCACATACTTTTCATAAAACGATTAAAAGTAAATTTAAATGAATTAATTCTTAAGGAAACGAACTTAAGATAAGATTGTCAATGTATGCTATTTGGGGAATTATTTCACCTTTAATAGCCCTTATTATGTGCTTCCGACAGGTTTTAAAGCATAAAAAATCGATGTCTATTCATTACAAATACCATTACAACCACTACCACTATCACAGACGACGACAACAGCAACACGACTACGACAATAAACACATCCTCTACCAACATTGTCATTACCTCCATCATTGCTGACTCCTCGTCACTGTTCAACACTTATTTTTTCCTGCTTAGGATATCTATCTCCAGTTTGTCTTTATCAGCGCAACATTCACATGCTACTTCAGTATTGATTTTTGGTCGACCAGTAATGGAAGTGACTACTCCTATTTCCACTTCTCTTCACAACGACCGCCTTTTCTAACCCTCCAAACGACCGCTGTCGTCGTCCTTCCGGCCACCTTATTTGCCAGCCCCACCGCCATCGCAGCCACCACCTCCACCTCCCCCTCCGTCGAACGAAAAAATGAGGAGCAGATGCTGCAGGGGCGGGGGAGGGGAGGCGGGGAGTCCGATATCGGGTCTCGGGCCGAAGGGGGCGCCGGGCAGTCGCCCGCCTCCTGCGCCGCCGCCAATAAGACGCCAACGCCCCCGCCCCGCCCCCGCCCCGCGCCGCCAAAGCTCGCGCAAAGCCCTGGGCCACCGCCGACCGCCACCGCCGCGCCGCCCGGGGTGCGACAAACGACTTCCCCGGAGAACACACTCTGCACCCGCGCCCTGCTGGAAGGTTAAGTTGCTATCGGAGCGGTATACTGTCCTATAACCCGCATTTTTCATATTTGTTTTATTAACTAATGCATGTGATTAGGCAGATGCTAGAGTTGGATGCAAAGAATTTTGTGTGGTAAGATCTCCACTTGCATATACATTTTGGTTGTACTCTTTTCCATTTCTCTCCTTTTGTTCGTCTTTAAGACGGGATGAAGATCAAACGACATCCCTGGAGAACACACTCTGCACCCGCCCCCATGCTGAAAGGTTAAGTTGCTATCGGAGCGGTATACTGTCCTATAACCCGCATTTTTCATATTTGTTTTATTAACTAATGCATGTGATTAGACAGATGCTAGAGTTGGATGCATAGAATTTTGTGTGGTAAGATCTCCATTTGAGTAGACAGTTTGGTGTACACTTTTCCATTTCTCTCCTTTTGCTTCACTGCAAGACGGGATGAAGATCAAATGACTTCTTTGAAGAACATACACTGCACCCGCGCCTGGCTGGAAGGTTAAGTTGCTATCATCCTGGTATACCGTTGTCAGCTGGGCCGAATTCTGTCGCAGTCTGGACGAGAATTCTAGCAGCCATTCTAGTCATGCGCTGCATGAATGGTTTCTTACATGAAACGAATGGTTCTGGCGTATGCCGTTACAGCGCAGCTATACGTCGGAACTATATTTCACTTAAGAAACCATATATGGAGCGCGTGGCATCTTGGAAACACGATTAGGCGACATTACGAACAGGGGAGATGATTAGTACACTTACCCTAAAGGCAGCTCCACACATTCGCCGTTTGCCGAGCAGCGAGCTAGTTTTCGCCCAATCCCGACCAGCTGATGTAATCGGCAAACGGCCGCTCCCTTTGATGTGTCCAAGACACCGACACGCGGTGGGTAGGGCGAGCGCCAAAATGTTCGTCACTCGGCAAATAGCAAGCGACCCATCCACACTACTCGGGATTCGGCAAGCGACTGCTCGCTGTTCGCCGAATAACGAAATGTGTAGAGCCGCCTTACCATCCCACGTTACTGAGACAAGGACTTGAACAACGAGAATGCTTGGTCGCGGCGGGCTGTCCAGTTGGAGTGCCTCGCCGGACCGTCCCGGGGCGGTGGGACAGATTGTGCCCGGCACGAAGAGAGGAGAGGAGGAAGGACGGTCCGCCGGAAGGACGAGGCCCGTGGAACGGGCGACGGGCAGGCGAGGGCCGGAAATTGGCGGGCAGCCGCTTCCTGCGTGCGAGCTGTGCCTGGGCCACTTCCGCCCGTCACGTCGCCGTCCAATCGCCAACAATGCCTTTGCTCTCGACGAACTCGAATTATCTTTACCTATATATCATATTCTACAGTGTATATATTTATTATGTCCTGCTAATGGCCTTTCGCTCGGTGGCAGGGTTTACACAGATCATATAAAGATACAAATATAACTTAAAAATACATGTTAAAGAAAAACTACAACTAAGTGAGAAATAAAACACACACAAATATTTTGCATCACACGCAGTTCCCTAGGCGATTCCGGAAGCAAAGCACACTAGGGGGAAATGTCGCTAGTGCTGCAGCAGGTAGACTGTTTCAGTCAGTTATTGTTCGGTTTGCAAAAGAGTATTTACCTACATGGATTTTTTGATTCCTATATTTAATTTTGTCTAGAGATGGTCTATAGATGGTCTCCCCTTCCGAAATACTGAGGGTGCCCTATCCTAGTTCGAATGTCGTTAAACGCTTTACATCCAGTGTATATATCTAAAAGTGGATGTTGGTATATATCTAAGAGCTACACTCCAACACTGACACCAATCTCCATGAAAGTTGGCACTTCTATTCGTTGTTTCACCGAGAAGGTTTATGTGCTGTTAAATCTGTTGTAACTGAACTACATGGCGCTGTAGAACAAAATTAAATATGCATGTCAAATGCAACCCGCAACACACTCGGCAGCCTTTTGAATCTATGTCGTTAAATAACTCCTAAACGAGGCGTTTTAGGGCCTTAAAAAACAAAAATTTTGAGGCAAAGGTCTCAAAGAAACGTTTCTCACACCGTAATCTGCAGAATGAGCTCTTTTCGAACATTCTATTACATTTTTTCTGGTCCGGCGCTTCTCCATATTACCTCACCAGCTCAGAGATGCGCAGAATCTGCAATTAAATGTGAATGATAGGGACAGAGAGCGGCAGAGACAGACAGGGATAGTGTGAGGGAGGGGGGAGGGAGAGACAGTGAGAAAGGGAAAGAGGGAGATGAAGGGCAGAATATCTGCCGCGTTTTCCTAGTTTTTAATATCTCCGAATTCAGTCTATTTTGTACAGTGCGCCGCGAAAGTCTCTCCACACTGAGCCGAATTAGGGTCTCCTATTAAAAACTGCATTTATGTTATCATCCAGAACACTTGGCTGCAACTGAAGGAAACAACACTTATACTTGTGTTTTTATTTCTTGGCGCGTGGGGGCTTGTCTTCACGATGAAATATCTCAAGGTATTTCGGGTCGTTTTCGGTCTTGCCGCTAGAAGTCGCATGATCGCCAGCACCATACTCGCGATCATGCGACTCATAGTGGCAAGACCGAAAACGATGGTGTGCATTCGTGTCACATGATGTAGTACCATGTTTATTCGTAGTACCCTGGAACCTAAATCCTTCTCTTTATTTCTTTTCTTTTTTGAGCAAATAATAAGACAGGGTGTGCGTTGTTCGTGCATACTGGTAGCAGCATTATCATCGTTTTATCCATACTATTTTAACACTTTTGTTTTATCAGTTTCGTTTTGTCGTTGTGACACTTATTAGTATAACATGGCTGAGAATTGGTGAGGCAAATGGCGATTTTTTAGTAGTTTCTTGTTGACATTAATATTTATTACTATTTCTTTTCATTTATGAAACATCCTCTTAAATAGCACTCGTACTTCAATTACAAACCATTTATGAACTTACTTATGATAGTACAATAAAGCGTCGGGTATAATACATGCAAAATACTAAGCAATAACATGAACGTGTATACTTTTGCATACATTTAAAAAAATGTGTAAAGTCTTAGCTGCATCTTCGTTTACAGAGAGACAATATTGATCTAAATTCCCATAGGGAGTTACCACAACTTTGGCCAATGTTCCTTGTTTTGTCATCAACTGTATATTTTATTTGCCGTATTCAGAATCTGGAAGAAGTCTCAGAATGAATGTTACAAATTTCTATGGTGCAAATGAGTCGAAAATGATCACTATTTGCCAATGAACGTTTAGTGGAAAACTGCATACAAAAGAGTTACATGGAGCATTTGCCCCTGATTTAGACAACTCCGTATGCACGACATTTAGCAGGTACACGAAAACTCCATGACTACATCGAAACGTAACCTGCCGAGCTGCCTAAATATCAGGAGGAAACTGTCACTCTGTTATAGGAATTTTCCTACTACATTTTCATTGGCAAGTAAGTGATCATCTCCTTCATGATATGGAAATATAAAAATATTTATTCTGAGAGACTTGTGTAATATCAGTAATCCATTAGTATACTACCACCGCTAACGCCGCAGTTGGCAGCAAACCAAATACCTCTCTGAAACGTTTCTCAGCTACAAACAACGTCAGAATAACCTAGCTGGCCATTATAATGATTGGCCTGTTAATTCTAATGCCATCTAATTCCACATACCATTATTATTCTTAAGCTGTTGAAATCGTGTTGATTTTACGATGGAAACCAATTTCAAAACAATGATAATACCCACGCACAACTAGTAAATGTGTGCGTTTTCAAATCATCCCAAAACATTTGTTTATTTGCTTTTAATGTAATACAAACCTTCTCGCGTGAGTGACGTTCGAAAATACCTGCACCAAGAACACGAACAATTTTTCTCTGCCCAAAACTTTCCTTAGGCAGTTTCTTCGCTGTTTCTGACGTCTTCACTGCGGCTCCACCTTCGTCCCTGGTGGTCGATTCGCCCTGCTTGAACCGTAGCTTTTTCAAACTCGGAAGATCATTTTTCGTTCGTACGTTCCACGCACGGCGGAATCAATCACTCCTGCCACTCCTCCACTACAAACGACTCTATAGCCACTGTGGTGGCACCGCCTGCACTCCGCCCCAACTTTCGACTTCTCATAAACGCGTTTATCCGTGATCTTAGTCAGCGCTCTCCGCGCCGCGGTTCCAAACTCCGCCTCCATCCGAATTCCCCCTGGTGGAGGCAATTTCCGTACCTTTACTATATGGCTTTCCAACGACTCGCCGTCCATCTTGTAGTCTTGTAGCTGTACGCAGCGGCTCAGCGATGTTGATGACTACATTGCCGACGATGCCACCTTCATCAGTGTCAACGTCATTCGCCTTTCTCGTTAGTCTTGTAGTCGTCTTTCTCGTTAGTCTTGTAGTCCTCTTTCTCGTTAGTCTTGTAGTCCTCTTTCTCGTTAGTCTTGTAGTCCTCTTTCTCGTTAGTCTTGTAGTCCTCTTTCTCGTTAGTCTTGTTTACTAGTTGTCTTCTTTCTCGTTGTCTACTAGTCATCTTTCTTGCTGTCTAATAATGGTCTTCTTTCTCGTTGTCTACCACTCATCTTTCTTGCTGTCTAATAGTCTTCTTCTTTCTCGGTGTCTACTAGTCGTCGTCCTTCTCGTTGTCTACTAGTCATCATCTTTCTCGTTGTCTACTAGTCGTCATCTTTCTCGTTGTCTACTAGTCATCATCTTTCTCGTTGTCTAATTGTTGACTTCTTTCTCGTTGTCTATTTGCTGTCTTCTTTCTCTTCGCCGTATTCGTCGTCGTTGCCGCCGCTTTGTGGTAATTCGTTCTTGCAGATTTCGTGTCCGTTCATTTTTAGAGTTTTCGTCGCCGTCCTCACGTCTGTCGCCTTCTGCGCCATCGTCGTGGAGTTGTTCACCGCTGGTGGTTTACGACTTGGCCGTTCTCTGGGAGTCGTTGCCACCTGGAGGAGCGTGGCGCGCCGCCGGTGGCCTATCGACCGGGCGTCGCCGGGCGTCGCGACGGCGTGCGCCACGCAATCCTCGCCCGGCGGCGGCGCCGTCTTGGCGGCCGCGCGACGCCTCCCCTGCCCAGGTGCCCTGCCGTGCGCGCGCTCTCCACGATTGGCGGTGGCGGTTTATCGGAAGCCGAGGGCGTGAACTCGAGGTGGACTATTAGGAAGCACGTCGGTTCAAGAACCGGCACTCGCGGCTCAAGGCTTCAATTGACGTCAGTGCAGAGCCTCTGACCAGGAGGTCGGGATGACAAAAGACGACTGGATATCAAACATTTGTACGTTTGTAAACAATTTATGAATAAGGATAGCATGGTTTGAAGGACAGAGCATTTACAGCAGTGGTTTCAAGATCTCCTACTGGTGACAGTGGCACGCCTCGCGGCACCGTGCCATGCCACGAGCTTCTCTGCGTCACTAGCGTCGGGAGAGGAAACTATTGGAAACCCTCATTTTGTAGTAGAGATGGCGTTGTCTCTGGTGGCGGGGTGATCAACTGCGTGGAGGGGCGATTTAGTCGTGGCACTCGTTCTGCGGACTCCCACTCGTGGCATCGACCTTGATAACACTGATTTAAAGAGTTTCATTCGCCCAGTGAGAATGTACGTGTTGTCGCAAGAACACGCGACCTTCCGGTGGCGAGCGACCACGGTCTTCGCTGTCTTTGCATGAATATTCGAAACGCAACGCGTTCCAGCCCTTGACCGCCCTTCGTGACCAGTCACATGATGACACCATATGGTGGTCATAACCCATCCACGCCGAAAGGGCACAGAGGAATAAAAGACTGTCTTTCCGCTTCTCAAAGGAAGTCAAGAGGTTGGACTTTGTATCCAAAAAGGAGGACAGTTCCCTTCCCCGCTCTTAGCACTAGCTTTAGTGGAATGGCCCGAAGCTAATGGCTTTCCGGTCTGAGCGGAACCATCTCTCATTGAAAGGATGAGAGCTATTGTCTACTACGTTACACTAGGGTTCTACTCTCGACGGTGGCGGAGTGGATAGTTGATACTGGCTACATAACTAGGTCGAATTCAGCCGCTGTCTGGACGAGAGTTCTAGCGACTCGCTGCTCTGATAATTTTCCGCGGTTTCTCCTATCAACACCGACCGAATGCCGAAGCAGTGCCTTCCCATAAGGGCCACGATACTTGCGCGATCTTTCTTTTCCCTTCCTTGTTCTACGCTCACCCGTTACTTACACACGCTAGTGTGGCAGTGTAGTACAGTGACATGCACTGCTCTACCACATATGTCGGAAGACCAGACGGGAGCTTTGAAATTGCCTCGACTGTTGGGAGATATCTGGCTGGGGAACACCCGCAAGCCGCCAGTTAGGTCGGCGCCAGATCTCACCATCTAGTTGGGGAAGGTCATCACCACCTCCTGCTATCCAACAAGCACTACATAAACGAGACTAATGCCCTTAGCAGTTGACGCCCAGGTAATCACTATCAGCCAGTCAATTAATCTGTTAAAGTATTGTTAACGGTGGACTTCCAAGGGCCACACGTGGTAGCGGTCAGACCGCTTGCCTTTCGCCGTCAGAGTTCAATTCGTGGTCGATTCATGAGAGATCTGTCATCCACAAAGCTGGTTCGCGGTTCGTTTTCTCAGCTTCCGTTTTCCGTGCCTCTTGTTACACAAATATTTCAAGGTCAACACTCGCCCATCTCAATTCATCTCATTCATCGCAGGGTATAACGAATAGTTTTCAAATAGGAATCAGAATGTAGTAGAATAAGCAGCATTGTGATCGTGATTGTTGTTGATTGCAGTGGTTTTGATACATCTCTACTAAAGACATTAAGAGTGGCAGTTTACGAATCCGCCGATATCTGAATGATGCTACACATGCACTAACTCGTGAAATTACGTACACGAGTGTACAGTGAATGACTCTTTCTCTAGCACTTACATTTGTGAAACACATCAAATTAATTTAAAAATATTGAAAAAATAGATTAAAATGTAAAATATAATAATATCCATAAATACAGTTTTGTAAGAATTAATGATTTGTGACAAAATTCATTCAAGAGACAAAGGAAATGATCTATTCACTAGTACTTAACATGTTTAGAAACCGCCAATACCACAATTTTTGCCATCCTCATACACATGTGTGCAACGAAACCCATGAGCATAACAGTGTGATGCACATGTGTAATCTAGACAGAATGTCATTTTAAAACTCAGAAACGAAGGTAGCATTATTTTTTTTGAAAAGCCGAAGTTTTATTCCCTTCTATTCCATTGCGGATAGAATAAATACTTACCTCTATTCGTGCTTCTACTCAATTTTCAAGTACTCTGCATCTGAACTCCTTATGTATTCTGCTATGTATGATAGTATAATAAGACTTCAAATAATGGAAATATATTAGTATTTTTTTCAAACATTTATTTAATTCTATACTTTCCCTTCTGATTCTCATAGACATTCTCATTCGTTCAATTATAGACAATATTTTCTAGTTTTGATTGCTATGAATATTGGTTAAAATACCGATAGTCCTTCACTTCATTCTCGCTTCACTTCTACGAAAACAGTACTCACGTCCTGAATGGAACACGGCTTGTCTACGATTGAGCAGGACACATACCTGAAACAAAAGAATGGTTATAAAACATTCTGTTCACATCAAAATCAAGTAACATGAAACTAAACATGTAAAAATTGGGTGACAACTAGTTTAGGAATACATTTTCAGCAACATTTTCAATAATTTTCACAAACGAATAATTAATAAAAAATCCTAAAACTAAAGAAATTAACTTGGTGCTAAACTGTAAAAGAGAAGAGATAACACTGAATAGTGGAATATGAGGTTACTCATATTACACTTGCGATAACAGAGCCGCAAATTGTACGTACCTATGCGGAAAGTTTTGAAAAGGGTACTAATAAACAAGCTTGTAAATCCTCGTAACGATTGAAAGTGTTCCAAACATTTGTTTCCAATTGCAAGTCGTAAAAAAAACAACTCCACGTTTGAGAGTGATATACTATTTGTTTGTGCGTCAAAGGCAAAGGCACCACGAATTCAGGGTAGAATACCAACAGTCTGAGCCCAAAGAGGCCATCACGAGCCACGGAGGCCACAAAAGCAACGCACGCAGCCAGAGATAAATCACAGGGCAAAGGAATTTCTGACGAGAGTCACTCCAGCTGCACGTGTCGGAACTGCCGGTGGCCGCGTACCGTGCGCCCTACGACCGAACTACGTACATGACGACACAAGATAAAAGCGGCCAACAGCGGAAGCCCGACTGGGAGAGAACTGAAGTGTGTGTGGGAATGCTGTGGTGATGCCGTGTCGTGCGTTCAACAGAAGATTAATTCTTAAAGAGCCCACTGGCATATTTTGAAGCATGGGATTCGTTGACAAAATTTTTGAAACCAAATATCAACGAGGAGTATGCTCTTTGATCAGAAGAGCTGTTGTAAATCGTTTCAAAGAGATAAAATGTTATTTTGTGCAAAGAGCGAGT
Organism: Acheta domesticus; assembly: GCA_031308135.1. Taxonomy (NCBI): domain Eukaryota; kingdom Metazoa; phylum Arthropoda; class Insecta; order Orthoptera; family Gryllidae; genus Acheta; species Acheta domesticus. The sequence goes on along the minus strand of JAHLJT010000631.1, from coordinate 30,446,913 downwards.
GTACCTGCAAAGGCTCACGAGATCTGAGAAGACTACACTGTTACACATGGTTTTCTTCGTAGTTGCTGTCTTTGTTCTCTTCTGGTCGGGAATTGCGCCGTATTCTCGAACTTGTATATTTACAGTCGCCGACCATAGTGTTAGAAATAATCCTGAACAGTTTTTCTCGTAACGCTCTCGTATTTCAATGTCGTCCTTTTCGTTTATGACATTTCCCTAACGAAAACTTTATGTACTTCCCTAAGCCGTCGTTTACGGAAAGTTCTCATCGTTGTGGCCTTCAATAAGTTCACTGTAACTTGCGTCGTCATCTAAAAACTAGTTATTATTAAGGGAATTTTCTTTGGTTGTGGTCACCTGCTTCGCCCTTGTGTATACAGTTTGCTTGACATTAGCATTTACTTTCTCTTTTTCCTTGATCAATAGGTTTGTGCTTATCCTCAAATATATCCTTCCGTTAGTTCTACTCTTTCCCAGAACCATTACTAGTCTCATCACCAACGTCATGGACCGATACAATTGTTCATTGCTTTGCATTCATCTTCGTTCTCGTCGCGAAAAAAGTTTGTTCTCTGGTCGCGAAATCCTTAATTTATTTAAACATAATTTATGTTCTGCCGTCGCAGCTGCGGACGTCCTCGTATTCTTATCAACGCTGTCAAAGTGTTCGCCTTCACCCTCCTCTCAGTGCGATAGCCACAGCCACCATCTTTACTAGGGAGGGGATTTTTATGCCCTAAAAAGACCTTGAAATATGATTTTCAAAATATGCATTTATGAAAAATTCTGAATTATGCACTTTAATATTAAATTGTGATATACCAATATATTATATATTTTGACAGTAACATTTGCTGTAAATGGGTTGGGTTAAAAAGGTCTGCGAATGGCAATATACTGCCTCAGCAACGCCGGCGTAGTGGTTGGCAAGGTCAATAAACTGCATTCAGGCCTTGAATAGGTGGGGGCGCTGGCTAGAAAGACATATAAAATAATTTGGAATTGGTCTAGAAAGGAATGACTATCGAGGGCGTGGCTACTTGATTTGGTAAGAAATGGATGGATTGACTAAGGGAGAATAGACTGTCAATTCCCGAGAATAGACTGTCGAAGTTTGTCGTTTTGTTTAAAAAATAAGAATGAAGGATGGATACGGAGGCGTTGAGGGCTAAAAACTTAGGAGTAAATGACATTCTGATAGAGGCCGTCAAGTGGTACAGATCGCTCCGAGTTTAATATTAGGGGAGTGGGACTTGTAAATTTGTCGTCAGACGCAATAGTTTTCGGACTCTGAAAGTGGATGTGCAGCAGTTAAATTCGCTTAGGACTTTGAAAGTTTTTTATATTGCGGTTTTGGACTTTAATGTTTTACCACGTAGTTGGGGAGAACTAGGAACTGTTAATATCAAGTAAGAACCGGTAGATATTCTATGCAGTGAGGGCTGGATTCGTCGGCAGCGTCGCAAGATTAGAAGAGAGAAATTGGACTTGGGATTATCAGCATTCAAGTGAGAAGATGCTGCGGGGCGCCATTGGTCAACATCACATTTAGATAAGTACTGCAGTACAAAGGTTTTCTTTTAAAACGAGGTATAATTATTCTAAAAGTAGAATAATTGTTCATAAGTCAATAAATTGTTAAATTTTCTTTTGGAAATGAAAGGATGATTTTCATTTAGTCAATCACAACTGATAAGTAGTTAGAGATATATTTAATTATTTCCTTTCAGATTCCTCGTCATACTGTATAGTTGGCAGATCAAATAATCGGCTATCTAGACGATAGCGTTTATCCATTTCGTGACCCACTGACCCAGCTAGCCGGACATTTATCCATTCGGTAAGATTAGCTGTGGCAGCATTGGTTTTAATTATCAATTATCGTAACCTGTTCCTCGCGCCCATAGTTTTCTATAAATTTGGAACGGGTCACGATATAACAGTCGTAAGGTAAAATGATGTCAGTTAAAACGGCACGATCTGGTAATAATTTATGACGAGACATTTCTGGTACATTTCAAAATTAAAATTACCAATATTTCATTTCCTCTACAAACCTTTCTTGATAAAATTCACGAGAAGAATGCTTGGGATGAAAATATACATTTTCACGCAAACATCTACTCTTCTTCGCAAAAGAAATAATTGAAGTAAATATTCACCTCGGTGAAGTACATTGTATATCTTGTTGTACGAGAATTTCTTCTGACTGGTTTAAAAAATGCTATGAAGACAAAATGGTCGAAACGTCTGAAATGACTCCGGTCGCGGAAGCCTACAACTTCCTTTAACTCGCCTCTACGGGGAGGGTATTTATCTATCAGACCAGCCCTGAGAAAGACCACGACAAGATATCGAAACGTCGGCAACACAGCCTTCGACGCGGCGTCACCCGGACAGCTATGATCGTTCACATGACACTGGCCGCGGAAGCCTACGACTTCATTTAAATTTCACTTAGCTATGCTCTGAAGCCACGGACAAAAATATCTAAAATCACAAAATCCGTTCTCTAATCATCACAGTCCCTTGTCGTAGCGCCCACTGTCGCCAAGGTGTCTCATTTCTGTTTGTCCGAGACACCATCACGTCCTCATTCCTCGCAGTCGCCATCCTGAACGTCTTCCTTCCTTCTCCGCCGTGCTCGAAACCAGCTACTTGCTTCTCTCCAGCCGCAGCCTCCGGGGCGAGGCTGTTGTCTTGCGGCGGCCGGAGCACGTGTCTCATAACGCGTCGCTGGCTCGCAGGAACCCAATAAGGCCCCGCGGCCACCGGCACGGGCGCCGGCGCCGGCACCTCCGCCGCGTCGGGGAATGCAACCGCAGACCGCGCTCGGCGCTGTGGGCGCTCCTCGCCACCCGCCCCGCCCACCCCACACCCATCTGCCCCATTCGCGCAACTTCGCCCCGCTACGCAACGCCTACCCCACCACGTCCTGCTCCTGGCCGGCCCAGCGCAGCCCCTCCCCGCTCCGCTCCGCCCGGATCACGAAGCCTCGACTGCCCCGCCCACCCCGCCCTGCCGCATTCGCGCCACTTCGCCCCGCTTCACCCCGCCCGCCACACCTCGCTCGTCCTGCCCCGCCCAGCCTCTCTCGGCCCCGCCCCGTTTCGCATCGCCCACCCCACATCCATCGCCTCGACCCCTTTCCCCATTCGCGCCACTTCGCTCCGCTACGCGACGCCCGCCTCTCCTCGTCCTGCTCCAGGCCGGCCCCGTCCAGCCCCTCCCCGCTCCGTCCCGCTTCCAATCGCCCACCGTACATCCGTCGCCTCGATCGCCCCGCCCACCCTGCCTTGCCCTATTCGCGCCACTTCGCCTCGCCCGCCACACCTCGCTCGCCCTTCTTCGTCCTGCCCCTCCCCGCTCCGCTTCGCATCGCCCACCGCGCCTTGCCGCATTCGCGCCACTTCGCGCCACTTCGCTCCGCTACGCGACGTCCGCCCCGCCTCGTCCTGCTTCCATCTGTTCCTGGCCGGCCCCGTCCAGCCCCTCCCCGCTCCGCTTGTCCCAGACCCGACCCGCTTCCAATCGCCCACCATACTTCCGTTGCCTCGACCGCCCCGCCCACCCCGCCTTGCCCCATTCCCGTCACTTCGCTCCGCCCGCCACACCTCGCTCGTCCTGCTTCGTCTTGCTCCCGGCCTGCCCCGTCCAGCACCTGCCCGATCCGCTCCGCCCCGCTTCGCATCGCCCGCCCCGCTTCACATCGCCCGCCCCACACCCGTCGCCTCGACCACCCCGCCTTCCCCCATTCGCTCCACTTCGCTCCGCTACGCGACGCCCACCCCACTTCGTCCTGCATTGCCCTGCTCCCGGTCGGCCCCGTTGAACCCCTCCCCGCTCCGCCCCGCTTCGCATCGCCCAACATACATCCGTCGCCTCGACCACCCCGCCTTGCCCCATTCGCGCCACTTCGCCCCGCCCGCCACACCACGGTCGTCCTGCTCCTGGCCGGCCCCGCCCAGCCCCTCTCCGCCACGCCCTGCTTCGCATCGACCTGTCAGCTCCTCCGCCTTGCCCCATTCGCGCAACTTCGGTCCGCTCGGCCACCCCCGTCCCACCTCGGTCGTCTTGCTTCGTCTGGCATGACCCACCTCTCCCTACCCCGCCCCGTCATCCACACTCTCCTCCGCTTGATCCCTCTTATCGCCCCGTCTAGTCTGGTCCTCCCCATCACACCACTTCTCCACGGGCGCCACAAATCGGTGGTCCCGCTTCTTCTGGCTCTGCCCTACCCCCAAGCATCGTCCCGTCCTTCTTATCGCTCTTACTCCACTTCACCCTTCGCCCTTCAGTCCCGCTTCCCTTCTCCTCGTCCGCCACACATCGATCTCCCCGCTTCCTCTGGTTCACCCCGTCCGCCCACTCAGCCCTCTCCTTCGTTCCTTCCGCCTGGCTCCACTTCTCCCCGCTCCGTCTGATCCCCACCCCTGTCACGGAACGTCGAGTCCTCCCCGCAAGTCGTTCTCCGCTTCATCCGGTCCACCCCGTTGCACTCGCCTGCCCTGCTACTCCATTTCATCTCGCCCACCAGCTTCTCTTTACCTAGTTTCATCTCTCCCACCACGACCCACTCCGATTTGCTTGCTGCTTCGTCTCGTCTACCTCGTCCACCTGGCTTCGCGTCGCCGCCCAGACCCGCACTCTACGCTCAGTCTCGCCCGCCGCGCTCGGCCCCCTCCTGGAGACCCGCGTCACTCCTCGCTTCCCTCCATTGCACAACCCACCGGCCCCATTTCGATTTGCTTCGATTGACTGATAGTGATTCCGGTCTACTCAGGTCATACTACTCGGAACTACTCAGGTCATTAGTCCCGTAGATAAAGTGTGTGTTTTTCATCGGGAGGTGACGGTGATCTTTCCCCGCTGAATGGTGAGATCCGGCGCCGACCTACTATCGACAAGCGGAGTTTTCCCTTCAACCAGGTACCTCCCACAAGCGGGGCACCGCCCTAGCCGGGACAAGCTGTTTACTCCCGACCAGTCTCCCGGCATGTGTGGTAGTGTAGTGCATGTTAGTGTGTGTGTGTGGAAGAGGAGAGGATAGGACAAGAAAGAGGAAGGAAAGATTGCGCGCGGTCCGTGGCCCGTTCTTAAGGATACTGCTCCGGCATTCGCATGGTGTTGATCGGAGAAACCACGGAAAACTACCGATCAGAGCAGCCGGCCGCTAGAATTCTCCTCCAGACAGCGACTGAATTCGACCTAGCTGACAAGCTAGTGTAGAAAATCCGACAAGGAACTGTGATGATTAGAGAGCGGATTAGAGAATGTCCGTATAGTTAGCACACCCACTTATTCAAAAATTAAAAAAGACTATACCATAATTTTGTTCCAATTTTGAACTAATTTATACCCACCTTAAAAAATTTTCTACCAATGCAGAACATCAAAATTTACAACGTGTCCCGTGGGTGCGCTAACTTAACGTTAAGTTAGCATACCCACACAAGAAAAATGCGTTAAACCAAAAAAACAAATATACCATAATTTTGTACTAATTTTGAACTAATTTATACCCACCTTAAAAAATTTTGAACCGATGCACAACATCAAAATATACAACGTTGAAAAGTCGGTGCGCCAGGTTAACGTTAAGTTGGCAAACCCACACAAGAAAAATGCGGTAAACCAAAAAAACAAATATACCACAATTTTGTACTAATTTTGAACTAATTTATACCCACCTTAAAAAATGTTGAACCGATGCACAACATCAAAATATACAACGTTGAAGAGTGGGTGCGCCAGGTTAACGTTAAGTTGGCAAACCCACACAAGAAAAGTGCGGTAAACCAAAAAAACAAATATAACACAATTTTGTACTAATTTTGAACTAATTTATACCCACCTTAAAAAATTTTGAACCGATGCATAACATCAAAATATACAACGTTTAAGAAATGGTGCGCCAAGTTATGATTGAGTGTACATTTCCATGACCTAAATTATTGCCAAATATGATCAATAAAATGCTTCGAATATGTTTTAAAAATACCGTAAAAGCAAAGAAAATGATGCAAAAAATGTTATCAAAAACAGTTCGTATGAGCAACTCATTCTGTTCAATACATTACTGCTGTAATCGAGACTACTTCTATTTGTTCAAGTGAGCCCAACTTTAAATGTTTCGCTTTCGACTGTACTTTACCAGAAAATCTCTGTCGTTAGTTATCCCGACTAATCGGCTGAACCGACATTGGCGCTGAATTGCGACACATACAACAGCTGACATTACAATAAGTGAGCGAAGAAATGGAGTTGGCTACTCAGGAATTCTGTGGAGCATCTCGTTATTGTTATTTGAATCAAGTACCATAAAAATGAGATTAAAATTGATGAAATCAGCGAAACATGCATTAAAATGAAGGAAGAAGTTAAAAAATAAAAGTTGTTATTCGAAATCGACGAAAAATGGCAAAAAGTCTTATAAAAATGGGTCATTTCCTTTTGTTATAACATATCATGATAGATGATAATACTAAACGGCATTGTTCTGAAGTGAAAAAAAATCACATTTCATTAAAATCTGCTCCCTGGTTACGAGGTACAAAGTGTTTATGGCTTTTTATTATATTCCGATTGTCTTGTTTTGGTTCGCTCGTTATGGATGTGAATCACTGAGAAAAAGTGTAGGTGGTTTTATGCCTAATTCAGTATTTAAAATGTGAATATGCCTGCAAAAATATTTATTGTATTAATATGTTTTGAAATTATTACTTACATTTCCGTATAGTTTGGAAATATTAAGGAACACCATGTTAGTATTCTCTGATTTTAGTATGTCATCAAATCGTTCACCATCTTTTGTTCATCAACGTAATGTAGCATGTTTACTGGAAACAGCATGTAAACTACAAGTTGTTATAATCTTTCGATATCAGGCACTATTAATCAAAGAACAAATTGCGTCAGTCATGTTAATAATATGAGTAACATGCAATGTTATTTAAGGAACATTACGTATTAATACACACGTGCTTCTCCACTTTCAAAGTGGAATGACGTAAGCCCTTTCACTTCCATATACCTATTTAAGAGACCATTGGTGGAGAATTGTAAGTAATCAAACAATACTTGAAATATCCTGAGATGCTCGAAAGACACAGCAATCAACAGATATTGTCGCGTCAAGATTCTAAAAATTTCGTGTGGAAAATCCAGTAAACGATGGGGGGGTGAAGAAACGCCACCTTTTGTTCGCCGGCCTGCTCTCCTAAATGATCAACGTTATTCTGTGAAGTTTTTCCTGCGCACAGTACCTGAACCCCCTGAGTTCATTCGCCCAGCGGAAGGTAGGGGGGAGGCGCATTGTACGTGACAGGTAGCATTGAGGGATGGAAACGGTAGGGGGATGCTCAGGTAGAAAGCTCAATGGAAACTCCTTTCTCTCTTCCTTCTGAGAAGGGCAGCTTTTCTGTTCGTGCCAAAATTCCCCATCTACATTCACTATTTCTTAACAATTTTGTAAGTACATTTCATAAAATAATATGTTGTTTGGTATTCAACTGTTGGTACTGTTAAATGTTAATTGTCATGATGAAAAGAATGCAATGAAGCACAAGAAATTGAATTATCACTCACAATTCTAACAGAAATTTTCATTGAATAAATGTTTTGATATCGAACATCAAATGTATAATTAAAAGTATTATAATTATTTATGAATAAATGTCTATTGCAATAGCAAAAAAAGGTGGGAATGTCATTACAACATGTACAAGAAATATGGTATCAATAATAAATATAAAATATAGTACAGAAAATTAATGCAATGCAAAAATAAAATACTCTTAAAACCGAAACCAAATAGCACAACAACAGTCAACTAATTCAACAAGAGTACAATGTCAAAAAGCCGAACTTTAAGTCTGGAACTTTCGATAGAATAAGGAAACCATTCATTCTATTATACTTGAACGACAAAATCCCCCCCCCAAAAAAAATGAAATGAGGAAACATATGCAAAAACTTTGAAAAAAACAACACCATATAATTTTTTCGATCCCCGGAAAATGTTTTTTAGTCAACTATTAAATGTGGGTACTTCTAAGATACTCACAGTGCGCTAAAAACTGTAATTTGTTGTTCAGATAAATAATTAATCAGCTTCTAAATATGAAACTCGTTCAGATAAAATTATAAGTGCAACAAAGAAAACAACATAATTTCGTCTGAACACATGAGATACTACAGATACTTTCGTTTAGTGTACCCACTTATTATATTAGTTTAGTGAAGTATACTCTAATTCAGTAAAGAATAATTGATTATCATTATATTAATTCCTTGCGTGTAATTAAAAATTCATAACTAACAATCAGAATTCAGAAGAAGGATCAAAATCGTTTATTTACGCCATTATAACACAGAAGTGGCCAACATATTTCCAGTCGGCCATGAAACATCGACAAAAATATACATAACAGACTACTTAATAACTACATTAAATAAAATTAAATTGGTGAAGTGATAATATAAAATAAAATTGGTGAAGTAAACGTTGATTTGAAACAACGGATCAACACTAACGGATCATCACAATAAAGCATTTGGTCTTCACATGTTATAAATGTAAAATTTACAAACGTCAGATGTATTTACCCGAACTAAAATGTACGTCAGAAAAACTTCTGTATCAGTTGCGACTCTTTTTCACTTTCCGATATTTATACATGTATTTTCTCTCATTCCTTTCTTAACATTTCGTGGGAACTAATGTTTACATGGTTTTATCAGCTTCTTCAAATATGTCTTCTGAAATATGTCCAATATCTTTCATTTGAAAGCATTTTTTCCCCACCAAGTTACTGAGGACTCCATATGTATAGAATAGAAGGCCCACTAAAATGTAGGTCTATTTCAGAACCAATACATTCATAAATGTATGCCTCGAATGGTAAAGGTGGGCTTGAATTTCTCAAAATGTAACACGTCGATAAAGAAATGTAATTGCTCTCGTACAAAATTATGGTATATTTGTTTTTTGTTTAATGTGTTTTTCTTGTGTGGGAATACCAACTTAACGTTAACCTGGCGCACCCACTCTTCAACGTTGTATATTTTGATGTTCAAAATTTCAAAATTTTTCAGTTCAAAATTTTTCAGTTCAAATTTTTCAGTTCAAAATTTTTCAGTTCAAAATTTTCGGTTCAAAATTTTTAAACGTGGGTATAAATTAGTTCAAAATTAGTACAAAACTGTGGTATATTTGTTTTTTTGGTTTAACGCATTTTTCTTGTGTGGGTTTGCCAACTTAACGTTAACCTGGCGCACCCACTCTTCAACGTTGTATATTTTGATGTTGTGCATCGGTTCAAAATTTTTTAAGGTGGGTATAAATTAGTTCAAAATTAGTACAAAACTGTGGTATATTTGTTTTTTTGGTTTAACGCATTTTTCGTGTGTGGGTTTGCCAACTTAACGTTAACCTGGCGCACCCACTCTTCAACGTTGTATATTTTGATGTTGTGCATCGGTTCAAAATTTTTTAAGGTGGGTATAAATTAGTTCAAAATTAGTACAAAATTGTGCTATATTTGGTTTTTTTAGTTTAACGCATTTTTCTTGTGTGGGTTTGCCAACTTAACGTTAACCTGGCGCACCCACTATTCAACGTTGTATATTTTGATGTTGTGCATCGGTTCAAAATTTTTTAATGTGGGTATAAATTAGTTCAAATTAGTGCAAAATTGTGGTATATTTGTTTTTTTTGGTTTAACGCATTTTTCTTATGTGGGTTTGCCAACTTAACGTTAACCTGGCGCACCCACTCTTCAACGTTGTATATTTTGATGTTGTGCATCGGTTCAACATTTTTTAAGGTGGGTATAAATTAGTTCAAAATTAGTACAAAATTGTGTTATATTTGTTTTTTTAGTTTAACGCATTTTTCTTGTGTGGGTTTGCCAACTTAACGTTAACCTGGCGCATCCACACTTCATTGTTGTATATTTTGATGTTGTGCATCGGTTCAAAATTTTTTAAGGTGGGTATAAATTAGTTCAAAATTAGTACAAAATTATGGTATATTTGTTTTTTTGGTTTAACGCATTTTTCTTGTGTGGGTATGCTAACTTAACGTTAAGTTAGCGCACCCACGGGACACGTTGTAAATTTTGATGTTCTGCATTGGTAGAAAATTTTTTAAGGTGGGTATAAATTAGTTCAAAATTGGAACAAAATTATGGTATAGTCTTTTTTAATTTTGAATAAGTGGGAGTGCTAACTATACGGACATGATTAGAGAGCAGTGCTTAGCTAAGTGAAATTTAAGTCGTAGGCTTCCGCGGCCAGAATTCTCCACCTGACAGTGACGAAACTGCACCTAGCTGGCAATGTAGTGTCGAAAATCCTGCCGCCGCGCCGTCAGGAGTGGAAGCGTAGGACCTGCCGGTCAGAGGAACGCAGTTACATCAGTTAATGCACTGAGCCACCTCTCCCGGTGCGTTGCTTCGACTCACCCCGCGATCCCCGCTACGGCTGGCCAGCGGCCCCGCTCTGCGCAACCCAACCCCAACCCGTCGCGTTTAAGTTGACCCACAAGTACCTACTCACCCTCTTCGCCTCGCCCCTCTCCCAACACCCCGCTTCGCCCCGACCCGCGTCGCAGGGTCTACCCAAGACTCAAGAGCCACAACTAAAACCTTTAATATTGTTGCGGGGCATTTTCATTACAAAGGCGATCCACACCTGACTTTCCCTTACTGCTGATATCCACAGTTTGCCTCATTGCTCTGAAAAGTGGGGAAGGAATCGAACCATACGTGATATTAGGCCGTACCATGCACAACGCAGTGAAACATATTGGGATGACTTTGAATTTCTGAACTTACTAGAAAAATAAATCTTAAATCTAATCCTAATGTAGTTTTACATTAAGAAGAAATTACCGCAGCGGGGCTCGTGCGCTTGTCCCACAAGTTCTCGCCCGACATAGATGCAAGGCACTTTCTCATTTGACTAATAACTTGGCGAGCCACAGTAAACGACAATGCGGTGCGAATGCGGATTGCGGGTAGGGGATGGGGGCAATTGGACAACCCTGAGCTACCCGTCAAAACCCTACCACTTGGCCTTACCCCGCCCATCGAGCTCCTTCTGTTTCGCCCAGCCAACCACCCCTCCTCCCGCTGCCGCCGCACAGCGTACCCGCCCTGCCTCGCGCGTCGTGTTATTTGTATCATTTCTATTATGATAATTTTTATCCTGAATATTAGAGAAAAAAATGAAATGGGTCGATGAAGCAAACCATTTTTTTAAAATGGTTCAATGAGTTGACAATGGTTGTTGATAGCGAACAATCCACAAAAATATAGATACTGTAAATTTTATGTATATCATGAGATTTTTTTTTCAAACATCCTGGGCAAATGTATCGAACTGATGAAAACATCGAGAACAAAACATCGATGTTTTAAAAACGTCAATTTTTTTGCCATCCTCACGCACAGAGCACGCCCGCCCCTCTCGCGCGGCGCGTGGGAGCGCCTCGCCGCGCGCATATTTGGGAGCTTTGCGCCGCAGAAGCGTCGAGCCGTTTTACGGTGGCCGCAGCCAGGAATTTCGCTAAGGGGGTGACTTTTGAACTTTCGCTGTTAGTGGCGAAAAAGGGAGGTGTGACGTACGCGGAAGAATTTTATTGGGTAAGGGCGAGGCAGCAGAAATGAATAGGGATGTTGTGAAGTTGAGAGAGGAAATAACTTTGAATATTGTCGTATGAACAGAATATGACTTCTGGGCATTGAAAACTTTTTCATGAAACTAAATGTGTAATTAAGAAAACGCCGTGTCATATTTCCGTACAGTAAAACCTTAAAAACAGTAAATCCGTCATTTGTGGACCGCGGAGTGTAGTCTACAAATGAAAAAAAAGTCAGATTATCTGAAGAAAAGAAAGAGTTGGGTTATTTTATTTAAAATATTTATTACATACAAATAAGGCACTAAAATAAATTAGAAACACAATTTATTAGTGAAAAAATCTATGTTTGTATTGTTTGGTTGGCGACAATCTCAATTTAGCGGCAATGTTCCTCCATTTCTTAATCCACACGATATCCGTACGTGTAGAGAGATACCGTTCTGATCGATGTATTGCAGAACAGTAAAAAGTTTCCTTTGTTGACATGTCAATTCTGGTCGACCGGCGATCATAACAGTGTATGATTGGTCTCAAATTAGGAGTGTTGGATCAGGTATGTTGGATCCAGGAATATTGTTCAATGATTCTAAGAGTGTAAGAGAGAGTACGAGTATAGAAATAGCTGATTCTCGACAGAGAGAATTGAAGTTTCAATTGCACGCACGGTTCTTCATTTTGCATTATTTGTACCAAAACTGATGTAGCAAGTATTTAAATTACATTAGCACTTTTACTCATGGATGCATGAATAGCTTGTGTTCTGTATAACACATAGGGGTAAAAATAGTTTTTGAAGATGCGGTTAGTGAGTGGTAAGTCGAGTAAAAAAAAGTTGGAATTGGTGAAAATTCGACATCGCTCTTTAATATGTAGAAACGCGTTGAAATTAATTCAGGCTTGTTCGGAGTCGTCTATCATTCGTCAGACCTAACTAAGCATTCTTTAAAAATTCTTCCACATTTACCATACAAATGTAGTTGAAAGCGTTCTGTATTTTCACGAGCAATTTCAAACGTTTGCTTATTTATTATGCAAGGAAATACGCAAAATATGTCCGAAAGAGCGAGCACAAAAGGCAATGAACCGAATAATTAAATCATATTCACTGGCGTGTACTCACGTTCACTATCAGAAATGTTACAAATTCAATTGCGAGCAACTCGAATCGAAAAAGAATAGATGTCAGAATTGAAACGATTCACAATTGAACACGATGACTGATTAGTACATGACAGTTGCCAAAGCAAATAACTTCATTGTTAATTTTATCATCTTGAGTATAGACACACGTGAAACTCCTTTTTCCGGTTTCTGTTCAAATACTCCACCAATGTGAACTTTTAAAGCGAGGACTTCACGGATGTAGTTTCAATTTAAAATCCTAAAATCTTCTCATCTTTAATACTTCTTCTTTCTAGGTCTTTTATCCAACCGACACCCTGCTACCTTTTACGTCCCGGTCGGACGCATGTTCGACCACACACTAGATACCAAGACACTTTGCGGGCTCCCCCGTCCCGGGGTCAGTAGAACGTTAGTCCCTCTGCGACAACTCGTACATGAGAGATGAAACAAGGGACAAACAACCATGCCCAAGGCAGGCCCGGCATCCGGGACCCTTCGGACCGAAGTGCTGAGTGGGTACTCACTCTCAGCCACCTCGGCCGTCCACGTCGGCATCTTTAACACATTCCAATGTTAATTTAAAGCTTCTTTTCGAGAATTTTATTCAAAGGAAATATTTATCCAAAACTTTTCCACCACTAAGATCAATTAGTATTTCCATAGGTATTCACGAATTATAAATACTTTGAAGAACACAATTCAAACTGTATTTCCATAATCCATATCTTGTGGACGAATATCACCGTGCATAAGATCCATTTTTAAATGCAAGATGTGTATACGAGAAAACCACTGTCATTAAAAAAAATACAAACACGACAACAAAAAATAGAAAGTTTACCTTGGGAACGCTACGGGAGAACGCGAACGGAAACGGCGCTTAAATTGAATGGAAAATTCCGGTAGCACATCTCCCCACTTACAAAAGCTATAATTCACGCAAACAAGCTGTAAATTTCGTATTGGAAATCCGCACGAAATTATGAATTGCGCATCCCCCAAACAACGGATTACCACTCCCCGGTCTCTTGACGATCACTTCAGTTTCCCGCAGCGGCGCCGGCGGCGCTGTGGGACGGCGAGCGTGCGTGCGTGGGCGGTCGGTCCTGGACGCTTTGCTGACCGCCACGCGCCGCGAGAGAGCCGACCGCTTTCCGGTATCACAACGTGCGCTCCCTGGGGCGCCGCTACGAAGCCGTGCTGATGGCTCAAGTAGCGTGAAATTTCCAAATATGCGTACCGCCGCGTGGCGCGCCGGAGCGGAGGAGGGGGAGGAGGGGAGGGGAGGGGCGGGAGGGAGGGGGTGGCAGCGGCGGCGGTGACGCGTGCGCCCCGCCCCCGCCCCCGTCCCCGCCCGGATGAGGCGCGCGCCGCATGCAGAGCGGAGCGCCCGCAACCAGGCTGAAAACGAGCATCGATTCAAGCGTCGCGCCACCGCGCCGGAGGGAGAGGGCGGAGCACGAGGACAAAGGACGGGCGGCGAGGACGAAGGGCGGAGGGGTAGTTCCAGTGGCCTGAGGGGGAGGTCCAGAGGCCGGAGGGGGAGGTCCAGTAGCCTGAGGGGGAGGTCCAGTGGCCTGAGGGGGAGGTCCAGAGGCCGGATGGGGAGGTCCAGTGGCCTGAGGGGGAGATTCAGAGGCCCGAGGGGGAGGTCCATAGACCGGAGAAGGTCCAGTGACCGGAGGAGGAGGTCTAGAGGTCAGAGGGAGAGGTCCATAGGCCGGAGAAGGAGGTCCAGAGGCCGGAGGGGAGGTCCGGTGGCCGGAGGGTGAGGTCCAGTAGCCGGATGGGGAGGTCCAATGGCCTGAGGGGGAGATTCAGAGGCCCGAGGGGGAGCTCCATAGACCGGAGAAGGTCCAGAGACCGGAGGAGGAGGTCTAGAGGTCAGAGGGAGAGGTCCATAGGCCGGAGAAGGAGATCCAGAGGCCGGAGGGGGAGGTCCAGTGGCCGGGTGGGGAGATCCAGTGTCCGGATGGGGAGGTCCAGTGGCCTGAGGGGGAGATTCAGAAGCCCGAGGGGGAGGTCCATAGACCGGAGAAGGTCCAGTGACCGGAGGAAGAGGTCTAGAGGTGAGAGGGAGAGGTCCATAGGCCGGAGAAGGAGATCCAGAGGCCGGAGGGGGAGGTCCAGAGGCAGGATGGGGAGGTTCAGTAGCCGGAGAAGGAGCTCCAGAGGCCGGAGGAAGTCCAGCGACCGGAAGGGGAGGTCCAGAGGCCGGAGGGAGAGGACCAGAGGCCGCAGGGGGAGGTCCAGAGACCGGAGGGGGAAGTCCAGTGGCCGGAGGGGGATGTCTAGTGGCCGGAGGGGGATGTCCAGTGGCCGGAGGGGGATGTCCAGTGGCCGGAGGGTAGGTCCAGAGGCCGGAGGGGGAGGTCCAGAGGCTGAAGGGGGAGGTCCAGAGGTCGGAGGAGGAGGTCGAATGGGCGAACGGGTGAGGGGTAAAGGGGAGGGTGAGAGTGGGAGGACGAGCGTTAATGACTGGATGTGTCAAATCTGCCACAATGCAGAGTGTATATTTGTAGTAAGTCTGAGTATTTATGATCCCGAGTCATGTGGGAAAGACTAGAAGTATTAGCGACCGGAAGGGACGTGGGGAATCCGGAACGTGTGAATAAGTTCGCTCTTCTCGATGTGAAGATGAGTGGATCTAAAGTTTGTACGATTGTGTTTCATTAATAGGAATGTCATAAGAATTAAGAGATTATATCAATGTCCGTTAGATCCTAGAGAATAGGACCTTAAGGAAGAAGTCGAGTTGCGTTTAGGTATTCATTTAGAAATTTAAAAAAGTAGAATACTGGATTTTAAACTTCCTACGTTCAATTCCAATACAACAATTAAATAAATAAAACGGCTCATTTAAAAATATTTAATAGTAGTCATTGTACAAGATGTCCTCGCATTTCTTCATGAAGGTTGCATTATAACGGCCGAAACATAAGCATCTGTGTCATTTACGGGTAGATGACTGAAGAGAAAGAGAACATGAATACGAAACGAGACACAGAAAAGTAGAATGGCCGGGTAGGGAAACATTGTGGAAGACCGAAACTGTGTTAATGTGTGAATAGAAACACATCGGCGAGGGGTAGAAGGGAAGAGGGTGAAGGCGTGGTTGAGACGGGTGCTTCGAGATAGTGATGAGACATCGATAACAAAACATCGATGTTAGCAAACATCGATGTTCAAAATACATCGACTAAAACCCAACGATTGTTTTCAAAATCGATGTTTTTATTCTGGATTAGAAAACTCTAACATTAAATCCTTGTGCGTTAAAATTTAATTTGAGGATATTCGTATTTAACTCGCCGAATAAGGGAACGAGAAAAATGAGCAGACTCCACGCTCACAGCGTATTTGTTGACATCTCAATGTGCGAAATGAACTACACTACCACACATGCCGGGAGACCGGTCGGGAGCTTAGAGCTTGTCCCGGCTGGGCGGTGCCCCGCTAGTGGGTGATACCTGGTTGAGGAGAAAACCCCGCTAGTCGACGGTAGGTCGGCGCCAGATCTCGCCATCCAGCGGGGAAAAGATCATCGGCACCGCCCAGGGAAAAACACGCACTTCACTTACGGGACTAATGACCTAAGTAGTTGATGCGCCCGGAACAACGAATCGATTAACCAATACATCGATGTTAAAAGAACATCTGTATTAATACATCGATGTCTAAAAAATCGATGTTTCTACAAAAACATTGTTGTTTTGGAAACATCGACATCGATGTCGCGTCCCTTCTTCGAGGGCGGATGGGGCGAGGAGGGCGGAAGACGGAAGGGGCGAATCGGTTGGCAGGGGGCGAGGCGAGCGGGCGGGGGCGCAGATCATCGCGAAGGCGAAGGAACGTCAGTGGGAAGGGGGCGGGGGGTGGGGGGCGCGGAGTGCGGGAAGGCAATCCGACTACGCTGCCAGAGCGCGCGTGCACTCAACCGAGCGAACAAGGCTGTGCGGAGCGATTCCCCCCTCCCCACCCACCCCAACTCCATCTACCCCTCCCCACACACGCATGAGCGAACAGCGAGCACGCGAGACCTATGGGAACGAGGGGGTCACGTACGATTACGGTGAGTTTTTTGGTGTTATTTGTGATTATTGCGAGGTAGTTACCCCCTTTCGAATATTACGCACGTTGTAAATCATTGTTTTAAAAGTGAAAAAAATCTTCGAAAGGGAATCTTCGAAAGTTTCTGACAGTCTGTGCTACTGAACCCGATTCCGTATCACGTCACTTCTGCATCGTGGGCAGCGTTTCGCATCTGTCAGACTGTTTCTCTTCTTAAGCCAAAACAAAATGAAAACAACTGCAATGTTTGTAAACACGACTACAATTGGTCCCTTGATCCTCATCTGTTGTAAACCTTTCACACACCGCAACTAGTAAATTGTTTAGTTCGATTTCTTTTTCATAATTTTTGTACATCGACTACTGATTGATGCAAGCATGTACTGTAAATTAAGTGATGGTCTTTTATAAAACACCTTTACGGCGTTTTTTCGGTAAGAATATTATTGTAATTGTGCGTTTCTATCATATTTTACCTTCTTTAAAACTGTATCGTTTTTGGCTATTTTCACATTCTCAAGAGTATTTATTAGCGTTTTTGTCAATTATACGGATTGAACTGTCACATTATCTTATACGAGAAAGTACATAATTAGAAGCTTAACTGTTCCTGACAAACACGTTTATTTTGGGTCTTTCACTAAGCAACTTCTTATCACAAGCAGGTTGTTATCACTATGTCGTTCAAAATTTATAATCATTAGGTATGACTTTCTAATTCTATGTTTTAAATGTCTTGCTTTGACCTGCATTAACGGAAAAGGAAGGTGAAGACACAGGTGCCATGACTTTTACGATTCCCTTTGTACAAACTCAAATACTATTTCACATAGAAGAAAAAACTTAATATAATTTTAATGAACATTAAAGGAGGAATTATTATGGAAGTGTTTGCGGGTTCATGAAGAGCGGATATACCCCTCACACCCTCTGGATCAGTGCCTTAGTTTTATTTAGCATGTTGCCTTGACAACCTGATAAGTACCCCTTTTTTACGGCAACTACATGGACCTCTTTACCTATTTAGGTAATTACATTTTTATGTCTTGCTTCAACAAGATGGAAGCTTCACACTCTCTTTCGATGCTTATTCTACCAAAAAACGTGTGCCGGTGATATCTGTTTCACGATCCCAGAGGTTCTTTGATGTGGCATTCATACCTCTTGTGAGCCGTCGATTTTCGCGTTTTCGGGATTGGCCTATCTTACTCATAGACTTGGGCTGCCAATCTTGTAGTTTGCGTCATCGCGACTAGAATCCACTGGTGTGCGCCGACGCGGAGTGTGCACGTCGCAAAGGCCGCGTCGCGACGAATCGCCGAGACAGAGTCGTTGAGGTCTGGTTTCATCGGGACCGAAGTGGCCTGTTACAAATCTGGTCCAATTCTCGCAACGTCGAGGGTACTGGGACATCGCCATCCGTTAACAGTTCCCTACGACCCGAAATTAGTAGCTCGCAATTGAATGTAGAAATTAAGCGCAGGCGTACGGCTATTTAATTAAAATACAGGGCGCCGCGCACGTCTCCGTTCAATTAGAATTCGCAGAACGAGAAGATTACCATTTACCATACACACTTCACGAGCTTACAGGCTTGTTGCCTTTGTATCTCCAATACATTCGAACCCATTTAAAATGAATACTTGGTGGAGCTGCATGGGCGAATGAACAGTCGAAACAATAGAGGATTGTACACACAAATTTTTTGCAGCAGGTTTGATATAATATTTGTGTACCGTGGAGTTAAATTTCAGAAAATATTTAAAAAAGAAGTTGCCACATTTAATATTTAAATATAATTTCATTATTTTAAAGCACGGAGATGAGGAAACTAATCTAAACTAATCTGTATCACCAATATGTTCGATCCCATTTAAAATGAATTACTTGGTGGAGCTGCATGGGCGAATGAACAGTCGAAACAATAGAGGATTGTACACACAAATTTTTTGCAGCAGGTTTGATATAATATTTGTGTACCGTGGAGTTAAATTTCAGAAAATATTTACAAAAGAAGTTGCCACATTTAATATTTAAATATTATTTCATAATAATAAAGCACGGCGATAAGGAAACTGATCTGCATCACCAATATATTCGAACCCATTTAAAATGAATATATGGCTGAGCTGCATGGTCGAATGAACAGTCGAAACGATCATTTGAGGATTGTACACACATTTTTTGCAGCAGGTTTGATATAATACGTGTACCGTGGAGTTAAATTTCAGAAAATATTTAAAAAAGAAGTTGCCACATTTCATATTTAAATATTATTTCGTTACAATAAAGAACGGAGGCACGGAGATAAGGAAACTGACCGAAAACAAAAATGTCACAGGCGCAAATTCACAGTTGAATATTTGTTAGGGGAATCTGTGAACAAATACAAGAATAGTATATTATTCAATGAGCGTAGAATGATAGCTATTATTCACGAGTTGATGTTTGCGACACGAGCGACGTAGGAGCGAGTGTCGGAATTTCAACGAGTGAATAATAGCCATTCTACGCGAGTAGAAGACTATACTTTCTCTACGACTTTAAAATTGATATTTTAAAAATATCCAATGGGCGCCTTAACCTCAACACCAACTCGCATACTGTGTCGTGGCTCACCTGTCTAACGACAGTTGCGACCAGCCGCGGCAGAGCACGCAACGCCTCTGTAGGCGACTGCGAAAACTCTCTGTAATGAACTATGACGAATGTGACTGGTCGACAGCCGTGTGAGAATAATATTCTCGCACGGCTTGTGGAATCGGTATCATTTCTACATTCGGTAACGTGCAGAAATGTATACATTCTAGAGTAGTCGTAGAGAAAGTTGCATTCCAACAACAACTGTTTTTCACGTGTCCGTCTGTTCCTCCATATGGAATTGGTGGTGCAGAACACGAGCTTCATCAGATTGGGTATAGGTCTCCATTTTCTCGCACCATTTACTCCACCGTATGCCCATCATCGTTCACAGGCCATTAACGTTTTCATGCTGCCGACCTTTGGAATATCGGCTGGAGCCCCGGCACAACGCTACCAGTCCACAGAAGTCACATTGCGACACGAATTGCTAAAGCTGCACCGGATTATATTTCGTTCCCGGGTATTCTATCGAAGTTCACCCATTGTAATTCGTATCGATTTTAAGCATGAGGTATTGAAATTGGTGCATTCTGGATGTGGACTGTTACATCAGCGTACAGACTAACCCTGCAACTGCATTCTTGTTTTCTGTTACATTAACTTCACACTGGGGTCTCATGGATCTCACAAATTTTTATTGTTACAAAATATTCAGAAAAATTGTGTATGATTCCAAAGTTTGTTTTTATATTTTATTTTCATTTAAGTCTTAACTCTCCTCGTCCCCCGCAGTCAGTTGAATAATTCAATTTTTTTTCGCCCAGGACACATTTGAAATCTACATCCCTAATAAGTATAATGGTTGAACCAAACAAGCACATTTTCCCGGACTGTCTCAGCTGGCGTTAGCATTGGCCAAATGCTGTTGGACATCGGCACTATTCGTGCTTTTCGGATGTGTGTTCGGGCTATCAGTTTCAAAACAATAGTTCCCAGTTCTTCCGTCTGTAAATGTATAATGAACGAGTAATACTCGTACTTGGATAAGATTGAACCGCTATAAATAAGAAAATTGTACACTGAAAGAGATACGTGGCTGAGAGATCTCTAAAGAGATTCTCCAAGGTTTTCAAAAGCAGTGCCCGTCACTTATAAACAATAGTTTAATGTATAATCTTGATGATTTTATCTAAATGACGAATTTTAAACATTATCTGGAAGAAGTTAATACGACATTTTTCTCAACCAATTAAAAAAACACTTTTTAATTTAAGTAATACATAACAAAAGTCTCATTTCAATTAACAGATAAATTTCTTTTCCAAATCTTCCCATGCAAGTTAAAACGAACTCTACAAACACATGGCGTATTCCTGGGACACACGTACCACAATTTGAGGGCCCCCTTGAATTACTAAGTATCTTCTTTCGAGTCGGCGGCGCGATGCTGCTCCCACAATAGCGCAGCCCGACGCAAACAGCACCCCCTCCCCCTAGCGCGACCGCTGCCAGCAATCCGGGCAAATTGCTTCTGGAGTCTGTAGCTGAGCGTTTCGCGCGGTCGCCAGGCGAACCCCACGCTCAAGCGCGGCGAGGGCGGTGCGGCGGGGGCGGCGGCGGTAGAGCGGCGGGGTGGCGGGGGTGCGGCGGCGGGGGGCGGCAGGGTGGCGGCGGCGGGGAGGCGGTGGGGGCGCGGCGGCGACGGGGGCGGCGGCGGCAGCAGGCGCGGCGGCGGGGGCCGGCGGCCACGGTGGGGGCAGCGGGGGGCTGCGGGGGGGGCGGCGGGGGCGGGGGGAGGCGGCGGCGGGGGGGCCGCGGCAGGGGGCGGCAGGGTGGCGGCGGCGGCAGCAGGGGCGGCGGCGGGGGCCGGCGGCGGCGGGAGGGGCGGCGGGGTGGCGGCGGCGGAGGGGCGGCGGCGACGGGGGCGGCGGCGACAGGGGCGGCGGCGACAGGGGCGGCGGCGGTGGGGGCGGCGAGGGGGGCGGCGGCGGGGTCGCGGCGGCGGTGGCGAAGGGGGCGGTGGCGGCGTGGACGGCGGCGGGGGCGGCGGCGGCGGGGGCGGTGGCGGCGGCGGCGGCGACGATGTCGCCTGACGCGTTATTACGGGCGCGGTGTTTGCGCGCGAGGCTTTGCGGGTGCACGCGCGTGGGTCCGGGCGGCGCGGCGCGGAGGGCGCGGATAAACACGCCTCGCGGAACGCGTCTGTCGCCGCGGAAAACCCGACGTCGCACAGAGGAGTATTTCACCGAAAAAGTTGGCCAAAATTATTTTGTTATTAATATCGATGGGAATTGATTTCCAATGGAATTTATACTTCATTTTATATAATAATTTATAAATGCAATGTGATATAAATATTTTTTTACGTAAAAAGTCGATATTTACACTACGAGTACATTTTACTTCATTATAGTACAAAACTTTTGCGACAGCGGCAATTTTCAATGACACAAGGAAATGATCCGAAATTAAATCATATAATAAAATATAATTAAAATAAAAATTCTATTAAATACACATCATCTTCATACATTTCATTATAAAGTATAGTTCTCATTGGCATATGAAAGTGATGATAGAAAATACTAAAATGAATTATGATTAATGAAAAATTGAAAATTTAAAAGAGAAAAAATTAAAATACGATGAGCAATTAGGGACCACATACCTGTGGTCCAGACTAAGACGGATGGGAGAGATTACGGTGCTTTGCGTCAGGCACGTTTCTTGGAGAACAAAAGTCGGTATGTTTCTTCTATTCAAAGAGGTTTGAACACACACTTTGACTTGGACCGAAAAGTTTTGCGAATTGTGTTTGCGGGTTCAGTCAGTTCAATGTTTATAATTTTACATTTCCTCGCCAGAACTCAAATTTTCCACATCAGATTCTTCACATTTTTTGCTCTAGTTCTTGAATGTTTTGAATTTCAGATGGTAGAAACATTTGGAGAATGGTTTTCTCCCTCTATTTAATTTGGGTCGTGAACACGATAGCAATGGATCAGAGCTAAGAAAATGTGAAATATTCAAGATCACCAGAAATTATCAATATCCGGAGAAAATTTTATCCTACAATAATATTACATATCTTTCTCTTCAAAACCCATTACGGATGTAACAGTTCACAAAACATGAAAAACGTATAAACGCGTTTTCAAAACCACTCACAGAGAAGCGCACTGGATAAGCTACACAGGTACGTACCACGGCTGAAAGCAGATTGATGGTAACAGCCGTTAGCCCTTCCCTAGGGAGAATATTGCACAACATGATGAAACAAACCTTTCACTTCATACTGGGCATACAAAATATTTCCTCTGTTCAAATTTTGTTTTTCGACTTATGGCCAGGTTTTGGCGTCAAATACTCCACTGTGCGTCGCCACCTGCAGCTTTCACACCCGCGACTACAGCGGCTGAGAACATACGTTAACAAGAGCAAAAGTGACCGCCCCTCCCTGGGGGGGTGAGTGGTCTCTCAATCCTCTGTGCGCGGGTATTAAATGTAAGTACACTAGTGCTCAAAGATCCCGCATCACTTCCTAATTCAATCATTTTCCTAATGCAATATGCTCTCCAAAATTGGTAATCATATATTTTATGTGGATTATATGATGTTTCTGATTCCTTCATAACTCACTCGATTTTTGCAACTCAACTGGGATGTTTTCAGGATTATACTGCAGATTACAACTGTGAGCGAAGTGATGCGATATTTGTTAGCACTATTGTGCATATTTGACGTTTTAAGGTCAGATTAATCCGATTTTTGCCAGCTGCTCTTTTCCCAGTTCCTAGGCCCTGTAGTTGATTTATTGTTCACAGCCTGGGGGTAAGGGAGACATGTAAAGAACCTGACGTGTTCCCATCACCTTTTTTAGTTTACTTGGCCTGCCTGAGATTTTTCTGTCTGATATTTTTCGTCACATAGCTGTAGGAGCTGAGACAATTGGTAATAGAAATAAACAGCTTCATTTTTGCCCCGGCAGGACGCGAGCGCGGCTCCGTCGCACAGAAAGCTAGCATGCTTACCATGAGCCACGCGAGGGGCTATTCAATTTTCCGATTATTCCCGCCTTAATCAGATCCCACATTCGATTAGCTGGGGAATGCTTCGCGTAATGGATATGCATTACTGGCCGTTATTGTGGCACTTCTTGACGGCTAAAATGAACTGGAAACTACGGGAAGCGTGTTAGGTGTCAACCAGAAAATTCCCAGCAATGTCACCCTTGAAGAGGTGGGCCAATAGATCAAACCTCATTAACTGTTTGGGAAATTACAAACAAAAGTCAAAATAACTATACAGTGGGTGACCATGAAATTAGCAATTTTCTTTAAATTTTACAAATGTACTGTTCTTTATCAATTAATGGATATAAGAATGCTCGAAACTTTCATAATAAGTTAAGAGAACATTTTCCCAATGCTCAAAAATAGTTTTTTTGTAATCAGATGTCCTTTTATTTACCAAATTTACTGATAAATCTCAGACACTACGCAACTGCCCGCTTCCTGCGTATGCCTACGTTTCAGTTGAAAAGGAGTTGTTCGAGGTGACAAGTAGCAAGTTTCGTATATATCTTTTTATTATTTATTTTAATTGTAGCCAAATTATATTATTATTAAAATCAGGTGATTCGGGCACAAACAATCAATCTTCTTCTTCGCTAAATGCAGCTAATATTCCTAGTGGCAATTTCAATTCTTCACTTTCTTTTTTTCCTTCTTTTCTTTCCTTTTCCTTGATCTTTTCACAGTAATTTCACTTTCTCTTTCTTTTTTATTTTAATTGCTATCATTATTTCCACCATTATTAGTAAAACACTAGATCATCGATAACTCGAACGTCTGTTTCGAGCTTTTGCGAATTTTCTGTTTGCTTCCGCCGTCACATTCGAGACGACTTTATCACATTAAAAAAATTGTTGATTGGAAATTATTTCATTTGTATTTCATTTTTCACTGAATATAAAAATATCTACAAGACACATTTGAATATAAAAAATACAAAAGAAATTTTACAGGTTTCGTTGTTTTGCGAGTTCGTCCACATTCGAAGTACACATATAGTAAGCAGATATCTGAGTATATATATGAGTAAGAGTATCTGATATCTGAGAGTAAGCAGATATCTCAGTAAGAGTATATATGAGCAGATATCTTGTTCTATGTAGGGAAAAGTTACTTGTTCAAATGTGACAGATCGCTGGTGGACGTAGCGCGAGCTGCTACAGCGGAGGAGATTTGTGTTGCCGGACTGTGACGAACGAATGCTTTCCATTTCTGGCAACCGGGATTCGTGTGCAAGGATAAGCTTCGTGGCGTACCACATGCAATTAGTTGTATGCAAGCGGACTCGAGTTCGAGGTACTCCTGTTTCTCTGCCTCTCATTTCCCCATTTCACCAAAATTAATAATTCAGTTTGTCAACAACATTAATCTTATGAAGAGATGGTTCAGGGCATCACCGATGTCACTGCAGTCCCTCTGATCGGGAGGTCCTAAGTTCGAGTCCCGACGGTGGCAGGAATTTCCGACACTAGCTACAAAACTACGTCTAATTCAGACGGTGTCTGGAGGGCAATTCTAGCGGCCGGCTGCTCTGATCGGTAGTTTTCCGTGGTTTCTCCAGTCGACACCAGGCGTATGCCGGAGCAGCACTCTAACAAAAGGGCCACGGACCGCGCATGATCTTTCCCATCTCTTCCTAGTTCTATCCTCTCCCCTAACACACACTAGCATGCACTACATTAACACACATGTCGAGAGACCGGTTGGGGGCTTAGAGCTTGTTCCGGCTGGGATGGTGCCCTACTGGTGGGAGTTGTCTGGTCCGCTACTCGACAGTAGGTCGGCGCCGGATCTCATCATCTAGCGGGAGAAGATCACCGCCACTTCCCGATAAAAATGCGTACTCACTTATGGGACTAATAACTAGTAAGTGGAACGCCCGAAATCACCCGCTTGTATTTGGGCAAAAGGTTATATGTCAGAAAAATTGAGTATTAAGTCAAGTGTAGCAGTTTTTCTTTTGTTTAAGAAACTATTTACTTTAATTATTTAAAAGTAACTTTAAACTAACCTAATACTATTTACCTATGTATATCTTTCGTATTGTTTTACCTATATATATATATATATATATATATATATATATATCTGAAAATTATTTATTCAACAATATCTACACAAAATG
This sequence comes from Acheta domesticus, assembly GCA_031308135.1. Taxonomy (NCBI): domain Eukaryota; kingdom Metazoa; phylum Arthropoda; class Insecta; order Orthoptera; family Gryllidae; genus Acheta; species Acheta domesticus. Next base: position 30,421,289 of record JAHLJT010000631.1, on the reverse strand, counting down.
CATTTTTTTGCTCTCGTGTAAAATTATGAAACAGGACTAAAAAAAAAACCGTTTTGCCCAAACACGAGCATTATTTTTTATCCTTTACTCGTTAAAGTTGAAGAATGGTGTGCTTACTATTCGGTATAAAATATAACTTGTGGATGATGCTGCAACACTCAAGAGCACCCGTGCAAAGGTGTTCATGTGTATATATGGCAAAGTGTTAGATTTTTCAAGCTAATATTCCCATTAAGCAGGTGAAATATGGGAGTACACATTTTCAGAGGTATTGAACAATATGAATCAGCGGATACAAATCTTCGATTTTTTTCGAGTAGGTTTTTTTGTTCTTATTTTCTCACAGAAGGAAAAACTGAATCAGTAGTCTTCTGCATAGTATTAAAAAGCCCATCCTCGACTACAATTGAGATTTTAATTCATAAATATGTTAATTAAAAAACCTGCCTTCGAAATTAGCACTCTATGGCGTTGAAACTCAATGGCCCTGCGGCTACTCATACACACTGTGTGTGAGTAATAAGTGCGAGAAAGTTCCAAAACTTGCAACCACTTCCTCACTTTTTGGTCTCTTTTCCGACTTTACTCTAACGCCCAGCATTCCGTAGTCCTGTAGTCTAGTGGATTACGGACGTTTTTTCTTTCTTTCGATATTTATTTTAACCTTTTTACTTTCTCGCTTTACGGTCTACATAAGAAGAGAAAGTTATGTAATCGTGCGGGTAACGGGGAACTTTTACATAATGAAGACCAGCCGCTATTTCGTTGTTATTCTGAAATAAAACAATTCGTATTATTATTGGTACACACGAAATAAAGAATACTAGAGAAACCCGGCACAAGTTGTCCTGCCCTTCATCTCCCATTTTCCCCTCCCATCTCCCTTTCTCACTGCCTCTGCCTCCCTCCCTCACCCTCTCCCTGTCCCTGTCTCTGCCGCTTTCTGTCCCTCTCATTCATATTTACTTGCAGATTCTGCACGTCTCCCGTTGAGCAGGTGAGGTAATATCAGGAAGCGCCGGAGCAGCAAAAATGTAATAGAATTTCAAGAAGAGCTCATCCTAAACATGATGGTATATGAAACGTTTCTTTGATGACTTCGGCCTCAAAATTTTAGTTTTTCATGTCCTAGAACGCTTCGTTTAGGAGTTATTTAACGATATAAATTGAAAATGCTCCCGAGTGTGTTGCGGGTTGAATTTGACGTGAATATTTTAATTTTGTTCTACATCGCCATGTAGTGGAGTTACAACAGAATTAACTGTACATAAACCTTCCCGGTGAAAAAAATACGTAGAAGTGCCAAATTTAATGGAGATCGGTCCAACAGTGTCGGAGTTTACCTCTGATATATATATATATATATATATTGAAATATACCATTCTCACGTCTCATCAAAAGCGTGGCTGTAATCATGTCCTGTTCCAAATTTATTAAGATTTGGGCGCCAGAAACAGGTTACATGAATTACTATCAAAGTTTTTCTATCTGATTTAACAAAAATTATCTAAACATCCAGCTAGCTTAGGTCGATGGGTCCGGATACAAATACTCGCTATCGCCTCGATAGCCGATTACCTGATCTGCCAACTATACAGTATGGCGTGGAATCTGAAATGTAATAATTATGCTTTCAACTAATTAAAAATTATGATTGACAAATGAAAAAACTCTTTTCTTTTCCAAAGAACAAAATTCAACAATTTATTTAACTTTTAAATTAAAACAATTAATTAGATGGTCATGACCCCTTCTGAATAAATTGTCTCTTTTATACTGCAGTATTTTTTTTTACCGTTTTTGCATGCCAACGCTCCGTAGTCGCTTCTCACTTGGCCGTTGTTAATTCCAAGTTCCGCTTCTCTCTTCCGGTCTTGCGCCGCCGCTGACACGTCCAGTCCACACTGCCTAAACTATCTGTTAGTCTTGTCCGACGCTCCCGGTTCCTAATCTCTCCCACCGGTTATGTAGACTATTGAAGTCCAACTGCAATGTCCGAAAATCTGAACAAGTCCTCCGAAAATCACTTCTGGTAAATTATTTCAAAGTCCGAAAACAAACTATCACTTCTCTCACAAGACAAAGTCCGAAAACAAGCTATACAAGTCTCACTTTCCCACTATGTTGCCTACAAACGATCTTTACGCTACGGCACCCAGAGTCAGAATGTTCGATCTATACTCCACGACACCCAGAGACGGAATGTACGATCTTCACTCTACGACACCCCGAGTCAGAATGTACGATCTTCACTCTACGACACCCCGAGTCAGAATGTTCGATCTACACTCCACGCCACCCAGAGACGGAATGTACGATCTTCACTCTACGACACCCCGAGTCAGAATGTTCTGTTTAATGCATTTTTAAACCCTTCATGGCTCGGTCGGCGTCCATCCTTCTATTATTTCAAAACACGGCGGCAACATTAGACTATCTAATCTTTTATAGCCAACCCGTGCGTCTCTTACAAATCCAAGTAGCCGCGACCTCAGACAGTCATTCGTTTTTGCACCAATTCCCTCTTAGGTTCTTCAGCCATCTAGCCGGCGTCCTGACGTCATCAGGGCCCGTGTATAGTTTGTTGACCTTGCCAACCTCTGCGCCGCCGTTGCTAAGGCCCATACCGCCATATTGAATCCCCATTTATCTACCCCATGTCTAACTAACATCATTAAATAAAATCCATCGTATTCTGGTATATCACAATATATATATATATATATATATATATATATATATCAGAGGTATATATGTATATATATATATATATATACACACACACATACATACCACCAACATCCAGTTTTATATATACAGATTTGGAATCAAGAGATTCTTGTGCGGTATAATTTGTATTCTAAGGAATTTTGGCAAACTCTGCAAACTTCCAAATTATCTTCCTGCTTAAAAGATAACATTTGGTACGGGAAACGTGTCCGCGCCGGCATGTACGGCTCCGGAGGTTACCGCCTCCCTCCAGTCCCAATCTCGTGCTGTCCTCAGCGCAAAGTACACGCAGCGAGGCAGCCCGCGAGGCACGTGCATTGTGCGCGCGCTACGAACTGCGTCGCCATCGATCCCCCTGGGGAGGAGGGTGTGAACGTGGGATGAGGGGGAGGGGGTGGAGAGGGGGAGAGCCGAGGGACGCGGGATCGAGACTGCGTGCAGGCACACGCAAGGGAGCAGGTGCAGGTGGGCCGAGGAGGGGACGCAGGCGGCGGCGGGAGCGAGCACGAGGGCAAGGACTAGGGAGAGGAACGAGAGGACATGGGCGAGGGCTAGGGAGAGGACGAGAGGTCGATGGCGAGGGCAAGGGCTTGGGAGAGGACGAGAGGATGTGGGCGAGGGCGATGGCAAGGGCTAGGGGGAGGACGAGAGAGATGCCGAGGGCAAGGGCTAGGGAGAGGACGAGGACAAGTACGAGGCAAGGACGAGGGCTAGGGAGAGGATGAGAGGACGAGTGCAAGGGTGAAGGCTGCAACGGGAGCGAGTCCAAGAACTAGGGCAGCGGAGAGAGAGGGGGTGTTTGCTGCAGCAACGGGGGTTGGTAAGAACGTGGGTAGGGGGTGTGAGGGCAGCAGTAATAGTGGCGGAGAGGGCGGACACAGGTCATGTGAACATGTGACGAGCGTTGCGCCGAGGTCACGGGAGAGCATGGTGATGAGGTGGCGTTTTTACTGTAGAGATTGCGGCTGTTCCTGTGGTATTAATGACTGCTTCCATGACCTCAAATTATGATATGGTAATGGTTTTGGAAATTAATTGTGGTTTGAAAAATATTCTAATTTACAAATATCTCAAAAATGAATTGGATTGTGTTTCTTTTTATTTTTTCTTGGATTGTACTTTGTACTCTCTCTTTTCAAAGAAGCTATAGTACAGGTCACGCATAGGTCTCACTCACATTTAAGGAAACACATTCGCATTCTCACTGAAAATCACTCCAAATCGGGAAGTAAAACCAATTTGGGGAGAGAATGAACTATTCACCTCACCCTAAACAATGGGAGTGAAGGTAGAAGAGGAACGAAGTATTGCTCGCGATGCGTTGACCAATCTTTAAAGTAGGCCTACTCCTAGAATTGACCTGAGGAATCTACGAAAATCAACAATCAGAGCAGCTGATCTCTGCAATCATCCAGGTAGTGGCGTCGACGTACTTAGCTAGTTTGGGACTTGGACCGAGCAGCTTTCGGTTTATGATGCTTCATTTGAGAATTATTCAAAAAAGCTTTGGCTAAATGGATCTTATTATATTAAGAAATCTATAATAATGTATTATTTTACATTAATGTAAATAATTTCAATTTTAAAAATATTATTGATGGATTTAAATGACGTTGCTACTTACGTTTTCTCCATGATATTGAAAAGCCGAAATGATCAGATAATTATCATGTTACCTTTGGTCACGATTTTCATGTTCACAATGATGAGAGAATTCAGATTAAGAAAATGAAAGCAATTTCCTAAATTTTGTTTTGAGTTTACATCTGAAATCTACTATAAACATCTGCAGAATTGGAAATAGTTTTATTCATTCAAACGGTCATAAAACGTACAACACAGAATTATCATTTCACACATTCATATCTGTATCATTACCTATCTATCCATCTATCTGCCTACGTATCTATCTAGTCAATGCGGTTGAAAACGTTGATTTGTCTTTAGAACTACTTAGGGCACCTAGGCCACCACATGCAAAGTGAAACAATCTTTAAGATGTACAATTAAATACATATATCAGTTGAAATTAGTGTAAAAACATAGAAATACAGATTGCGAGTTCATATTTTTTTGCTTTGAGATAAAACATTATAACATTTAAAATAAAACATTTTGAAATATAATGAAATATTTAAATACATAATTAAAATCTCGCAAACACGCACTACCGCAAATGAAACGTTACAAGAGTCAAATTAATCTCGCTGACAAAATCGAACATGGAGATCACAAGAGCGGTAACAACGGAGGCGGCGAGGGCGACATTGGGGGAACATGATCGGAAGTTCCACAGGCGATAGTGGATTGCAGGGGGAGCCGTGGTCAAGTTCTGCTGCTGGGGTGCGGGCTTTGTAGTGACGGGGGATGGGTGTACAAACGAGGACAAGGTCAGGGGTGACTGAGGGAATGGTTGAACCATGTAACCGAGAGGGAGGACCTACCAGCAGCGGTTAGCAGGCTATCGATGGCAGTTCCTGAAACACTCCCTGGAGAGGTATTAGATGCCGAAAGGGATATCGGGAGTTGGTGTGAAATATAAACGATGGATCGTCAGTTAGTTGTTGAGAAAAACGGGGTGAATGCGATTGTAGAACTCATAAATCTAAGCAAATATTAATATTAGGTCACCTGAGAATTGCTTCGAAGTGGGAGTTTGTTATAATTGCTTCCCTTTGAAAATTTCACCGAAGTTGTAGCATAGAGGGTCATGAAGGTCAAGGATGAGCAATAGAAATGTCAGAGCGAAGTTTGGACATCGACTACAGTGAGGGTACAAAGGTACAAAACTTCCTTTCGGATTGAAGTTTGTTTCGTTGAATTGTGTATCAATATTTAATGAATTTTGCAAATACAGTTTGCACTTCCTGCAAACTGTATTTGCAAATTACTGCTGCACACACTTGTCATGTTAGTTCTTTGGCGTTTGCCAATTATACTTCAGTAATTCGTGGTAGTAACAGAGAGAGGGTAGACGTAGTTAAAAAAATCTGAGGGCAAGGAATTTGAGAAAAACATGAAACAGGTGTGAGGTAACAAAAATAGATACATGAAGGAAGAAAAAATTGCAGAATTTCATTTGTGAACACAAAAGCTGTACAGAACAGTTTCAAGCCCCGGGAATTAAACTGTGCGTTTCGCATCATGGCATTCGCGAGGGTTAACTTTGAACTGACAATGTCAAACTGGCGATCCCTAACTGGGGAACCCCGGAAGGGTATTCTGAAACTCCGAAACAACGTATTAATTTTTCCGCTAAATGGAACGTTGAATAAAGGCAGTCACATCCTTCGAATCTAGATATGCTCCTGAAGGTATTTCAGTAAACCAATGGAAACAAAAAATGGCTTCCACGAAAATAAAATTTTATTTTATGCTCTATAATAATGTCATTAAATCTCATTTTCTTCTAGTAAAATACAATTGCGCTTTGCATAATTATTTCATCTCTGTAATTTACCAAAATAAACTTTCTTTTAAATATTTTAATTTTTATTATAATAATAATAATAGTAATAATAATGAACACGAAAAGAGTACAGGCTTATATAAATAAGCAGATTCTGTACACTAAAAATATGGATTTTACGAATAAAAAAATGGACGAGTTTCCAGAATTTTAATATTATTGGTCTGGAGGCGAATCTCCAGTGTAGAAGTAAAAATATGCATGGCCTTTTTCTTCAACGAATAGATCGCGAAATCGGACAGATGGTGTTTCTAACTCGATAACAATCAAGCTTCTTGAGTGCTAGTGACTGACAACAACAATTGAGATCGGCACTACTTCAGAAAAGTCTGGTTTGTTAAAATTCGGAACAGGCAGGGAACGTCAATTGAGAAACTGTAGATTGACAATTGATACCGAGCTAGGTGAGATTTTGTTTTGTCTCATTTATAATAAGATTGCACAAACGGGCTTATTTTAATGTGAATTTTAATTTGACAATTTGTACTCTGGTGACTTACGCAGATGCACTTTCGCCTTCTTGGATATGGCATGCCCATTCATGGGCCAGCTAGTCTTATCAAGCCTGACTCACGCCGATTATAAATATATCCGCTACATTATGCGGGCAACGAAGCATAAGCACTTATTTATTTACTTATTTACATACCGCGGGTATGAATTTTCCGGGAGACGACACAATGATCGTTGAAATCTAACATGACCGAGACTCCCAGGAACGGGGCTTTATTCAAATGTAATTATGATAATTATGGAGCGGATTTCTGTGATATTTTTCCGCTGCTTCAGTGCAGAGCTAAGTAAAGTTTCTTGAATTTGATGCAACACATTAATATGTTAGTGCATATTGGTGCATATTTGGCTGATTTTTCCAGTTGGTGCGTATTCGTGTAATTATAGGCGCATATTTTGCATATTTCGTTAAAATAGTGGGTTATCCATAAAACTTCCATCATTTCCTAGGATCTATTTATTTGTGATCGTTCACTGATTCGAAAGGAGTTGTTACAGTTTGCGTTTTTTTTTTCAGTAGATGATAAAATAATTGTGCAAATGTAGCATATTTCTGGATAACATATTGGCCAGGTGTACATGCAATTCACTAAGGTGACTACTTAATTTAATTATTTCTTTCGCGAAGTAGGGTAGATTATGTTAATATTATTATATAATAATTATTATATTAATATAGTTATATTTTAGAGGCATATTTCAAGTTTTTTAGGGCATAAAAATCCTCTCCCTAATGATAATGATGCGCGATGAGAAACGGGCAGAAAGATGGGGATATGGTGGAATCAGAGGCAGGGGAACCCTGAGGAAACCTGGCGGAAATGCAATTTGTTCACCGCCAATTGCACTTGATTCGTCGGGGATAATGAAGCAAGGGCAGCAACTGATTAACAACGGGCACGAGGCAGCCTCATTAAGCGAGCCTTGAACATGGGGGCGCAATGTATATTGGATTGATTGATTTAGCTTTAGTAGCTAGTTTTGAAATATTTTATACACTTATTTGCGTAGCCGAGAATACAGTACTACATTTTGATATAATTAATTTTCATTTTTAGATATTTGTTATTTTTCTTTGGAATTCCTTAATTTTGTCACAACATTTAATTCGAATTGGTAACTTCTGAAATAGTTCCAGTCCTTTGCCAAATCTGTGTTTTGCTCTAACAATTGCACTGCGTGCGCACGGAGGGGGGCAGTGATCCTCCTGATTATAGGAACCGTACTTAATAAAAGATTTTTTGCCCGTAAACATGTTCAATATCTGATGTCTCCCTTTTTTACCCTGAGCATTTGGGCAATTGTTTTACATTTGAGGAAGAGGATCTCCAAGGTATTTCGCGACCCTCCAACACGTTCAACATAAATTCAACTATATTTATCAATTGTGACATTAACGCTATTATTCCATTTTGTTTATAATAATATTTATCACCATGTGTAAGGAAAAGATTTTTCAGTCTGTTCCAGCTCTCAGAAATGCTTACTCCATCGCCTTAGTGATCATAACACGTTTCATCTTCCTCTTGGCTAATAATTCACCGACATTCTAGTTGTTCTCTCTTCAGACATTCTCAGTACGTTTTTTTCCATTTTACTCTATGCCTTTAATAATTTAATTTACACTTACAATGTTTAATTGTTTTCGAATTTCTTCATTTTTTGAAGTCAAAATGTGTATATACAGGTATTTTCATGAGAAATTTAATTTCTGATGATTCAATTTAATTCATGAATTGATTGATTGATTTAAATTTTGTTAAATTTATCTTTAAAATGTTTGAGAGAGTGGGCCCAAAAATAGTCCTCTCCCCTCTATTGGCACCCTCTTATTTCAGGTTGTGCTCGCCCCCAGTTGCCCTAAGACTGTTGGCCCTTTTACAAGGTACAGTTTTCGTGCAGAGGGCGAACAGAAAGCGTACACTCCAGACTGCACGATTTCTGCAGGAAAACTTGAGCACGTTCGATTTTGTTTTATACAGAAAACTTACAGTTTGACACTAGCGCATCTAGCGACAGAATCGTTCACTACCTGATTTGTTTACGGCCGAAATCGTCCATCCTTTTAAATTTTGTGGTTAGGTTAGGTGCGATTCGTGAGATTTTGGGTTTTGGTGTGGCGGATTCGAGTTCTCGGAACTTCTGGGGAGTTTATTTCATTGCCTCTTGCAAATGTGAGGTTAGAATCTCACTTCTGCAGCCAAGACTTCCTCCATTCGAAGCGTTTTTTCCTGCGCTTTTTTCGAAAACCTTGGCAGCCACAACCATATTTGTAGCGACTACGATTATGGGCTTTCTAAATTTTTCTCTCCAAGTTTCATTCATACTTTAAAGAATATTAATAAAATAACTCAGAACGCACACCCACAAATGTCGAGAATGAATTATTCGGACGGCGCAATTCATTTGTTTGTAGGCAGAGACCCTGACGGCGTCTCGTGGAAACACGCACTCGCAAAAGTTCAGACCGCGCAAACACGACATTTTTGCTTCTTATGCTTCTAGTTTGGGATCTGGAAGTTTCTGCTCAGTTTCTGTAAGAAAAAGCCCACGAAAACCGTATCGTGTAAAAATAGCCTTATAGCAAAGAATAAGGAGCGGGCAGGAGTGGGAGCGAGGAGTAGGCATGCAGAGCGGACACGAGCGCGTCGGGGATTCCCCTGGCCGAGGGAAAGGGCGGGGAAGGGCTGCGGGGTGGAGGGGGAGGGGGTGCGTGACGTCAGGGGAGTATCACCCGCACGTCGCGCACGCACCCCCTCCCCTTCCTAGCACGCGTGTGCGCGCATGATGGGACGGCCGTCTCCGCCTCGCTGCAAGAGCATTTATTTCAAGCTCCGCTGCGAAGACGAGTGATTCTGACTGAAGCGCGAACCAGGTATTCTTAGATTCTCACTTCGAGCACGTGCTATATTTTTACTTTCCCGTATACGTACGTATATACGGAGTAATATAGGAAAAGTTATGTAATGCTGCGGAAAATCGATTTCGAGATTTCAACGGAAATACACGTTTTGTAGTCCCCTGATACCGAAAAAGTGGTTCCTTTCAAAACGTCCGTCCGTCTGTGAACAACTATAGCGCCTAAACCATAAGTAAGATTCCTCCAAAAATGAATATTCCCCGGTCGATCTGGTTTTACTTTCATTCTGTGCTGCGGACGTTTGGTCGTGACAATGGCAATTTTTATAAAATATAAACATTAGAGCGCTCTCTAATCAGAAATACAATACTACAGACTCAATATTTCTAAATGTTTATGTTCATTACATTCCAAAGATAATATTATTTCTCCGTATTTGCCGCTCACTACAAACACTACTATATCAATACTAGTGTACCCGGCAATGCTTCGCTAGAAATTGTAGAACTGATGCTCATTCATCGCACCAAGAAGTTGAATTTTGTTATTCTTATAACATGCATATGCTTACCGTGGGAATCGAACATTATTTCCTGTTGTGGAGGATTTTGAATTCTGTAGATTGGGCGGTAGTACTTCCCAAATCTCTCTCGAGTGCTTCTGTTTAAAATCGTCATGCAAATTATGCAGCCACACTACATGCACTACACAACCCACACTACTTGCGAGTTTTTTTATTATAATCTTATTTTGAGTTGAAATTACATTGTTCAGCTTACATTTTAACAGTGCAAATGTTTGATGGTCTTAATCTATATTATACTAACTTAAAACTATACACACTACAATTCTATAAAAATAATACAAAAAATATAGCGAGAGAGGAAGCAGGAAGCACCTCGGATAAGTATTATTCCAGGTTTGCGAACATTTTATAGAATGAATGCAGGGGATATCTGTTATTAATTCTCGTTTGTCACTTGGGGGTTTTATCCAGATTATAGAAGGATGATGCTTGAATTTGGAGAAGGTTTGTGTAAAAATTGTGTGCGAGATAGGCTATTTGTTTTTTTATAGGGTTTATATTTAAATACACTACTTGCCTATTCAGCAACCGTTTCGTCAAATCGTCTGAGTTCAAATAATACAAAACCGCGAAGCGCAATAAAATAAAAGGGGAAAAGAAATAAAGGGGCGGGGGAAGTGGGGCCGTTCGCTGACGACACTCCTCGGGAATGTCGTGCGCTTCCTGAGGGGCGATGGGCGTCGCCCCTGCGCTTCGTCAGCGGCGGCCTGCCGGGGGGACCCGCCCCGCCCCCCTCGTCCGCCCGCGGTCGTAATTCACAGCGGCGGCGGCGGCGGCCGCCGGACCACACGGGGAGCCCCTGCAGCGCCCCCGCTTCGTCCACGTCGCCCGCACGCCCCCGGCGGGGCGGCCGCCCCCGACACTACCATCCCCCGCCGTCTGCGCCGACATTTCTGCCTCCGCCACCGCTACTACCATCACTCCTGCCGTCTCCGCCAATTTGCTCCACGGCTATCTCCGCGTCTGTCTCCGCCAACTATCTCCGAGACTATATCCGCCAACTGTCTCGGCGAACTGTCCCAGTCAACTGCCTCCGCCCACTATCTTCACGACTATCTCCGCCAACTGTCTCCACGACGATCTCTTCCAACTGTCTCCGCCGTCTTCGCCGTCTCCGCCGACTGTTTCCGCCAACTGTCTTCACGACTATCTCCACCAACTGTGTCTGCCAACTGTCTTCACGGCTATTTCCACCAACTGTTCCGCCAACTGTCTTCACGACTATCTCCACTAACTGTGTCCGCCAACTGTCTTCACGACTATCTCCACCAACTGTGTCCGCCAACTGTCTTCACGACTATCTCCACCAACTGTGTCTGCCAACTGTCTTCACGACTATCTCCACCAACTGTTCCGCCAACTGTTCTCACGACTATCTCCACCAACTGTCCGCCAACTCCCTATGCCTACTGTCTCCACGACTATCGCCGCCAACTTCTCCGCGTCCTCCGCCACCATCCTGTCAGTCTCCGCCACCGTCTCTGTCGCCCTCGCTACCGTCACCAAATGCGTTGGAAGGACTAGATCACAGTCGCGATAATGGTGTCACTAGCACACCAAAGCGTTTGAAACAGAATTGGTACGCTCGGCCATTTGTCCCAGTAAACAATCCAGACGAATGTACTTTCACTGGTGTATGCTCTTTGGTTATCTAGTCGCGAGCGGGACTACAGATCACTTTTTCTTCACTCTCTCAAGAAAGAAAACCTCAGCCGATGGTGAAGGTCATTCGAACCCAGAAAACGCCTTAGCGGTTACACTGAGAAAACTTTGTTTCAGCTAAGATAATTCGAAATCGCATTTGAGAAGTCACCTACTCAACTAATTGATCATTTTGAATCTCAGCCAAAAATGACACAAATAAAATTTTAAAAAATTGAATAAAACCATTTGAGTTGCCAGTAACAGTGTTACAGTATTAGAATGTGTATCTTGATTCAGAATATAAGCTTTGACAAAATATCATACAGGTGTGAGGAAGACAGATGCTTCTGAAAGGGGACTAACAACTAGAATCTGAATTCAAGTATTGAGAAAATAAAATATTGCGTAAAGTTCATTAGTGTTTAGACATACACGAAGTCATTTTCTGTAGTACAACTACATGTGCCTCGGGAGTTAAAGAAAGATTGAAAGGCTGTAAAGAGCCAGACATCCTTCTCCAAAATTTGATTCTGTAAAAATAGTATGAAATATATTGAGAACAATTTTTTAAGCTAATTTTGCTAAGAATCTCAATTTATTGATGACATTTAGAGAGATAATCTAAAGGATTTATGTGTTAATGGAATTTGATTCGATTTCACTGCAGTATCTGTAATGTAGGTCATGTAGAAACTCGATGTTCTTTATGAGTGTTCGCTGGTACGTGATGTTTTCTCTTACGTTTTCAGCATGGTAATCTCAGACCATCGTCATTACTTCGTTGAAAACAGTTAATACAAGGCAAGGGACGAAAGAATGATATTTCTATCTATAAAATGTATTCTAATAACGGGAGTAATTTAAACTTCACTTCCAATCTGCAGCGAGGCCTGGACACAAATCCATCGTAAATACGAGCAAAAGTACTCTCTCGAGCTCGAGCAAAAGGAAATGAAAAGACAAAGATAACATCCTTCCGTAAATCAAAACAAAACGAAACGATTAAACGAAGCTTTAAACTTCATATCTTCTAATGCGAAATGAAACCGGTCACCACGTCCGCTAAAACAGTAATTTAATTGGGAGACATTCCATTCTCGTCCTCCCTCGATGTACCACCGGAGGATGAGTATAACCACACGGAACGAGACCGTTTTTAATTTTAAAAAAGCACCGGGCGACACCAGCGCCGGCCGCCGCTTCCTGGAGGTTATTACACGGCTCGACGCCGCCCCAGACGTGAGGTGGGGCCGGGGCTGCCTGAGCGCGGAATAACAGGGACGGAATGAATGGCCGCGCCGCGTGACCGTCAAGCATCAAAGAGATTTTTTCGACAGATTCCGGAACAACTGAGCCGGTGAGAGCGATAGCGGTGGAAGTCGCGGCGGAAGAATTTTGGTAGATTTGCGTTAGATGCACTGGTAGGTTAGTTGAAAATACTCAAATAATTGGGCATTTTGAATCTCAATCAAAAGTCAGAGAAATAAGATTTTAAAAAATTGAATAAATTTGAGTTGCCACTAACGGTGTTACTATTACAATGTGTATCGTGATTCAGAATATAAGCTTTGATATGAAAATATCATACAGGTGTGAGGAAGATAGATGCTTCTGAAAGGGGACTAACAACTAGAATCTGAATTCAAGCATTGAGAAAGTTAGACGATTTGCGTTCGAGGCATCGGTTTCAACATTCTCAATGTCTGTTACACACCCCGATAGGTGCCTAGAATTCGACAATCACCATATATTATAAATTCAATTTCACATACCAAATAAACACAACACTAATTTCACTTCAACAAGTCTTTTATTTTACTTCTCTGAGGTTGACTGCCTCTATCTTCTGAACTTCGGTAACAATTGAAAGTAAGCAAAACAGTGCTCGAGATTTTGTACGGTGTGACCATATATTATAACTGCGACATATGGTTGATTTGTCATGTTTCCATTTTATTCTCCTTTGTCGACTCTGATAGTCACAAAAGTAACAAATTGAAAGTAAGCAAAAATTGTTGAAGGCGCCTCCTTGTGTCAACACGCTTCGACTTTGGTGACTATCATACCCTTCCCACAATGTGCGCTCTGTGTTTCGGTCCATAGCCTCCATTTATTAACCTTGGCCTGAGTTCACAGAGTTTTGAATGAGCCATGTTTACCAGTTACATTCCCAACTGTTCTAGTTGCAAAACGTCGTTACATTGGGGAAATATTAATGGATTTTTTTTCTATTTATAATGAGAATGAATGGCCGGCATCTGGTGGATCGCAGTTTTATTGAAGTCGGTTTTAATTAATTATTCAACTTCCGTATCCGTTTTTTAAATTACAATTTTTTTTCTAAAATAAGATAGAAGGTAATCAGAGAGAAATTTTAAAAAAATAGGAAGAGTAGAATATATGACAATAATGGTAGTAATAATAACAACAATAATTAATTTGAAATAAAACCAAACAGTTGAAAAAAGAAAACAATATTTCAGTACAAATAAAGAACGACGTTGAACCAAACGTATTACATACAGTACTTAACGGTTCCCTCCAATCGCTTTTCATCGCAAAGGATGACAAAAGATCGTTATGCAGTAAGATTTCAAAATGCCTTTATACTGAATAAAATGGAAAGTTCATGCAAGATTTCTGAGACCTTCAGTCACATTATTTCAGATTTATATCTCATCAGTTCACTCAAAACTGCTGCGGGTCTTGATATGCTTGAATGGCATGCTCAATTTTAAGCAATGAAAACGTCTCAATAGGTCTGTTTTTGTGCGGTGCACGACTCCTGGTTTGATGACAGGACCAAGTACCACAAGAATTATTATTAACGTTGAAGGGTGAGTAATGGCTAATACAGCGTTAATAATTAATATTCCTCAGAGCCTTCCGCTTAACAAAACACGCAACGGCGAGCTTAACCATGCTTTCGCACGCGAATCTGTATTTCGTGAGAAATTGTTTCACTTCACCTCCGCAGTGGTCCCAGAAAGGGAAAGAGAGGCGAGCAAACGCAAGGAGGGAACAGAGTTAGACGCCGAAATGAGGTAACCGCTGTAATTAATTTGCTATCTGATGCTTAACTCGGAGATAAAGAAAACAACCCCAAATCATCACAGTATTAAATTCATTATTTCGTTATCTGAACGACGTTCTTACATTAACGCAATGGGTTTTAGTTGTTTTCTCCTTTAAAAAAGGCAATGCTCTGTAATGCCAATTGCTTCCTCCTGTTGTTTGATTTGTATTCATGACATACATTGAGAAATTTTAAAATTAAAAACGATGAATTTGTTTTCATACACATACGTACAAACTGCAACCAGATTTTAAAAAATCAGTATTCTATTTTTCAACAATAGGAATTTGTGTAGGATACAATACATCGAATATTCATCTTTCGTCAAATTTGACTATCTCCTTCATAATTTAACGAATCCATATGAATATGATAAAATTACGTTTCATTTTTCTCGTAAAATTCTACACCTGTTCATTGAATTTAATCATTTCAAGTAGAATGATTTTCTGCAAGTATGTTACTTAGTCATCGTATTCGTTTTGTTGTGCACGCCTAAATTTTATGTATCAATATAAAAACATTTAAAATAATCTAAGAATATTTTGTAACAAAGCAACTAATGTGAATATATAGCTCAACGGTACATTGTCTCTCAAAGAGGTACGAGAAAAGTTTAAAACATATTGGGAGATAAACACTTCCGGCGAGAGCTTATCGCGAGGGCAGCGGGCAATCCTCTCCCGAGTGTTAATTCATTTTCCCGCGGAGGAGGCAGGGAAGGAAAAAGGGTATCTCCAGGCCCTACGGCGGAAATCTGGATGTAGCCTTCGCACGCGAGCACGGCGGCGGTGGTGGGGGGCGGAGGCAGTGGGGGCAGCGGCGGTGGGCGGCGGCGGTGGGCGGCGAGGAGGGCAGCGGCGGCGGAGCGGGGGACGGCGGGGGCGGCGAGGGGCGGCGGCGGTGGGGCCGGAGGCGGTGGGGGCGTCGGCGTCGACGGCGT
Source organism: Acheta domesticus (assembly GCA_031308135.1). NCBI lineage: Eukaryota > Metazoa > Arthropoda > Insecta > Orthoptera > Gryllidae > Acheta > Acheta domesticus. The sequence continues at coordinate 30,405,467 of JAHLJT010000631.1, read as the reverse complement.
CGGTGGGCGGCGTGGAGGGTGGCGAGGAGGGCAGCGGCAGCGGAGCGAGGGACGGCGGGGGCGGCGGGGGCGGCGGGGGCGGCGGGGGCGGCGGGGGCAGCGGTGGCGGCGGGAGCGGCGGGAGGCGGCGGGGGTCATGGGGGCGGCGAGGGAAAGGGAAGCGGTGGGGGCGGCAGGGAGGAGGAGGCGGGGGCGACGGGAGAGGGGGTCGGGCCGCGGGGGCGGAGGCGGCGGGGCGGAAGGCGGGGGTGGATGCGGGGGCGGCGGGAGGGGGGTGAGGGCGGCAGCTGGGGCGGTCCTCGCACGACACGCACGCCCACACACATACTCGCGCGTATCGCAGCTGCACGTGGCGAGCGTGTGGACGGGTAAGAGGGCACGTTCGCCTTTAGGTATCTATGGAATATCTTTATATTTTGCACCTTAGGAATGGGAATTTCATTCCCGGTCGATTCGAGTGAAATTTACGGAAGATGGTTCGCGGTTGGTTGTCTTGGCTTCTTTTTCTTCTTCTTCTTCTTCTTCTTCTTCTTCTTCTTCTTCTCATTCCACCAGAGACTGATATCTTGAGATCCCTCAAATCATGTGAACACCTTCGTCGACCCATCAGACACCTACTGAGGAGTTGCTAAAGTGATAGCGACAACTGTTGCTTCTACAGTGCCTCTGACCTGGAGGTCGTAGGGTCCAGACGTTGGTAGAATTTTGGCACTAGCTAGCTACATAGCTTAAGCAGTACCTTAACGAACGGACCACGGAACGCGCATTTTTTCACCCTCTTCCTTGTCCTATCCTCGCCCATTACTTACAAACACATATACATGCACATGCCGGGAGACCAGACGGGAGCTTACAGATTCTCCCGGGTGTGGCGGTGCTTCGAATGGCGGTAGGAGATACCTGAACGAGGAAAAATCACCACAAGCCTGTGTGTAGGTCGCCGCCGGATCTTCCCATACAGCGGGGAAGAAGAATTCCACATTCCGTGATAAAACATGTACTGTAGTTGCTGGACAAGTGACTATAGCAGTTGACGCGCCCGGAAAGAAAAAAAAAATCAATCAACCATCCATCAGATCATTCATCTCATGTATGGGTGAATGAAATAGGTCCGACGATCTTCAAACGGTTTTAATGTGTGTCTGTACACATGACAGTGCATGTGCATCGTCCGGGTGTGCGTGTTTCTTTTTGTGGCTGTCCTGTGCGTGTGTTTCATGCTCAACCAACTTGCGCTGCAATCTCTTAATTTTAAGTGGTAATTGAGTGCTTCCGTTGTTATATTTGCTTTAGAGCTCAACCCGTGTGTTCCGGTGTTTGTAGTATCTGCTGAAATTTGATTTAACTTCGATTTTGAATTCGTATATTTAGCGAATTTTCTGGAGTATTCTAGTCTAATTAAGTCTTCAAACCTCCTCCTTATGTAATGCTCCAGTCACATATCGTCAATTTTCCTTCTTATGGAATGCTCCAGTCACATATGTGGTTGATCTGCAGCTCACTGATGTCATACACTAAACAATCATACAATTTAAAGGAATTTAGAATAAACGACATACAAGCGATCTTTCCACTTATGAAATTATACCTTCTGAACAATTCATTCGTGAATGATTCAAGAGAAACTGAAAAAGCAGAAAATGTAACATCGTATTGTAAAAAAATATTTAGAAACACCAAATGAAGGTAAATGTTGAAGAAACGGAGAAAAATACAATTTAACAAGTGGGGACATATCCAGTCGTGTGCACTGGTTTCGGAACATATTGCATTACTCACCATCATAACGAGCCTGTACGCAAAGTTGAAAAGATAAGAAAAAAAAGAACCTTCCCCCTCATCATCCCGAGATCATCCGCCTCCACAATCTGCAACGCGCGCGCGCGAGCACGCACGTTGTGGTGCGCGCGTGCGTGTGAGTGCACGCGTCCGGCGCGTGACGCCTCCGCACGCCTCGCCGCGGAGCGGAGTAGATAAGCGTAAACAGGGAGCTCCGTGGCGCGCACTCGAACGCCCCGCGCAGAACAGCGCTCCTCGCCTCGCGGAGGCGCGTTCAGAAAGAGGAGAGCCCCGCGCGCCCTACCGCCTGAACGCCCACCCGCCCTACTGCGTGCCTGCCCGTCCTACTGCCTGCTCGCCGGCCCTACTGCCTGTTTTACTGCCCGTCCTACTGCTCGTCCTACTGCCCGTGTTACTGCCCGTCCTACTGCTCGTCCTACTGCCCGTGCTACTGCTCTTTCTACTGCCCGCCCTACTGTCCGCCGTACTGCCCGTCCTACTGCCCGCCCTTCCGCCCGCCCTACTGCTCGCGGGGAAGAGCTCCGGAGCTGGCGGGCGCCTTGGTGCGAAGAGGAGGCGGGGGGAGCACGATAGGCGAGGGGGCTGTCGGAGATTTTTCCGCGTGTATGCGGGGGTAGAAGAGAGGTCGTGAAACAAAGGGTTTCAGAGAACGATGATGAGTAAGGAAGGGAAATAAGAGGATTGAAGCGAGGGAGGGAAAGAAAGAATGAAAGTAAGGAACTGCTGTAGAGCACACGGTAAAAGACATACGGAATGATAGGGTGAATGATGGTGAAGATGACACAGAAAAATAAAAGACGAGGGCGAGGGGAATGTGACACAGGGAACAGGGTGGATGGGAGAGAGAAAATATATGGAGATAGAGGGGGAAGAGAGGGAGAAGGGATGAGAGGTAGAGGGAGAAGGGATGGGAGGTGGAGGGAGAAGAGATGAAAGGTAGAGGATTGGGTCAGAAATATGAAGGAACGAGAAAATTCGTAAATAAGAGTAGATAAAGGATGACCGAAATAACTGTTTTTGAATCATGAGATTGGGTGAAAATGATCGACACAAGAAGGGAGGAAGAGTGGTGGCTGGCTTATAATGGAGGAGGTTGAGAGTTTAAGAGAAAGAGACATGCAAAACGAGAGACAGGACTAGTGGCAGCCAGGCAAAGTGGAATAGCGCGGGCGTGTGTGTAAAGGGTAGACGACGCCACAACGTGGTCGTAAGGCTGCAACGGTGTCATACGAGATTCCAATGGAACTCGAGCCTGTAAATGGATATGGGAGCACGAAAGTACGGGAGGTAATTCTCTCATCGCAAACACGAGCTCCATAATATGACAGTAGCAAAGGTAAAAATATAGAACGCGAAAGTTAGAGGCAACGAGAGAGAAGATACGAGAAAACAAGACGATATACAGACACCTCGACATCATCCCGCTAGAAGAAATTATCACCACGAAGAGCGAAGCTTACCAGAAGAGATTGTACGAGCATCCAAATTATCTTTCAACAAACCTGCTAAACAACAGTGAACATGTATATAGACTGAAACGAGAGAATATTTTAGATTTGCCATACCGATTTCTTAAATGAAATTGTCAATGTCACAAAATTCACGTCATAAATGTATTTATTAGACACTATTTACTTATTGTTCTAACAAGTACAGATTGTAAATTATGCAGAAGTAATAATAAAAAAACGAGAGAGAAGATAAGTGTAGATAAAATTGCGATAGAGCAGAAAATGGCAGCGGGAGCGTACGAGAGAACGTAATATCTCGTGGGAGATGCTGGAGGAATGACGGCATGCAGGCACAGCTGTGGAATGTGCTGCGGGGAGCGAGCGAGTGCAGCGTGAGCATATGAGGGCGAAGTGATTCGACACTGGAATGTGAGATGAAAATTAACTGGTAAATGTGGATGAGGAATGTGGGAATAAACATATGAAGTAAAAAAAAGTTTAGACCCTCCTATTAACGGAAATGTACACAAGTCATTTCACCACCAGAACTGAGAGTATACCTTTAATCCATCCTCAGAGAGTTGATATTAAACCAAACATTTACGGAAAATATTTAACATCAAGTAACGAGTTCAGATGTGCAGCTTTCATCATGTTAATTAAGATTGAGTTGTATAGCTGGTCTTTCTAAAGATGTTCTTTTTCGATACTTCTGCAGATTCAGTGCACTAAAATATGTTTTATGAGTAAAAACATACAAATCGCAGGAATCATCCCCGTCTTCTTTATTGGTTTGTTCTCAAATCTTGGGAATTTCTTAAGTTTGGTCCTCATAGACGACCGCTCAGTAATATCTGCTGGTGTCTTTTTGAGCTCCTCCAAGGCCTTTTCAACTTGAAATGGTCATCTTTAATTTGAAATATTTCCAGTTGATTTCTGCGAATGTAATTTGTTTTGACAAGATATTATTATTATTATTATTATTATTATTATTATTATTATTATTGTTTCTTTGCTTTTCACTTCTTTCAACACATGCATCTCGGTTACCATGAACAAGAGATACACGATTCATCTGTCGTAATCAGCACTGGATCAACCATCAAGGTTTAGAAACTTCCTCACGATGTTGCATGTGTCTAGTATGACAATTTTCTGCAATTGGATGTATAGCCCCTTCTTCAGTTGTAGTTCAGCCAGGGATTCATGAAGGAACTTCGGAATTTCACCAGTGGCACCTAGAATAATTGGTATAAGAGTCACCATTTCTACGTCGCTCCAAATTTCCTTTATCTCATTTGCCAATGGTTGATATTTTATTATTATTATTATTTATATTTATTATATTATTATATTTATATATATTATATTTATTATATATTATATTTATTATTATATTTATATTTGTTTTTATTATTATTATTATTATTATTATTATTCCTGTACAATACGACTAAAGATGTTATGAGTCGGCTCAAAATAAAATTTACTCCAGGTTGCAACCAGCTACCTAAGAAGCAGACCTAGGGACTGTCGGTGCCTCTACCATACTTTGCGCAAAATGTGGGCTGTTCCAAATCAAGCGATTTCTTGCACATCCCAGTCTTTCGAATGACCTGGGAGTTTTGCCAAGTTTTTACATAAAGTTTGCGGAACAAATCCCAGAGCGACGATAACTATCGGGGACGACCTGTGCTTTTACGCCCCACATTCGGCTGATCTCGATTTCCAAACTCTCGTATTTAAGACGTTCCTCTGCCGCCTTGGTAACGACGTTTTGATCGCAAGGTACAGCAACATCGACATGTAAACACGATTTTTTCTCCAAATCCCAGATAAATATATCAGGTCTGTTTGCCGCTATCATGCGATCAGTTTGAATTTGTTAGTCATAAAATATCGTACACAGCCCAACTGACGTCACCAATTTCCGGTTTTGGTAAGTGTTGTTGTTGTTGTAATTATTATTATTATTATTATTATTATTATTATTATTATTATTATTATTCCCACTGCGGTGGGGATTAAGAAGCGCCGCGACGAGACGGCATGCGCGAAAAGGGCCGGAATGCCAGCGAGCGGAGGGCAGTCTCGATAATGACAGACGGGCGTGGGCGGGCGGGCGGGCGCGGGTGGGCGCGAGCGAATGGAAGCGGACGGGCGAGGGCGGGCGAGGGCGGGCGAGGGCGGGCGAGGGCGGGCGAGGGCGGGCGAGGGCGGGCGAGGGCGGGCGAGGGCGGGCGAGGGCGGGCGAGGGCGGGCGAGGGCGGGCGAGGGCGGGCGAGGGCGGGCGAGGGCGGGCGAGGGCGGGCGAGGGCGGGCGAGGGCGGGCGAGGGCGGGCGAGGGCGGGCGAGGGCGGGCGAGGGCGGGCGAGGGCGGGCGAGGGCGGGCGAGGGCGGGCGAGGGCGGGGCGAGGGCGGGCGAGGGCGGGCGAGGGCGGGCGAGGGCGGGCGAGGGCGGGCGAGGGCGGGCGAGGGCGGGCGAGGGCGGGCGAGGGCGGGCGAGGGCGGGCGAGGGCGGGCGAGGGCGGGCGAGGGCGGGCGAGGGCGGGCGAGGGCGGGCGAGGGCGGGCGAGGGCGGGCGAGGGCGGGCGAGGGCGGGCGAGGGCGGGCGAGGGCGGGCGAGGGCGGGCGAGGGCGGGCGAGGGCGGGCGAGGGCGGGCGAGGGCGGGCGAGGGCGGGCGAGGGCGGGCGAGGGCGGGCGAGGGCGGGCGAGGGCGGGCGAGGGCGGGCGAGGGCGGGCGAGGGCGGGCGAGGGCGGGCGAGGGCGGGCGAGGGCGGGCGAGGGCGGGCGAGGGCGGGCGAGGGCGGGCGAGGGCGGGCGAGGGCGGGCGAGGGCGTGGAGCCGCAAGCGGGGGATGGGCACAGGGTGACAGGCGTCTCCGCTGGGTCGCTCGCGGCGGGGGCGGGGGCGGGGCCCGGAGCGGGAATTGGATTGGGCGGGGCTGCTCGCGCGCGGAGATACGCGGCCGCGGCGGCGGCGGGCGCCTCCGCACCCGTCGCCCCATTAAGCAGATTGCGTCGCGGAGCGATGCGGAGCGGAGCGGCCGCGCGGGAGCGGAGGGGTGACGGGAGCCGAGGAGGAGTGAGCGTTGAGAGGAACGGGGTGACGCGGCGGGGCGGGGTAAAGCCTCTTACTAAGGGGAGGGGCGGAGGTGGAGACCTCTGAGCGGGAGGAAGAGGCGGGGACAAGTAGAGACGAAGCGGGGCGGGATGGGGACCTGAGAAGTGACAGGGTCGGAGCAGGGTGAAGGATGGTGGGGTCGGGGTGGAGTAAGGCACGCCGGAGTGCAACAGGGCGGGGACGAGCGACGCTGGGCCGGGCAGGGCGGGGACGGGCAAGGCATTCGAAGCCGCTAGCAGCGCCCCGGGGGACCTGCACACCTCTCGCTTGTTTGGAGATGAATGGGCCACTGTTGCCCGCGCTCCGTGAACCGGTTGTGCATATGCTTTGTCGTTTGTATCTGAATTCGCAATCAGCCGTAATCGACCGGTGCGGAATACATCACTCGACTGTTTGTTCGGCTGGCAGCGGCAGCGGCAGCGGCGGCGGCGATGGTGCTTAGCTAAATTATAGGCGAGCACCCCGTGCGCGCCGGATGCTCATAAATTGACTCCGCGAATCCCGCGGGTCCGCTTAAGATGTTGAAAACTTTGCGCGCCCGCGCCCGTGCTCGCGGGGTGTGCGTTTCCGTGTTAATTCGCGTGACGGGCGGCGGCTGGTGGCGACGTGCCCCCCCTCTCTCTCTCTCTCTGCCTCCTTTCTGCGTTCCTCGCGTCAGCCTTCATCTGCTCCTCTTCCGCTCTCGCGCATGACGTCTTTCTCCCCCGGGCTCGAGCAGACTGCAACCCGCAACACTCCAGCCGACGCCCGTAGTTTTTTTTCTGCCTGCCGACGAATTTAAGAAATGGTAGGTTTTGCATGCTCATGGTAAAATTTCATCGTCGAGTATAAAATAAATCATTTATTTGAGAAAAAAATGTAAGTGAACATCCAATTTTAAGTTGGGACAAACTTCTTTCAATTGCTGCTAGAAGACACAAACATTGTGCCAATATTTTGTGGCAGTTCTGTTCCAAACATCCTAGCTTGACTTATAGATTCTGTAATACGTATCTTTATATATACTACAGTAAATATGTAATGTATATATTAAGTAATATTTTTGATCTTTTATAAACGCGCCTTTTTGAGAACTGGCTTAAATTTATTGCTGCTTTAATTTTCAGGACGAAAGAACTCTAATCCAATGATAACTGACCAATTCATAAAAAACGTCTGCACTGAATCCAAATAATGTAAAAATTTTTAAAAATTCTAGTCACAGAATAAAAGAATGGCGAACAACTACGAGTACTATATTAAAGAACAATTTATTACGTCAAAAATGCCCGAATTAGACAGTTACGTCATCAAAAAGTGTGTATACACATATTTATTATTTCTGCAAGAGGTTTACAACCTGGTGACAGAACACTACAATTTCCATATTACATTAATTTTAAAATAATAATAATAATAATAATAATAATAATAATAATAATGTAACAATAAAGGCAATAATAACAATAAAAGCATTAACTCTTCATTTTATGGCTGTCCTGCACAGATATTCTAACTAATAAATACATTACCATTGAAATACTGCTCTCCACTTCACTTCGCTTTCTACATCTCTATTTCACTACACTTCAGATCACGACAATCCAATTCAAATACTACTCTGAATATTATTATACATTTTATAAAGCAATGATATATGCTATATGGTGCTAATTGAGCCAGAAAAGTTGAGATTACAAAACAATATTTCTTTAAGTCGACATATATCAATGCAGTTATTCCATTTTGTATGCAGCATCAATAAATTCCAGATAATCGCTAAATATATTCGGGATGTAGTCGAGCATTTTTGGCGCAGTTTGATAAAACATTCTTTCTCTCGGGAAATTTCGGCATCGGCTTTAAGAGTTGGGCTGTTGAACATTACTCAAAAAAGTTTGAATACCACTGACGCACTCCAGCATCACCCCCCCCCCCAACTCTCCACCCCGTTGCCGCTCCGTGCCCTCATCCACCCCGCCCTCCTCAACCACCTCCTCCAAACTTTTGCAACCTCGAGAGCTCTCTTACCGCGCCTGTGTCTTGTCTCCCCTCCTACAAGCCTGCCTGCCTGCCTGCCTGCCTGCCTGCCTGCCTGGCTCCTCCCGGCTACTGCCGCTCAGTTCACTCCCGTACACTGAAAAAACGTTCGCAATAAGAGGAGAAAAGAGTTTGACTAACTTATACTGATAATCCGCGAACGTACAATTAAGTTTATCAGTACCTGTAACGAAATATAATCATCGTCTGGACACGTCGAGATTTGAATTTTTTTGTTTATTTTTATTTCAATTGATGTGACGCAATGTAAAAGTAAAAAAACAAGTTTAATTTCCTATAATACGAGGCATTTATTACCCTTCGAATTTGTTATTTGTATCTTTTTATTTTAGTCTATTTTTAACCAAACTATGTTAAATTTTCTTCAAGGAAAAATAAATCGGAACTCCAGCGCTTTAAAACAAATTTTAGGTGCAGTTTCCACTGCAGTAACACCCCCAAAATGAAGCCATTCATTGATCTGTGAAAAGATAAGAGGAAGAGTGACCCCGCCAAATGAATGGAGTTCAATTCCAAGCAAACAAAGGGTGATTGTGTACAACACATCAAAACTAGATGCACCGAAGTTTCGATTTAATTAATTGAAACGCTTCCACTCAGAAATATTAATGTGGAAGCTACCACGCGTAACGGTGAGGTTGAGTGACGACTATAATTTACAACCATGTTGCATTAGGAAAATTATACTTTAATCACCAAATATGCGTCTCACCACAAAAAAAAACATTAATGTATTTATTTATTTATTCGTAATTGTTACATGTACCAGTACGAGAATCGTGTTTCAATAATATTTTTAAAGCTTATATAATCGTATATTTCAATGGAACTACACTCCAGAGAAGGTTTGCAAACCTGTCTTCTAATTCAATGTTAGCAGAAAACGTTAATTTGTTTTGAATGTGAATGCATAAGAATTTCTATGTTACTCAAATTAACAGAACCGCAGCAAAATTCTCATTCCAGATACCGTTATCTTATTTGCTCGATACTTTATTACGGCTTTAACAAGCGCTAGTGATTAGAAAAATAATTTCATATAGAATATCAAGGATGTAGAGAATGTTTAAAAAATTGAAAGAAATTACTTAATTTTACTTCTTGCTGCCATTATTGATATGACTTTACAATTTCGATATCCATTGTCAGTAGTCCTCAGTTTTCACAAATGTTGATATATTTATCAACATTTTGCAGATAGTAAATATAGAAATAATTTAACCAAATCTCTGGCACTTGATTTGTCGAAACAAATTAACTTGATACCGACTTTATTTAATGTTACTCGTAATACAATCGGCACGGTTATGGATATAGTGGACCCTCGGTTATAGTGAATTTAAGTCACTGGTCCCGTTTCACTTATATTACAAATAAGCAGAAGATTCGATTATAATGAATCTTAACTTCAGCTATGGTGAACTTAGGAAGTAAGTCCTGGAGATTAATTGAATCTCGTATGTTATTAGGCGATTCAAAAAACCTTCGGAGAGTGGGATAGTGTTCCAACAGGGCAAGAGGCATTGAAAGGTGTCAAGACTGATACTTTGATTACGATATGATACGCTTTACGATACTCAGAGACAGAGGATAGTATAGAATAAAATATGGAGATAGCTCGAACTCTGGACAAGGATCTAATGAAAAGTGTACGGAGGAAACAATTGTAAATATTTAACGAATAAAGATTTTAAAATGTCCATTTCGTGCTGTTAATGAATTTTGCTCTATAATAATAAAATCAATTATTGTGGAGAAACTCCATTTAATTTTGACATCATCGCATATAGTGAACCTCTGATATAGTGAAGCAAACATTAGTTAGGAAATGGTGCGGAGTTTACGATGTTTTCATCATAGAAATATATTTGAGGCATTGGTTTTCCATCGTGTTCAAATAAAAACTTACGATGGAAAACCAATGCCTCAAATTTATTTCTATTCAAACATGTTAGTCCCCAGAAGTTCACTGTAACCGGAGTGGACTGTATTTAAAAAAAATAACAGAAAAGCGAGTAACTACATCTTTTTCGGCAGTAAATTCCTGCCTGAAATTTAACCTGTCAGCGAATTCCTTGGCGGCCGCTCGCAAACGACGTCGTCGTCGTCGGCGCCGCGGCGCCTGTCACGTCCCGCGGCGCCCGCCGTCGACCGCGTCGCTCGCGCGCGGCTTCATCAGGAGCGTCGCGGCGCGGCGCGGCGCGCTGCCTGCCAGCGGCCGTCTCGTCTCGCCCGAGCGGCCGTCGCGTTTTTAATTAAAACTTGCGCGATCGGAAGCTCTCGGCCGCCCGCCAGCGGTCGCCCTGCGCCCTTGCCCTTCGCATTCCGGCCATCCGTCAGACGAGCCCTTCGGGGTTGAAGGGCAACCGGTCCTGAGGTTTGGAGCGGCCAGGGGTTAAGAAAGGGGTGTGACGAAGAGAGACGGAAAAGCTTTTCTCTACGACTACTCCGGAATGTATACATTTCTGCACGTTATCGGTTACAGTAATGATGCCGATTCCACAAGCTGCGCGAGAATATTATTCTCGCTGTCAACCAATCACATTCGTCTTACTTCATTATACCACGATAGAGGGTTCTCCCAGTCGCCTACATAGACGCTGCTTGCTCTGCCGCGGCTAGTCGCAACTGTCGTCAAGACAGGTGAGCCACGAAACAGTATGCGAGTTGGTGTTGAGGTTAAGGCGCCCATTGAATATTTTTAAAATATCAATTTCAAAGTCGTGGAGAAAGTATAGTCTTCTACTCGCGTAGAATGGTTATTATTCACTTGTAGAAATTCTGATACTTGCTCCTACGTCCCTCGTGTCGTAAATATCAACTTGTCAATAATAGCTATCATTCTACGCTCGTTGAAGAATATACTATTTTCTTCTCCCATTGTATAATGCTGTCATTTGACGGTTGCAACCAGTTGCATAATAATGCTCATTACGATACAGATTTCACTATGATACAGGCTCTTGACCAATCACAGAGAACTTTACAAATCAAGTATTGACAATTAATCATTGAGAATCTTCATTGTGAATATTTTGTTCGATTGTGTACATTAAAATTATATTTGATATATTATGCGTGTCAGGTTTAATTCCTTTTATTAGTAGTAATTTTTTGTGGAATATTATTGAAAATAAATTGGATCGTAATTTCACTTTGATCTTATTTGACTAGTGTAGTACTCCCTTGCAGGTGGACTGGTAGCCACAGCCACCTGCGGCAGCATGCGAGGGTAGGGTTAGGGAGCAGTCCGCTAATTGGTCTTGGCTGAATTCTGCATGTCAATTACCACGCAACGATTCAATGTAAAAGTTTTACTTATAAAAGTCATAGAAAAAGTACTGTATGAAACTCGATGTAATGGGTATTAATAAACTCATGTGAAGTTCACGATACATGAGTATTAATACCCACCATTACATCATCGTTTCAAAATGTACCATAGAAAATGTGCGTTTTGCTAGAGTTAAAACTTCTTTACGTTCTTGACTAGCGATGCTCAAAGGTTTTCGTGAGTGTAGCCTTCGTTGGCAGTGTTTCTGTACTCGCAAGTTCGCAGCTGAACCTTTTGTAGACTGAGAGATCGTAGATTCAAGTTTCTGATATCGCAGGATCTTCGAAAGAGAATTCTATAGGCCGAAAGCTCTGTTCGGTCGATGACTACTGATGGATGCCAGGCAGATGCTGAGCAGTGTCCTAAACAATAGGCCGTAGATCGCGTCCGATCCTTCCTTCGCTGCCCTGTGTGCGTTCCTTCTTAGGGCTGGCCGTCTGCCCAACCCCTCTTCTGGAATTGCCCACACTGCACTGATCGATAAAATTTCTGCGAAGCGCCGTGCTGCGACCAGATAAGAATTTCCCGATCACTATATATATATATATATATATATATATATATATATATATATATATATATATATATATATCTTGTGGTGGAACAAGTGAGTACTTTAGAAAAGTGTTTTAAGAACCTAATAGAGCTATCTCGTTTATGAAGACTGGTAGTTTTGTTTTGAGATTTGGTACAACGGAGTGACAGGTTTTCAATTTGAATCCCTTAGGATCTTCAGCGTTTTTTACCCTGTGGTTAGGTCTGTAACAGAATACTCTTTCTGATAAGTCAGGAACCCCACCTATCTGTTAAATTTTGCGGTGAACACGTAAAACGTCTAGACGTTCTGATACCCGACTTGATACTCTTTAAATACATCGCATCAGTGATAACTCGTAATATATCCACATAATACATTTTTATGATTATTGTTAACATTTCATATTTACGAAATTAAGGTAGTTCTTTTCTATGAGAAAATACAGACGCATCTACACATGATTTGGTAGTTTCAGAAGTTCCAAACCATTTCAGTGAGCCTGTATTTTATGTTTATCTTTTACATTAGCTGACAAATATTTAGCTGAATGTAATACAGAAAAACACAATTCAACAATTTATTTCAACTACTTTCAAAAATTGAAAGAATTTTCCTCATTCTTTGTCCAAAAGTATATCCTCTACTACTTAACAGAGGACTCTATTTTTTCAGATTGGATAAAGTAGATTGTATAGCTGTAACAAAATTCGAAATTAATATTTTAGCTTTGCCTTGTTGTTTTCAAAAAACTTACAATATCTGATGGGTGTAAATGACTTGAAAGAAATCCGTAAAATATAGATTTTCATGTCGAAATCGGAAACCTCTAAGCAATGACAGTGAATAAAATGCAGTCACACATTCAACGAATAAAACCTAGTTTCCTTTCTCGGAACACATTTTTGAATGACACATAAATTAATTCAATTGTAAAAGTTAATTAAGAGCAGAATAATTAAAATGTTTTAGCCAATATTCTGTGGAAATATGCGAAGAGCATCCAATATATATTATTTCGGAAAGTCGATATCTTTCTAGCATGCAGCACGTAATTTAGAAATGACAAAAGCAAAGGTAGCCTGCCTATATATAGACGTATAGACAGAAAGTGTCGAGGCGTAGATATCTCCAGAGCAAGAGCGCTCGCTGAAGTGGAAATAAAAATACTGCGAACCCCATCTTTTATATTTAGGAACGAGCTCTCATAAATCGCTGACCCAGAATCGTTCGTGTTTGCCCTTCCCCGGCGGCGGCGGCGGCGGCGGCGGCGGTGGGGGCGGAGAGGAGACAGGGGTGGGGTCGACAGACGGGGAGACCCGGGGGATGGGAGGTAGGAGGAAGGCGACGGCGGAGGACGGGGCAGAAGCGAAGGAGACGCCGAGGGCGGGCGAGGAAACGGCAGAGGTGGGTAACAGAGGCAGAGGAAGGGGCGGAGGCATCGAGAGCTGGGGTGGAGGGCGTGTCTGAGAGAGAGTGGAGGGGAGGATGAGGGCGACGTCGAAATGGACGCGCAAATGAAGGCGAAGGCGATGCCGAAAGTGGTGACACGGCCAAGTGCGAGGTCCAGCGGGCACGGCAGCGGGGGAGCAGTAGGGGTTGGGACCGGGGGTGGGGAGTGAAAGGGGAAGGTCGCCAACGTGGGCGCCGGGGGGGGGGCGGACGGCGGGGCCGTTGATAGAGGTGGAGCCATGGGCGGCTCGGAACAGAAGCAAGAGAAGGAGAATAAAGAGGAGGGGGAGGAAGTGGATGAGGAGAAGGTCGAGGAGAAGGAAGAGGCGAAGGAGGAGAAGGGGAACGAGAAGGATGAAGAGGAGAAGAAGTACGAGAAAGAGGAGGAAGAGGAGGAGAAGAAGTACGAGGAGGAGGAAGGGGAGGAGAAGGAAGGGGAGGAGGAGGAAGAGGAGGGGAACAAAGGGGAGGAGAAGGAGAAAGAGGAGGAGGAGGAGAAGTACGAGAAGGAGATGGAGGAAGAGGAGGGGAACAATGGGGAGGAGGAGGAAAAGGAGGAGGAGGCGGACGAGGAGTACAAGAAGGAGGAGGAGGACAAGAAGGGGGAGGAGAAGGAGGACGAGGAGAAGGAGGGGGAGTAGAAAGAAAAGGAGGGGAATACAGGGGAGGAGGAGAAGAAGGAGGGGGAGGAGGAGGACAAGTAGCAGGAGAAGAAAGACAAGGAGTAGAAGGAGGATGAGAAGGAGGCGGAGTCAATGGGGACGGCTCTCCAACGTGGGCGTCGGCGGGGAGCACCAGCGGGGGCGACGGCGCGGCGGTGGCGCCTCGGAGCAGGAGCAGAAGGAGGAGCAAGGAGGAAGGAAGCTGTGGCGCGGGCGTTGGCGCGGGCGCGGGCGCGGGCGCGGGCGCGGGCGCGAGCGCGGGCGATGGCGTGAGCGAACGTGGCCGCTATTAATAAGCGCTTCCGCCCGCGGGCGCGCGTCGCCTTAAGCGCTCCGATTTACGGGCGCCGCGCACGTTCGCGCGCGAGAGCGAGCAGCGAGCAGCGAGCCGGCGCACTGGGTCGCTCGCCCGCTCGCTCGCGCTCCGGCGCTCGGGGGCTCGCACGCGATGCGCCAGGCCGCTCGCTCGAGCGCGGAAAGCAACCGGCGGCGACGCGGACGCTGCACTCTGCACACTGCCCCATTCACCTGCTCCGGGATACCAACGGCTCCGGTGGATACGTTCATGAGTTTTTTTGTTACTCAGAAAGATTACATAAAATGTGAATACGAAACAACTAAAGGGCTCAGTAGACCAAGGGGTCACTGGCGGATCCAGGGGGAGACCATGGGGCCATACTCCCTAAAAATGGCCTACAGTTTTCGTTTACCTTCCTTTATTTGGCAAAATTAAAATATTTATATTCGAATTATGAAATTATTTAAATAATAATACCGTACATTTTCATATATGCAGTACATAAATAACGTGTAATATAATAACAAATACGTTTAATATTTGACAAAACTCTACGATGCCCCCCGCTCCCCCCACATGGCTTGATCCGTCCCTGCAAGGGGCTATCCCACATTTTTTGTGAAATTGAGTTATTAGTACTAAACAAAACTTCAAATATTATTCTTTTAGTGTAATACGTTATTTAAATCCAGTTTGGACTTAACGTAAGTGTACTGTGTTTAAAAGTTTAAAAATGTATTTAGTTCTGAGAGAGTTTCAGGTAAAACTCTAATTTTTTCAGAACTATGTCTTGTTCTACGGAGTTCTTCAATTACCAACGATTCAACGATCAATAGCCTGAATTAAAATATATCATTTAATAATGTTTATATTTTTATTACATACGTATTTACGATTTGTTTACAACGTATATAGAAACACGAATGCGGCTTGAATGTAGTATTTGTAAAAATGTTTGCAAAAAGTATGTTTTCACATCATTTCATTATCAAAATTTCCATTAAAAACTATAATAGATTTTTTAAATAATGCTTTATGCAGTGTTTAAAATATATTTAATAATTTTGAGTTTCTCATTATCTTAAGAACAGCATTATGTTGTCGCTATAAGTGAATCTGGCACTCCGATACAAGTAAATAAATATCTCGTAGCAGAGGGCAGTAGAAAATTTTCATCAGAACTAGAGGCTTCGCTGACAAGCTACACCAATGTATTCAACACCACCCACACCAATACTTATCGCATTCACCCATTTCGCCCCCACTCTCACATCTCTCCGCCACAATCCAAGCAGCTGCCGACAGTCTGAAGATCGCCACACTACTCCGAAACAGAGAAACCTACACCAATAATTTTATCCTCACGATGGAAAGAAGTAATTTCCGAAACGTTGTGTTTACTATGAATAACATTTAATATTGTTATAAAACAGTTAGTTAAAGACTTTTTCTGTCTTTACATAAACGACCAACATATCCTAATAAAACTGAAAATAATCTACAAATAGAAAATAAATACTGATTACAACTACACCAATAATACGTTACTTCCCCATCTCACCAGTTTCAACCTTTACGCTCGATCGATCCGAGAGGCACAAAGAAAATTCTACACATCTGTCCGTTTGCCTAATTCTCACGTAACACGCTCCCTTTCCCACACTTCCTTTCCATCAACTGCGTAAACACGCAATCATTTATTCTTGCTCCCGAGTTTTTCCCACTATTATTTTTCTCTCACGCACTTACTCTCTCGCGTTTTCCTTTCTCTTTCCCTGCGGCACTCAGTCTCCTTACACACGCATGGCGTAATATTTTACTTTTCCTCCCACTGTACTGTACCTACAGGGAGGCAAAGTATAGGAATCACCTCCACAATACGATCACGAATTTTTGCACGTAAAATCTGTGTCGAAGGTTCTTTTGAGCTCTAAATTTGCACACACGTCAGGATGAATGTCGATTAGTTTTGTTCCACAGATGGTTAGGAATGGTAGATGGAAAAAAGATGCGCGCAATCGAGATAAGCCCGAAAATCGAGATGTCTTTCAGTCTGTATTTACAAAAGTAGTGTGTGGCACTCATAACGCGGTCAGATTAGAAGCTTGTAAGTTGAAACTTGGTAAATATTCAGGAGAACGATCTAGTTGTGCGTTCCCGGCATCGATAAGAAATTTTAATTTTGGAGGGTATTTTCCACGAAGCCCCTGTGATATTTTCAAAACTTTTTCAAAAATGGATTCAAAAATTTTCTTTGTTTTCTGGAATAGGAGAATGTGTATTTACAAAATTGTTACAGTTTCGACTTTCATTGAAACCTCTGACATTTTGAAAATTGCAAAGTTCAAATTTATTTTCGAACCTGTTCTACACCTCCACTTTTGAAGTCAGATACTTCTTTTCCAAAGAAATATTCCTCTATTTTGAGATCTTTAAATGCGGTTTTGCACTTTAGAAAAATATCGGTGGTTGTTGAATAATAATACAAGGAGGAGAAAAAGTTGCAGTATGTCACGCATTCCCTCTAGTAATATACGAATTTATTTATTATGCGGTATTGTTGTCTCTTGATAGCAGAAAATTGAATTCAAAAATACCAGCGTACAGAACGTAAATTGTCAGTGGTGTCTGAATAGGAAACAATGAACTTGATTAAGTGCATTTAAGCATAAACAATTCGCCAGAGGCGGATTCTAATGTTTAGTGGCTACCATAGTGCATGTTAGCGAGAGATCTAAGTGAATACTGCAGTTTCACTTAGTCAAAGGTGAAAGACATCAACATACATCACGTTAACTTAAAGTTGCAAAATTAAAAGCTCTCAGCGCGGTAATATGTGCCTTTACTCATTATTTTCAACATCAACACGCGTACCAAAGCCCTTTTGAGTCCACATTGCTCAGATAGTTGTTTTCTGATTAAGAAAAGTTTCGTAAAAAATGCAACATCAGAGGTTCAAACTTTATTAACTCCGCTACAATACTAACCACCTTCCTTTGAATTATTTCGATCCAAACCATTTGCTCACACGCAGCCGTCCTTCCGTCTATCTTTCTCAACATCATCACTACCCTTCTCCTTCTCTCGCTCGCCCTCTCTCCCTACTCTACCTTCACCCTCTCGTCTCGTTCTAACTCCTACACTTTCTCCCCTCTCGTTCTCACACCTTTACTCTCTCCCTCCTCTCGTTCTCACTACTTTACCCTCTCCCTCCTCTCGTCCTCACTACTTTACTTTCTCTCTCCTCTGGTTCTCATTACTTTACTCTCTCCCTTCTCTCGTTCTCACTCCTTCACCCTCTCGTCTCTCGTTCTCTCTCTCTCCTTCTCTCTCTCTCTCGCGTGGACTCTCTCTCGCTCCCCCTCGCCCTCTTTCACTCTCTCCTTCGCCCGCTCGGCAAGCGCAGCGGCGCTCATCCTTTATGATGCGGGCGCGGCGGCTAAAAATACGACGCGGCGCCGCGTCCCCGCCCACGCCCTCGCCCACGCCCTCGCCCTCGCCCACGCCTCCGCACACGCGCGCCCGCGAAACGAGGCCACTTCCCGCCCCGCCCAGCACGCCCCGCCACGCCCGTCCAGGCCACCCCGCAGAGCCCGCCCCGCCCGTCCCCGCCACGGAGGTCCTATGATTTGAAAGTATTTGGACACAGGGTTTGTAAGCGGAAATTACACTTCAGAGTTCATACTAGTCGCGCACTTTTTCTTGATACTCGGATAGGGAGGGGGCTTGGTGTGCGTCAGCTGTTGCAAGTTTGCCTCCACGAAGATAAACTTCAGCCAACGCTTCAGCGTAATATCTACAAAAAATTGGTTAAAAATTTCTCACTGTCTTGCTCGTAGCAATAATAATTCTCTCTCTTTTTATATTTCTATAATAAGAATTCTTAAACAATTTGAATTACGTACTAGGTTGGTATTATGTATTTCATATTCTTAGAATTGCTCTGTATGTTTTTGTTATATGGTTAGTTTAAGGCTGCATTTGAAACCGATATTTTAATTTTGGGGACTATTTTACATGACGCCCCTGGGGCATTTTCCAAATTTTCAAAACAATGCCTTTACCGTTTTTGATTAAATAGTTTTGTTGTATAGTGTGAAGGACGTTTAACAGAATGGTGCAGGTCTCATGTTCGTTGAAATCTCTGATTTTTCGAAAATTGCAAAAGTTTAAAATGTTTTCGGCGTCTTCCTGCAAATACAATATTACTGATAGAGATATTTTCCCATAATGGAATATGTTCCTTCAAAAACAGGTTTTTAAATAATGCCATGTACAATTTTTCAAAAATTTGAGTACTCTTCATGTAATTTTGCGTGAAAGTACGGGCGACAAATTGTGCGTGCTGTTTTAGCACCACTAGTTTTATAAATTAGCCTTGCTTGTGTGGCGTCGTAGACAATGGGCCAACGTGGTACCGTTAGGCCAGTGAATGGCTACAGGCGGAAGTTGGGAGCCAAAACGGAGGCTGGCGCAGACGGCGAGACAGGGCCAAAAATACCTCTTGAATGGCTAAGTGCGAGTCTTGAGGACGCGTACCAGTCACCAGCCTCCGGAAGCTACCCGGCGAGCCTACTCGTCGACTGTATGGGACAGACCCGGCAAAACACGAGAGGTGGGGGTGACAGGTCCCGGGTATAAAAACGCGGCGCCGGACGCCCCGCGTTCTCATACGTTTTGCATCGGAGACGAGTGTACGTAGGTACGGGGAGAGAAGATAGTGGGTGGGTGCAACTAGGCATGCGGTCCGCCGGACGGCGACCGGTTTTTCTTTCTTTGGGCGTCAAGCCATGTGACGGGCACAGTCACGGGACCAGGTCCGACAGCGCGCACCACGCGTCGCTTTTCTGCTGTAATGCAGGGTTGCCGGGCTGTAGGCTTAGGAACGGTCGCGGTATGCGGCTAAGGGAGAGAAAAGGTTGCCGGAAATAGACTCAAACTATTATGTAAAAATTGCAAATATTTTTCTTTTTGTAAATACATATAATATTTTCGTTGATGTCGTCTGTGTGTATTCCACTACGTCACACTTGGCAAGATTTGCCTTTCTTAAATTGTACATACCTTCTAGTAGTTGAGTCATGATGGCAACTGATCTGAGGATTTCCACGGTCGACCTCGTTGTTGCACCTGAGTTTCCCGCCCAGGTGGCGCGACGCTCCAGATGGACAGGACGTGATGTATGCCTCAGAGGTCAAGGTGCGTAAGGCGTTGATCGATTGCGAGAACATCGACTCATGGCGGCCTTGACAGGCGGTTGAGCGGTCATTGTGCGAACACGTTTCTTGAACGGGCTGTTGACAAGGGGCGGGGACGAAGCTAGGATTGTTTGCATAGAGCGATAGGGAATTCGATACGAGCTGTCGACTTCCATGCAAGAATATCTTTTTCCAAGTCCTTTGAATACGAATTCCTCTCAAAGAAAAGGCCCGTAAGGTCCAATACTTTTCTGAGATAGTAAGGGAATATGCTCGAGAAAGCACGAAAGGACATATCCTGGAAATATGAGTATTGCTGTTCGACAAGTTCCTGGCGGATCAATCGATTGTAAAGAACCAATCAACTTTGACCTAAAAAAGATAAACAGGTCTTTCATGGACATCCAACGCTGTATTAAACTTAATTGAGTATTTATTATTACTGTTACTTTTATAATTATTAATTTATTTTACAAAAATGCCAATGATAAATATTTAAATAAAACAAGTCACTTCAATTTACCTTCTGTAGCTAACATAAAATATTTCTACACACTAAAGATATTAAAACAATAACAATTGAGTCTATAAAATTGAATCCACATGCATTTTAATTGATAAGCATGTGAAAAATGCTCTCTCTATAGATATGTTTTAGACCAAACTGCTGTTAACCTTTGGAAATTTGGGAATTTCCAAATGAGAATTCTTACTTGAAATGTGCTTTGAAAATGTTATTTGTCAAAACATCACAACCTTTTTTTGTCAGTGAACAAAAAGTTAGATAGAAGGTATTTATTACTAATTCTGAAGGCAAACCTAAAAAGTTTAAAAAACAATTGTAAAATACTTTATTTGATTAGCAATTCACCTTTTCCTCTTTTGATTTCAAATGTCATGAAAATGTTGGTAAAAATCAATTTGCGTGGTGTCATTATTTCAGCCTCTTGTGTATTTCATAAATTGGCCGACTATTCGGAAAACATCCATTGGAGGGGGAAAGCAGGTGACGTTCACGGAACCCCAATTATTGAGCTTCACAAATTGAAATGTTTTCCTTAAAATGATTGTCTGTTTACCCAACGTTCCATTTTTATTTTCAGAACCTTTCTGCCACGTAGCTCAAAATAAACATTTACACCCCAGCCTCTCGTTAGGATGAACCAGAGGTCTGGTGACATAAAGAGAAGTATTCATAAAAACGAAACAAATCACTGTTCACGAGAAATCTGATGTGAATATCCGAATATAACTTTAAAAAAGTATAATTCTCTCTCTAATGCGTTTTATCGAAACGTTTAAAAAGCCAAGTTAAACCCGTGTGAAATACGGAGAACCCAGTTTATAACTGGACGCTAGTACACATAAAACAAAGGAAGCGAGTGCACCATTTAAGATCGAGAATACCGCATTGCTTGAATAGTTTCCAATTCAACTCCCTTCTTGGCAAACATCCCGAAGCACCACAGTTAAGTTATTCAAACGCATCTAGCGAACGAACGCGGAAACCCCCATACACAGTGGTTGCGCCAGAATTTACGCGAGTATCACACAAGGAAGCGGTCCGCAGCGGCGGCGTTCGGAAAGAAAACCACCGTTAGGTCTCGATAATTTACGAGCCTAGGCGCACCCGCGGCGCATAGCAAGTAGTTAAATACCAATTAAGGGAGCCTCGTCTGCAAATCATGTTACGCCATCTCCGCCGCTACGGGTTTCGGCTGGGGTGGACGCCACCGCCGCCGCCGCCACCGACGGCGTCGCGTCGCAGGACGTTCATAAGCGGACAGCTCACCCCGCCTCTGCGCTTTGCAAGCGAACGCCATCACCACCGTCGCTATTCCATCTCCTTTCGGGTCACCCATTGCTACAGATGCATTGGCGGCCTTCCTCCAGTTGCTACGTTCGTGGGGGCGAACGCCATCACCACCGTCGCTATACCATCTCCTTTCGGGTCACCCAGTACTACAGATGCATTGGCGCCCTTCCTCCAGTTGCTACGTTCGTGGGGGCGAACGCCATCACCACCGTCGCTATTCCATCTCCTTTCGGGTCACCCATTGCTACAGATGCATTGGCGGCCTTCCTCCAGTTGCTACGTTCGTGGGGGCGAACGCCATCACCACCGTCGCTATACCATCTCCTTTCGGGTCACCCAGTACTACAGATGCATTGGCGCCCTTCCTCCAGTTGCTACGTTCGTGGGGGCGAACGCCATCACCACCGTCGCTATTCCATCTCCTTTCGGGTCACCCATTGCTACAGATGCATTGGCGGCCTTCCTCCAGTTGCTACGTTCGTGGGGGCGAACGCCATCACCACCGTCGCTATTCCATCTCCTTTCGGGTCACCCAGTGCTACAGATGCATTGGCGGCCTTCCTCCAGTTGCTACGTTCGTGGGGCGAACGCCATCACCACCGTCGCTATTCCATCTCCTTTCGGGTCACCCAGTCTACAGATGCATTGGCGGCCTTCCTCCAGTTGCTACGTTCGTGGGGGCGAACGCCATCACCACCGTCGCTATTCCATCTCCTTTCGGGTCACCCATTGCTACAGATGCATTGGCGGCCTTCCTCCAGTTGCTACGTTCGTGGGGGCGAACGCCATCACCACCGTCGCTATTCCATCTCCTTTCGGGTCACCCAGTGCTACAGATGCATTGGCGGCCTTCCTCCAGTTGCTACGTTCGTGGGGGCGAACGCCATCACCACCGTCGCTATTCCATCTCCTTTCGGGTCACCCAGTGCTACAGATGCATTGGCGGCCTTCCTCCAGTTGCTACGTTCATGGGGGCGAACGTCATCACCACCGTCGCTATACCATCTCCTTTCGGGTCACCCAGTACTACAGATGCATTGGCGGCCTTCCTCCAGTTGCTACGTTCGTGGGGGCGAACGCCATCACCACCGTCGCTATTCCATCTCCTTTCGGGTCACCCATTGCTACAGATGCATTGGCGGCCTTCCTCCAGTTGCTACGTTCGTGGGGGCGAACGCCATCACCACCGTCGCTATTCCATCTCCTTTCGGGTCACCCAGTGCTACAGATGCATTGGCGGCCTTCCTCCAGTTGCTACGTTCGTGGGGGCGAACGCCATCACCACCGTCGCTATTCCATCTCCTTTCGGGTCACCCAGTCTACAGATGCATTGGCGGCCTTCCTCCAGTTGCTACGTTCGTGGGGGCGAACGCCATCACCACCGTCGCTATTCCATCTCCTTTCGGGTCACCCAGTGCTACAGATGCATTGGCGGCCTTCCTCCAGTTGCTACGTTCGTGGGGGCGAACGTCATCACCACGTCGCTATTCCATCCTCTTTCCAGTTACCCAGTGCTACAGATTACGTCATTACAGTCGCCTTGTACAAAACTAGATACGTGCATTTCAGAGACTTGAAATGCACATGATAAATAGATGCCGGCGCGTGCTGAAGGGACGCAAAACAAAGGGCTATATTTGGGTGACGAGGAAACATCCGGACGTGAGCTGCCATGGGGGCAGCCTTGTGGACCCCGGTGGACATGCGGGCTGGAGAAATGCGGCTGCCGGAAGCGGCAATATGACGCAGTTCCGGAACCAGGCCTGAAAGTATATAGGGCGGCCCCGGACGAAAACTCCTTCTTCTGTTTCTTGGGCTCGTCCGTAGGTCGTCGTGGGTTGTGCGGCTCGTGTGCTGGCTACGGAGGCAAGGGGATGAAGCCGGCGCGCGTGCGTCGTGACGTGAGGCAAGCGGTCGTGGTGACCGGATAAGTTCCTTCTAGTAACGGTCGATTATAATAACCATTGTAAAATTTGTAAATAGGGATTTCAGGTGTCGGTGCACATTGTAAATAAATATACGATATTTAAAACCGTTCACGACTGTATATCTTTTTTACGGCCCTGGCCATGACGCCAAAAGATGCTTTGGCGGTCTTCCTTCACTTCCTGCGTTTGTGGGGAGAACCGTTGTGAACAGGCGAGCTGTCCGCCTCTGTGTACCGCCGTTCTTATCCCGATTAATCTAGGTGCGACTTGTGATGGACAAAGTGTGTCTGTGACAGGTTTTCTCGGGGGCCTTCCATTTCTCCTGCAATTCATTACACTAATGCTCCATCGTCCACATCATACCATCACCCACACGTCGAAACCACTCACCCCAGGTGTGGCCGTCAAGGCTAATTACTGAGAATATAGACAACGACGTTTCAGCATTCGTTCACACTCCCAGTCCTTTCGGCACGGATTGATTGATTGATTTGTGTTTCCGGGCGCGTCAACTGCTCAGGTCATTAGTCCCGTAAGTGTAGTGCGTGTTTTCCCCCGGGAGGTGGCGATGATCTTTTCCCCGCTGGATGGCGAGATCTGGCGCCGACCTACCGTCGACTAGCGGGGTTTTCCCCCAACCAAGTATCTCCCACCAGCGGGGCACCGCCCCAGCCGGGACAAGCTGTAAGCTCCCGACCGGTCTTCCGGCATGTGTGGTAGTGTAGTGCATGTTAGTGTAAGTGTGTGTGTAAGAGGGAGAGGATATGACAAGGATGAGGAAGGAAAGATCGCGCGTGGTCCGTGGCCCGTTTGTTAGGGTACTGCTCCGGCATTCGCCTGGTGTTGATGGGAGAAACCACGGAAAACTACCGATCAGAGCAGCCGGCCGCTAGAATTCTCCTCCAGACAGCGACTGAATTCTACCTATCTGACACAAGCTAGTGTCGAAAATCCTGCCGTCGTCGGGATTCGAATCTAGGACCTCCCGGTCAGAGGGACTGCAGTGACATCAGGTTGATGCACTGAGCCATCTCTCCCGGTTTTCGGCACGGACATAAGCTGTTGTTAGCACATCTGCAGGCGACGACAGCCAAAGCCGCTATTACCTTGTGGCTCTTCGACGCGGATTCCCAAAGCCACGAGCCGCCGTCACATTCTCCGCCCTCGCTGTCACTCTGTTTCTGCTCCCCCTCGCCTTCGTGCCCAGCAATTCACTCGTTTCTGCTTGCACTCTCGTGTCTGTTTCTTCTCCCAAATCCGCTTCCGGTCGCGCTCTTCGCTTGTTCGGGTCCGCCGCACGGGAACTCCTGCATCGGTTTCCGCGTTACCTTTCGTTCGCGCATCTGCCCTTCAAACCTGTTACTGCAACGACTTTCGTACTGTTTCCACCTCGACTATCACGTATCTACAAACAACGACCGCCTTTCTCGAAAAATCTCCCTTGTTGCTCTCGTTGCTACACCCACACCACCATCCCTCTAGAATTTAGTCCCGCTCATCAAGGAAGAATTCGTCATAAATGGTACGATTTTAACAACTCTGCCCCTCAAGCCCCTAGGGCCACGATGGAATATCACACGGCATTTCGCGTCTTCCTCAGTCCTGCCGCTAGATGTCGCACGATCGCAAGCACTGCTTGATACAGTCGCGATAATGCGATATCTAACGGCACGACTGAGAAAGACGCGAAGTAACGTGACACATTCCATCGTGAAGACAGGCTCTGAGGGGCAAAGTTACAAAAATCGCACTTTAGACACACAACGTAGTCAAATTGTAGAATATGCACAGGATAATAATATTGTCATACTGTTGAATTGAATTGAATTGAATTGATGCCTTATTTTACGTGGCGAGACTCAGGCCATGACGCCTGCTCTTCCGTCTGGCCACGCAAATTTCGCTACGCTCCTTTCACCAACTAGCGGAAAGAAGGTATTACTGAGGCGCCGAAACAGGCGATTTGAATTTAGCTCAGAGGCGCCATTTAGGCTTGAGGATCTTTTACATGCAAGTAAATCTACTAACATGGGACAGCCGGCTTTACTTCCCCTCCGAAGGAAGGCGTACGAAGGATTTTTTTTCGCCCTTCGATCGGGTTTGAACCCGCCAACTTGGGCATAGCAGTCCGTTACGCTAACCGCTACACCATCGCCGCCGCTAAACCCCGTCTGTTGTCCGCTGTTGTCCGCACGCAGTTACCCTCAATCATATCTCATCAAAAATTTCCGTATACGACAATTCTACCATCGCCTTAGCCCAATGATGTCAAGGCCTTCTACTGGTGGCAGCGGCACGCTTCGTGGCGCCGTAGCATACCACGAGCTTCTCAGCGCAACTAGCGTCGGGAAAAGGAACTATTACGAGTAGTAGTAACCCCGCCGTTTTACTATAGGGATGGCGTTGTTTCCGGTGGCAGGGCAATGAACTGCGTGGCGGCACACTCGTGCCACGGACTCCTGCTCGTGGCATCGACCTTGACAACACTGCCTTAGGCGATCCATCCGTTGTCAGTACAGCCACTACCAGTTAAAGATATTGTGCGGTTTAGCTTTGAGCACGGAGGTGAGAAATTATCTTCTACCAACAACAGCCCCACGACTCTACTTTCGTCCCATCTCACGCCACAATAAACCACCGACGCGCGATCCCCGCTTCCCACCCTCGTGCATGTCGCCGCCGCAACCGCAGTCCCCTCCCCGCGGCCGTGCGCGCTTTGTCAACAGGCGTGGCCGCAGGGGTCAATCGGAGCCCGGGACCGTGCGGTCTCGTCGGCCCGGCCGCTCCGATTCACTTACCACCCGCGTGCGCCGGCGAGAGGGCGCTGATGAGCCGCGGAGCGGGACGGGGGGGGAGGGGGCGCGGCGGTTGGAGCAGGTGCGGAGACGCAGCGGTGGCGACCGGAGGGGGAGGCGGGGTTAGAGTTGGAGGCGGCGGCGGCGTTGTAGTTGTAGGCGGAGGGGGCGGTAGCGGAGGCGGTGGCGGTGGCAGAGGCGGAGGCGGTGGCGGCGGAGGCGGCGGTAGAGGGGGCGGTAACGGAGGCGACGGCGGCGGCGAAGTTGTAGTTGTAAGCGGAGGAGGCGGTAGCGGAGGCGATGGCGGAGGTGGCGAAGGCAGAGACGGTGAAAGCGGAGGCGGTGGCGGCGTTGTAGTTGTAGGCGGAGAGACTGGTAGCGAAGGCGGTGGCGGAGGCGCCGCCGACGGAGGCGGCGGCGGAGTTGTAGTTGTAGGCGGAGAGGGCAGTGGCGGAGGGTGGAGGCGGAGGCGGCGGTGGAGTTGTACTTGTAGGCGGAGAGGGCGGTGGCGGAGGGCGGAGGCGGTGGTGGAGACGGAAGCGGCGGCGGTGGCGGCGGAGGCGGTGGCAGCGGAGGCGGTGGCGGCATTGTAGTTGTAGTTGTAGGCGGAGAGGGTGGTAGCGAAGGCGGTGGCGGAGGCGGCGGAGTTGTAGTTGTAGGCGGAGGGGGCGGTAGCGGAGGCGGAGGCGACGGCGGCGGAGTTGTAGTTGTAGGCGGAGAGGGCGGTGGCGGAGGGCGGAGGCGGTGGTGGAGGCGGAGGCGGCGGCGTTGTAGTTGTAGGCGGAGGGGCGTTGGCGGAGGTGGTGGCGGCGGAGGGCGGAGACGGTGGAGGTGTAAGTAGAGGAGTTGGAGGTGGCGGAGGGTGGAGGGCGGAGGCGGAGCGAGCGTGGTGAATCGGAAGGCAGGGGCGGCTGCCGAGGGGAGCGGAGGTCTATTGTCATCAGCAAAGGTAAATGCGAGGACGGATGATGTCTGCGCGAGGGGCGTCGCCTGCAGCGCCAGTAGCTGTGAGACACGTGGAAGAGGAAGAGCCTGAGGGTTAAAGAGGAGGAATCGGAGGCTGTGATCCCCCGTCATCGGTGGTATTCGATGCAAGGGAAGAGGATATTTCAGCGAACTACGATTGGAATGTACTTTGCGTCGGTAGATCTATTGGAAATAGGAGGTACAGATCTCGTACTGTCGCAGAAGTTCACGAATTCGCACTCCAAGTCCAAAGGTAAAAAATATGCTAGCTTATGGTCCAGTTCTGGGAAGCTGTTAAAATCATTTCGCATACATGAGTGTCAAAAATAGTAGCTACTCATATATCCTGTTATTGTCTTCAGTCAAGCCGAATGAAGAGTGGGAATTTTGGTTTTCTGTTGGTTAGGTAGAATCGCCTCTCTGTGCGACTTCTCGGAACAGAAACTGGGAAGGCCTCATTGTGGATGCGTGGCAGATCTGGAGAGACAACAGAAGGGGCAGGGAGCAAATTGACAAAGGGGATGTTGGAGATCGTGCCTTAGAAGGTGTAATGTCCCCCGCTGGAAAAAGTATTAATTTCTCCTCCCTAGAGGAACAATTAATCGATATTAAGTGCATAACTGTTGATTTTCTATGCAATGTTAACATTAAGGAATCCAAACCAAATAATATGAAAGAGAAAATCTAACTTTGGAAGACACAAAATTGAACAAGTTGTAATGGACATCGGGTCAACTTTCAAGGTAATAGATGCCACATGAAGGAACGGTCAAATAGATACATACTATTCATCACATTCACTATCTGTTAAAATAAATACACTGACTTTACCATGACACTTCAGATTGTTTACGTGTTTTTTTCACGTGACGTTGCAATGGTCCACTCTCCATTGCAGGACGGAAAGTAGAGACGCTAAATTAAAATGCAGTGTGGGCTCGGTGATGGGTGAGTGTGTAGCAAACCCACGTACATGAATTGTTTATATTGAGCACGTATTTCATTAATTCATTTGAAAGTATGAGCGACAGTTATTTGGAGAGAAACGCAAACTGTATGGCGGAAAACAATAATTTGAAGTGGTTTTCGAAACAATTCTTGTGTTTCAAACAAAACGGAAGAACTTTTCCCTCTGTTATAATCATCGAATTCATTTGGATAGTAACGCAGGATTATGGTATGTGGGAATACATTTTGGAAAAATATCAGATTTGAAATACAGTACTACGATAACCGAATCCGACAATCATTATATTTTAAACATCTAAATCATCGGAAGCGTACATTGTCAGGATGGGAAACAGCATTTGTGGAGGGGTGTTGCGTGGAGAGACACTGGGAAATGAAAAGGAAACTCACTTTTGGACTTCTGTTAAATACGCCATTGTGATTTGCCCCATCGAAGTAAATTTCACTGAATTACTGGAGTGCAACAGCACGTAGCAGAGAACTGTAGTGGGAAAGATGACGAATATTACGAGAAATCTGATTCAACACGGTAGAGTACGCATGTGAGTAAAATTGTTACTAAAATTCGACAATACCAATAAAAGTGACATCGAAAGACGCAGACATTTTCTTGAGCAAGTACGAGGTAGCATTGAAGTTCTCAGATGGCAACGTACGTAAACATATGCGCACGCAATACATAAGCGGATTATTCACCCATATGTGTCACAGTATATACATGAAAATTGTGATTATGAGTCACGAAAGTAATTAAACAAATGAAACGTACGTATTACGTACAACTAAATACGTTTAACTAGCGAAACGGTTTGGTTGTAGTGCACAGGCATCAACTGGCCCGAGGCACCACTACAAGGTACCGTCAACTTCGGTTATAGGGAACCCTCGGTTATAGTGAACTTCATTCCCTAGTTTTATTTCACTTAAATTACAAATAAGCATACGAAGATTGGATTGTAGTGAACATGAACCTCGGTTATAGTAAACGTAGGAAATAAGACCTGGACATTAATTGGATCTCGTATGTCATTAGGAGAATGGCCTTCGGAGTGTGGGTTTTCCAAAAGTGCAAGAGGCATTGAGAGATATCAAAACTGCATTAGATAAGAGACAGAAGACAACGCAGAATCAGGTATGGAGATGCACGAATTCTGGAGAAGAATCTAATGCAAAATGTACAAGGCAAACAACTGAAAAAAACGATTTCTTTACGTACATATAGACATATTGAAATTTTCAGTTCGTCCTGTTAATGAATTTTGCTGTGTTTCAATAAAATCAATAACTGACAAACAATTCTACTTCATTTTAACAATCATCGGATATAGTGAACCTTTGATATAGTGAACTAAACATGTTAGTCCCCAGAAGTTCACTATAACCGGAGTCGACTGTACACGTCGATTTTTCTTTCTTGGAGCACGGGGAGGGGGTGTCAATCAAATGGAATATCTCACGGTATTTCGCGTCGTTCCCGGCTGTGCCGCGAGGAGTCGCATGGTCGTGATTGTATCGAGCAATGCTGGCGATCATGCGATTCCTGTCGGCACAACGGAGAACGATGAGAAGTACCGTGAGATATTCCTTTTTATTGACCCCCCCCCATGCGCCAAGAAAGAAAAACCGAAGTATAGTAAGGAGAGAACGCATTCTGATAACAGAGGTGAGAGATCTTCGGCGGCGGGTTCAGCCCTCACGTGTGGGAGACAACAGCGGCGGCAGCGGCGGTGTATGTGTGTGAGGGGGGGAAGGAGGGGAGGGGCGAGAGCGGTGGCGTCATTAGCGGTGGCCGATCACCCTCGGCGCTGTTCCTGTCCCCGCTCCACCCCGCCCCGCTCTGCGGACCGGCTGTGCCGCACACC
Source organism: Acheta domesticus (assembly GCA_031308135.1). NCBI lineage: Eukaryota > Metazoa > Arthropoda > Insecta > Orthoptera > Gryllidae > Acheta > Acheta domesticus. The sequence goes on along the minus strand of JAHLJT010000631.1, from coordinate 30,375,237 downwards.
GCGCCGGCCCTAATCGCGTTGTGTCGCGGGGAGCCAGGCCTACCGCGCGCGAACGCCGCCGCCGCCGCCTCCACCAGCGCCACTCCCACCTCCCTCGCCGCCAACGCACCTTGAATTTCTCGCCAGGACGATCCCCTCACTGCCATCAACAATAGCGTCATAGGCAGAAAGCCCATCTGATGAGTCCGACAGGACGAAACGCTGATGGTTAATTAGTCTCTCAGGACGACCATATCGAGTATTAGACTAGACCAGAAAGATGTTCAACCAGCCTAGAAGTAAAGCAATGCGGAAATCATCTGCTCTTCTCTCAACTCCCTCTCCGCCCCCGCAGGCCGCCGCACCTTCAGGCTCCCGGCAGGGCGATCCCTTCACTGCCATCAACAATAGCGTCACAGGCAGAAAGCCCATCTGATGAGTCCCACAGGACGAAACGCTGATGGTTAATTAGTCTCTCAGGACGACCATTTCGAGTATTAGACTAGACCAGAAAGATGTTCAACCAGCATAGAAGTAAAGCAATGCGGAAATCATCTGCTCTTCTCTCAACTCCCTCTCCGCCCCCGCAGGCCGCCGCACCTTCAGGCTCCCGGCAGGGCGATCCCTTCACTGCCATCAACAATAGCGTCACAGGCAGAAAGCCCATCTGATGAGTCCGACAGGACGAAACGCTGATGGTTAATTAGTCTCTCAGGACGACCATTTCGAGTATTAGACTAGACCAGAAAGATGTTCAACCAGCCTAGAAGTAAAGCAATGCGGAAATCATCTGCTCTTCTCTCAACTCCCTCTCCGCCCCCGCAGGCCGCCGTACCTTCAGGCTCCCGGCAGGGCGATCCCTTCACTGCCATCAACAATAGCGTCACAGGCAGAAAGCCCATCTGATGAGTCCGACAGGACGAAACGCTGATGGTTAATTAGTCTCTCAGAACGACCATTTCGAGTATTAGACTAGACCAGAAAGATGTTCAACCAGCCTAGAAGTAAAGCAATGCGGAAATCATCTGCTCTTCTCTCAACTCCCTCTCCGCCCCCGCAGGCCGCCGTACCTTCAGGCTCCCGGCAGGGCGATCCCTTCACTGCTATCAACAATAGCGTCACAGGCAGAAAGCCCATCTGATGAGTCCGACAGGACGAAACGCTGATGGTTAATTAGTCTCTCAGGACGACCATTTCGAGTATTAGACTAGACCAGAAAGATGTTCAACCAGCCTAGAAGTAAAGCAATGCGGAAATCATCTGCTCTTCTCTCAACTCCCTCTCCGCCCCCGCAGGCCGCCGCACCTTCAGGCTCCCGCAGGGCGATCCCTTCACTGCCATCAACAATAGCGTCACAGGCAGAAAGCCCATCAGATGATTCCGACAGGACGAGACGTCGATGGTTGCTAATTACTCACGTCAGGACCCTTTCGGGTATTACAATGGAACAGAACGATGTTCAGCCAGGATGGACACAACGATCAAGGTCGCGTGCCTGAGACAAAAGTAAGCAACGCGAGAATAATGTACTCTTTTTCAGAGCGTCGCCACATACATGTCGGTGATATACATTTACATACAAGTTATAAATTGCGTACAAGTTTACATTAAATTAAGTACATTATAAACACATTTTGTGCAGATTATGACTAAATGAATACAAAATTTGAATGTTCTTGTCTAACATACGTACAATTATAACTATTTCTAATTGTTTTTTAAATTTATTTTTGAATTTTCCCACCCTGAGGTATAGTCTCTAGCAGTATTGCAAGTAATTCGTTCCAGTTTTTAGTGTCAGATTAAAGAACGAAAATTTTCCAATATCTGTTTTTTGCCTTCTCCCCCACAATTTTGCAATTGTGGTCCTGATGACTAGTGTATGATGACTTTAAGAGTCGTTTCTTAACATCCTTCCAAGCTGGTTCGCCTTTGTAGGCTCTAAAGAAAGCACTGAGTCTAGCTCTTTCCCGGCGTTCCTGCAAGGATTCCCACGTGGTGTATTTGAATTTATTTTCCCTCGCAATACAAATTTTTCCGCAACTTTTTGAATTTTATTTAATGTATTTACTTGTCCTATACGATAAGGATCCCAACAAACTGAACAGTATTCTAGAATAGGTCGAATTAGTGACGTGACGCAAGGTTACGCGATTCAGCACTCCCTCGTCTAAGTATCCTCATCACGAAATTCAGAGCTTTCCATGTGTTTCTGGTCACGTAGTTCACATGCTCGGCCCATCCCAAGTGTTCGTTAATATTAACTCCTAAGTATTTAATATTACTTACTCTGGGTATCAAATCGCCTTTCAGAGAAAACGAGATATTTTCTGCTTTTTTCTTGTTAGAGAAACAAATAGCTTTGCACTTACTTGTATTAATTCTCCATTTCATTCTCTGTGGTCCAGCTTTCTATTTTATTTAGGTCTGCTTCTAACGCTTGCATGCCCTGGATATCTTTAATTTCTCTGTAGGGAATGCAGTCGTCTGCAAAGAGGTCGAATTTCCGACTTAATGTCGCGACCGATGTCGTTAACATAAGCAATATGGCTGCATGGCCCCAGTTTCGCCTTCTTTTCGGCTCTTCAGATGCGGACAACAGGACACAAATGAGGATTCTCTGCAGTCATCACCAACATCGCCGACGGTACTGTCTTTGGTGCTCAATCATTTGGACGCCATAGCGCGATTTTTCTAACCGTGCCTCTGGGAGATATTCAGGAGCTCGAACGTCACCATAGTGACGACATACAAGCTCCCGATTGGATGAAACCGCCAACAGCTACTTTCTGCCAGAGGCACGGTTAGAAAAATTGCAGTATAACGATTGACAATAGAGTTACAAACCTTAATGATGTTACTCTTGTTTACTATTCGAATTTATTCTCATAGATATGCAGCTATTTTTCAAAATAATTAGCTGAAAACACTTGATCGTGTTGCTTCTGGAAACAAATAAGATGAATTTCGAACTCGTTGTCTTTTACTAGTCAAAATCACAGCATGACGCTGTGTGTTTCGCGATCGTTTAAATTCGCAAAGTTAAGGGCGTTTCTTTTAATCCATACGCAGCTATAATTTGGAATTCAACGGGTGAATCTGTAGTTACTAAGTACTGTGTAGATACTACGTATGTAATTTTTGGTGATTCTTCGATCATTCTTAACTTCACCTTTGTTCATCACTAACCCTCTTACACAACATCCCTGCTTGTAGAACATTTTTCAAGTCCTTTTCCAGTTCTCAGGACTGTCCGTTTGCCTTGGTTCATTTCGCATGCAACAATATTTTTTCGCTTTTGCAGATCTCGCTTAAAATTGTCCGTTTCCCATTCGTTACCCCATACAATTTTACATCGCAGCCACTCACGTTGTGTTGGCTTTTTATACACCTTTTATCGCGTGTTACCATTTTTACACTTCCAACGTCTGTCACTCACTACCGTATTCCTATTGTATCTTTCAACTCGTATAACTCGCATTACGATTCAAACGTCACACCTACCCCTGATACCACCCACATTCGCAGTAGCTCGCATCACTTCCAACGCTTCGTCAAAAATTTACCGCCGCCTCTTTCACCAAAGGCATCCAACAACATCCTTTCGTCGAACATTTGCGTTCTGAGTTTTACATGCATCAGCGTTATGACGCAGCAACTCTCGTTTTGTAGGACTTGTCTTTTAGTACCCCACTTTTAAGTGAGGCACCCTCCCATTTCTTACATCATCCTCATTTCGTTCTTACGTGGGTCTCATTCCCATTCCCACTTCTTTCTCACCTCTTCGCTGATTGATTGATTGATTCGTGTTTCCGGGCGCGTCAACTACTAAAGTCATTAGTCTCGTAAGTGTAGTGCGTGTTTTCGTCGGGAGGTGGCGATGATCTTATTCCCCGCTGGCTGGCGAGATCTGGCGGCGACCTACCGTCGATTAGCACGGTTTTCACCTCAACCAGGTATCTCCCACCAGCGGGGCACCGCCCCAGCCGGGACAAGCTGTAAGCTCCCGACCGGTCTCACGGCGTGTGTGATAGTGTAGTGCATGTTAATGTGTGTGTGTAAGAGGAGAGGACAGGACAAGGAAGAGGAAAGAAAGATCGCGCGCGGTCCGTGGCCCGTTTGTTAGGGTACTTCTCCGGCATTCGCCTGTTGTTGATCGGAGAAACCACGGAAAACTACCGATCAGAGCAGCTGCCCGCTAGAATTCTCCTCCAGACAGCGACTGAACTCGATCTACCTGACAAGCTAGTGTCGAAAATCCTGCCGCCGTCGGGACTCGAACCTAGGACCTCCCGGTTCGTGATGCACTGTTCAGGTTGATGCACTAAAGCCATCTCTCTCCGTCAACCTCTTCGCTTTCATGATCTACGGAAGATGGATCTTGAAACTGACGTATCGAAAATATTAATTTATCAATTCCATTCACGAAAATGTGCTAATTTTTTTGCTAGAAAATGTAATGAAACTTCTGATTCAAAAATAACGAGTATCAATGGCCATTATTGTACATATTTGAAAACACTCTTGAGTTGACTGTTACAATACAACACCCTATTCATTCCATTTCCCCTATTCAGCTCATTAACAACGTTGAGCTTGTCACAGGAACTCGGCACGGCATTAATGAAAACTATTTTTGAACAGACTTGACGCATCTGGATTCGGAAACAAAATCCTACCGGCGCACTATTCATAGCCGGCCACCGCTCACGCACCGAACCCAGCCATTTGTCACTCGCGCGCAGTCAACAGCTAAACCGACAATTTTTAACAATCGCCGCCGCGGTTCGCAATACGTTCCGGCAGCGCCGCGCATACCGGCGCGCGAATTGCAGCCACGCGCGGGGGCAGGTGCTCAGCCCAAAAACAGCGCGCGGTATTTGCAGTAGATTGAAACGGACGGGCGCGCGGTTAAAATTTACAAGGGGATTTGTGACGCTCGTGCGGCCGCGGCGGCGGGGCGGGGCGGTGGCGAGGGAGGGCGGCGGGGCAGCTCTGCGAGGCGGGGGCGGCGGGGAGGGGCGGAGCGGCACGGAGGGGGGTGCGGCGGGAGGTGGGGTTGGGGTACGGCGGGGGATGGGGTTGGGGTGCGGCGGGAAGGCGGGGCGGTGGGGAGCGGGGTGGGAGTGCGGCGGGGCAGCGGGGAGGCAGGCCGGCATTGCAGTGGGGCGGCAGGGTGGCGGGACGGCGGGGGCGGGACGGCGGGGCGGGGCGGGCGGGGGACGGGGCAGTGGGGCGGAGGGACGGCGCGGCGGGGGTGTGGCGGGGAGGCAGGGCGGCGGGGGGTGGGCAGCAGGGTGGCGGGGCGGCGGGGGGCGGGGGCGGGGGGACGGGGCTGAGGTACGGCGGTGTGGTGGGGGGCGGGGTGTGGCGGGGCAGAGCGACGGGGGCCTGGACGGCGGGAGGCGGGGAGGCGGAGCGGCGGGGGCAGGGCGGCGGGGGGCGGGGCGGCGGTCGAGGGCCGATAATTTATGCGCGGCAGCGGAGCGCGACTGCCCCAGAGGAGCGCGCAGAGCCGCAGGGAACGCCCCGCGCCCAACGCGATCAGGGACGTGCGGCGACCTGCGTGCGGGACGCGCGGGCGGCGCGGTCCAGGTGGTGGAGGGCGTGCAAGGGAGGACCCCGTAGCAAGAGAGTGCGGAAGACGGAGGGAAGGGATGGACCAAAGGGATAGGCTGCATGTGCAAAAATGAGGGTGGAAGTGAGGACGAGGCGGCGGTTAGGTAGGATTGATTGGTTTGGGAAGGGTGGTTCCGGTGGTGGAGGACATGTAACAGAGGCTCCCGTAGGAAGAGAGTTCGAAAGAGTGAGACGGACAAAAGGGGTTGATTGCTTGCGGAAGGTGCAGGGACAATATAGGGGGGTGGAAGTGGGGACGAGAACGTATGTGGGGACGTGGCGCGGGCCGCAGGGAGTGCCCCACACCCCAGTCCAATCAGCAAGTAGTGAATGCTGAACGTGCGGGAATTTGGCACGGGGCGACCGCTGGGATGGTTTGATTATATTGGTAGGGTGGTCCAGGTGGTAGAGGACGTGCAAGAGTGTTTGAAAGAGGGAGAGGAAATGAACGGACGAAAGGAATTGGTTACAGGCGCAACGTGCAGGGACAAATGGGTGGAAGTGGAGACGAAGACGTATGTGGGGGACGATGCGCAGGCCGCAGGGAATGCCTCACATCCCTATGCAATCAGCAAGTACTGAATGCTATACGTGCGGAATGTTGGGACGGGGCGGAGGTTGGGTAGGACTGATTGATTTAGGTAGGGTGGTTCAGGTGATGGAAGAGAGGCTCCCGTAGCAAGAGAGTTCGAAAGAGGGAGAGGGAATGGACGGACGAAAGGGATGTTGCGAGCGGAACGTGCAGGGACGAAAGTGGATTGAAGTGGTGACGCCGACGTACGTGTGAACGATTCGCGGTCCGCAGGGAATGCTGTACGTGAGGGATGTTGGAACGCAGTGGCGGATGGGTGGGATTGATTGATTTAGGTAGGGTGGTTCAGTTGATGGAAGAGAGGCTTCCGTAGCAAGAGAGTTCGAGACAGAGGGAATGGACGGACGAAAGGGATTGATTGCATAAGAGACGTGAAGGATCATAAGGCGTAGTGGAAGTGGGGATGATGACGTATGAGGGGAGGAGTCGAGGGCTGCAAGGTACGCCTCGCGCCCAATGCGATAAGGGAGGAGTGAATCTTCTGCTTGAGGAATGTGGGGTCTGTGTGGGCGCCCACGTTAGAGAGGTTCAGATGGTGTAGTAGGTACAAGTTATGCTGGTAGAGGCCACAATAGCATGTATGTTGCTGCGACATAGCGCAGAGATTAAGAGAGAACGGGAATACGCATGTGAAAGGGAATGGTTGCATGTGTCAAGTGCAGAGACGAGTGACGCAGATAAGAGGTCGAGGACGGATGTGGGGAAGAGGTGCGGGTGGCAGAACACGTTCCGTGCTGAATGCAATCCCGGACGAGCAGAAGCTCGACATATGCGCTCCGGGGATGGCGCTTGGATTGGGAAATGTGCGGGGGTGGGGAACGAGTGGAGGAATTGTAGAACAGGTCTCTGTTGGTATTGGTGAGTAACAACCTGTGCAACAGGATACGATAACTTGTACGTCTGCCAAAGTGGGACGAAGATTCTAGATACCAAGACGTAAAAGATAGTACTATTCTGAACACGTGTTTTTGGGATTGATATAAAATTATTTTGGTACATTGTTTTCATGCTCTTTCTGTGTATCCGCGCCGTTGTTGCCAGACATGCAATCCTACTCTTTACGTACGGGTTAATGGCAAAACAATTTACGTTAATGTTGTTCCACTGGTAAGCAAATTATCTCCTGCAAGTGTGACCTACACCATAACTTCACTTCTTTTCTGCTTAAGAATGCTTTTCAGACTCACTGAATTTTTTTGATCTGAAAATGAATAGTGAGACTCCACATTAGTAAGTTACTTCAGTAACCTCACATTCATGCTCGAAGGCCAGGAAATTGCAGCGCAGAGGGGGAGGAACGTGGGAGACCCGTATGACTGAAAAGATTAAACACAGACTGATTCAAAATTACCAAAAAGTATACAGTGGAACTCTTCTAATCTTCCCTCGATTAACCCAACTCTCCAATTAATCCGACTCTCTTGAGACCATACATGCAGCGACACGATCGCCGGTCGGCCACACTTGACTTTTCATTGTTGACTACTCTATTGGTTTGCTGAGTAAATGTATCAATTAGTTTATCCTAGGATGCTTTTAATGTTCTATATTAAATCGAACAGAACGAAAGTTATATAAATCTTTGGATATCATGTGGATCAAGAAAAGAAGAAACAATACAGCTAATTCTAGACTGTCGCCTTCACACAAATTCGGTATTTTATTTTAATTTTAGATTAATTTTATTTTATGAATTAGATTAATTTAATTTTAGTTTATTTTAGGTTGTCTTGTTTGTGATAAATAGTTTTTTCAATAACACGTCGTAAATTTTTTTTTCTTCTTATCTGACTCCCTTTGGATTTCAGACCGAACTGAAATTGTTATTATACTCTTGTTATTAACGATTTACGTAAATGTTTCTCATTTGTCACAGCAAGCAAACGCGATCCACGTCCACGCACGGGCTTGCACACCTGCGTTGCTCCACAGCGCGAGAAGTGGCAGCATTCGCAACGCTTTGCCTCGTTACAACGCTCGCCTCGTCGCGGCGCCGCTTACGTCTCCATTAGGCCCTCGCGCCTCCCACACCTCCCACGCCGCGCTCCCACGCCCCCCCCACCCCCCTGCCTGGGGCACGCGACTGCGCGGGCACTCCACCTCACCGGCGCGGCGGATGTTGCAAACAGCGGGTTAGGGGCCGGGACCCGTAAAAGAGGCCTTGATTATTTCTAAGTATTTTTTTTTATTACTTCTCATTCGACAATATTGTCTTTCGAGGGTTTCAAGATACAGAAACGTAAATAGCTTGTTAGCATGTGGCCATCGTTAAGTTGCGGTTAGTTTCTTTACTGCACTAATGGGTTTTATTTACAGTACTTATGTTAAAGAATGGTATACTGTGGGAATGGGTATGTGGGAGCTGTGAAGTTAGGGAGGTTTGAATTTGTCTTTAGAGAACCGTGGAAGAATTCGAGGACTGCTGTGGTTTCTTCTTAAGTTGAATGTTGATGAGCAGGGAGCATCTGGAAGATTGTTGAAAAAATTGCTGGCAAGTCTTTTTAAAGTCTCCTTGAAATCGGGTATGTCTAGTTCCCGTCTGATTTGTTGGTTGGAAATGAACCTTGACGCGTTTCGAAGTCTTTGATCACCACTACGTAAAACCTCGCTAATGCGTTGCCTGTGTGTCGCGAAGTTCGGTCTGAAATGCAAAGGGAGTCGGATAAGAAGAAAATAAAAAATATTTACGACGTGTTATTGAAAAAACTATTTATCACAAACAAGACGACCTAAAATAAACTAAAATTAAATTAATCTAAGTCCTAAAATAAAAATAAAATACAGATTTTTTTGAAGGCGACAGTCTAGAATAAGCTGTATTGTTTCTTCTTTTCTTGATCCTCATGATATCCATAGATTTATGCAAGTTTCGTTCTGTTCGATTTAACACAGAACATCAAAAGCATCCTTGGCTAAGGTACTTGATACACATACTCAGCAAAACAATAGAATAGTCAACAATGAAAAGTCAAAAATGGCCGACCGGCGATCATGTCGCTGCATGGTCTCAAGAGAGTCACATCAATTGGGGAGTTCCATTAATCGAGGGATGATTAGAAGGGTTCTACTGTATTCTTTTTGGTAATTTTCAATCAATCTGTTTAATCTTTTCATTCATGCGGGCCTCCTACGTTGCTCCCCTCTGCGCTGAATTTCCTGGCCTTCGAGCAAAGCGCGAATTCTCCTGGTCACCCACAGATGATTCAATAACAGCAGTTCTATAATCGAGTACTAGACCTCTGAAAACTGCGATTTCAATAATTTGAAAACTTTTGATCACTGTGTTATTTGTCTTTCTTAGACTCTTTTACTTATTTTCTTTCGCAAAAACTAATAGTATATTCAATTCGGCATGAGGAATGTCGGTTTGGATTGCTTCTTTTCCAGCCGGCATGTCATTGTGGAATGTTTATACTATTATTTTTTGTCCATCGTGGATTCGTTCGTGCCCTGAGTTGCTCAGCGCTAGAAACGGCTCCCTATTCTAACACCGATGTGCTGAAACTCCAACTTAACAGACGATGCTGCAATCGATGTCAATTTTTGGTTCTGGAGGACCGTGCCATACAAATCCGACCATATTCTTTTAAAACTTGAAACTACATTTTCTCTTCTTTCAATTATTTTTATTTCTTCTCACGTCATTTCTTCCTTTTGGTTTAACTTCATTGTTCTTACTTTTTTTCTTGATTTCTTGGGCAAATTTGATAAGTGTACATAGTATTTTTTCAGAGTATACCTGGATTAAAAGTTGATCGATATAATTCTAACAATTGCAATAATTACAGCTATAATGGTTATTTCACACTAGTGGCAATTTGTAAATGTAGAGCAACGAAGAACACAAAATGGTTATTGTTACGATCTATTAAAGATTCCTTATGGTATACTTAATTAAGCACATTATCTTATACCTTATGTTGCATGACTAATTACAGCTAACGTTCATTTAAAAAATTCAACCTACAATCAGTAGTATTTATCGTAACAAGATAATTTCCAAACTGCTGCAGACAGTTTATTTCATTAGCGTCTGATCGTTCTTTTAACAAAGGAAAAAATCCTTATGCCAATTTTCAAATTACATTGACATGCAAAAGTGCCATGCGAAATTTTAAAAAACAAAGGGAAGGTACCGTGTCTGATAAAACGGATAATTGGCTTTTCTCTTGGAGCATAATTGGGTAAGACGGAGGTACAGATTCCACACGGCCTGTGTCTCAAATTCAATTGTGCGGGGCGCCAGCTTTTTCTGTATGATTACGGCGCAATAATTGGTTCATAATGGACCACTGTAACGTAGATTAAGCACTGATGTTGAGAACAGGGGTGATTGAAGGTTTTACAACTGCGTTGAAGATTGGAGGTCTTTTGTTTGGTAATTAACGTGCATTCAGAAAGAGGTACATGGAAGGGTGCTCTCGTTTACATTGTTTTGGAACATCAGCACAATGCGAGTGACCAGCTCAAATACAGCAATAAATGCCTTGACCAGCAACAAAGATAGCTTGATGATGATGACTCATAGTTTTATTTCGCGCTTGCTGCTCTCAATCATCGAGCGAAGTGGCTCAGGGCGCAGCGCGCTGACTTCGTAGTCGGGAGGTCCGCGTTCGACCTCCGGGCTGGCCATCCTGACCGGAGTTTTTCGTGGTTTCCCTCGGACTTAACGTGAATGTTGGGATGGTTAAAAAATGACATGATCATCTCCCACCACCACTCCCATCAACCTAGTCCTCTCACCCCTTATCACTTGATTCAGTACCATCACTTGACGTGATCCTATCACTTGATTCGGTACCATCAGAGAAAGCAACGGGAAACTATCCTGATTATATCCTCACACGAAAACCCATCATGTTGATAATACTGTGGAGCCATCTAGATAGGTCACCTAACTTTCGTCTATGGAAGACGAGGACCAGAGAAGAAGACTATCAGTTACCTACGACGCTGGAGGAATTTACAAAGCCCACATTCCTTGGTTTTGGCGCGGGATCCTTCACTATAGATTGAACACCATCGTTCTCAGCTCAAATTAGAACCAGGAGTTTTCCCCTGATATTTAACGGAATGTAGTGCTATTGGCATTTTGGAGGTTGAGCACAGAGATTCAAATTTCATGTTTTTAGAACATCTTATGCTCATCTCGGACAATAAAAATATACTACGTAAGTGTGAATGTGAAATAGTGTGTACAATGTGTGTGTGTGTGTGTGTGTGTGTGTGTGTGTGTGTGTGTGTGTGTGTGCGCGAGAGAGAGAGAGAGAAAGAGAGAGGGAGAGAGAGAGAGAGAGAGGGGGGGGGAGAAACATACCAAAAAGTGTCAGTGTGTAAAAGGATCAGTATTGACGCCTTCTTTTGTAGATTTTATGATTTAGATCGTAAAATTATCCTAACTTAAATACTCGTATAAAACCCTCACAGACAATTGTCGTCCCTTTGTCTGGATCTTAAATAACCTTCAGTTACAATTTCAAAACAATTCAGCATCTGCAACTGTCGAAAAACCTGAGTAAATAATATGACACAGAAACTATAACATCACTGCTTTCGCGAATGTCAATCAAGGTTATACAAGTTAGAAGGGCTCATAGACGAAAGGCATGAACGCAGAAAACGGCAACACGATCGCATCTTTTATTTATTTATTTATTTACGTCCAAAACCGTTAAAAACTGTGTGTGACGAGCTATGGGGAGAAGTGAAATTTGTGCACGTTTTCGTAATTCTGTGATCTCTATCCTAAACCATATTCTAGTCGAATTTTGAATACAGAAAAAAAGAGCGTTTTTCAAGTTTTGTTGACAAAAAATTCGCTCCTATATAATAAAATCTATTTTCAAAGGTAAATTAGCTATAAATTTGTGCCCTTAACCCTCATCATGTTCTTCATGAAAGAACAGTACTTTTTGCCGCGACAATATGGAAAACGATAATTTGCATAACTATATTTCCCACTGAAATTCAGAAGACGTGCACTAATAATGAAGTTTAATTTATGTCCAGAAGGAAAACAAGGGGCCATCTCAGCATTTGCTCAAAGGATCAGGGAAACTGGACAAAAAACCTGATCGAGATGGGGGCCATCGACCCAGAAGCTATGTTACAATACTTGTTACAGGTTCTTTAGAATTATACGATCCAAATGGTAAATAATTACATTAACTATCATTGCTAAAATTAATTTTACTTTCTTTTCGATGTTCGGTATAGTCTCGAATTGTATAGAAACAGTTATGCAGCAGAAAAGATTTTACTTGGGACTTAAACGTTTCTATCGAATTTAATCGTTTAATGTCATCTGGCAAAGTGTTGTAGAGTAATGTACATGAATTGTCTGCGAATTTTTTGTAGTGAGCTGTTGATACTGTCACCTGATGAATATGATTACTACGTCCTGTGTTACACTTATAGACATCGGCGTTCTCTGAAAATATATTCCCACCCTTAAGTAAGTCATTTTTGATAAAAACTACTGATTCCACTTATCACAAAGATCACTTACGTCTTTCCTCAAAATATCTCATTTACAACGCGCATGCGCAGAAAGTTTACTTGTCGAGACGACGCCTTCCAGACGGGCAGGTTGCTGCGAATCCCTTATAAAAGGGCAAAGACCTCAGAAACGTCTCCGAGGCAGTAGTGACCTTGCCTGGCGGACGACGCTGCAGGATGCGGCAGCTTCTGTTTGCGAATGGTATTGACGCAACGTCGCGCGGAGGGCTTATGCTAGAGCGCAGATGCTCTGTTGGCAACTGGAAATGAGAAGTTGCGTAATAAATGTCACCGTGCCGGCTTTGCGAAAACAAATACGGCGGAACAGCGCGCAGACGTCGATGTTGCCAAGCTCGCGATTGAAGAGCCGCAACTTATGGTGAATGTTAGGTCTGGATTTAGATACACAGCTGATGTTAAGGAAAGCCAGTTAATTAGCACATTACCAAAAGATTTGGGTAAAGTTATATCAATGTGTCAATGAACACGTAAGCTATTTCGGACCTCATACGGATATATATATATAGCTTTATGCAACTATTAAACAAAGCGCAATGGTTAAATTGAGGTGATTGTCGGAGAGTGAGGCATATTTTGTGTTCGCATCAAGTTTTTTGATACAAAATTGCGTCGTAAATTATACGTTGCACAGACTCAAGGTTGTTTTATGTAGATTGCGAAGGCCGAAGGCCAGAGCCGCGCCTTCCCAGCTCAGAAATGAGTAGCGAAGCGTCAACTGAGCTATATAGTGAGGTTATGTCAGGTTAGGTGGCGTGGTATTGTATAAATAGAAATTTACAACGCGATGGAACTCACAACCCAATACGGTATCTCCCACTGGTCTTTTTCCTCTTTGCCACATACGTACATTCCTCATCAACTTAGCTATAGCGTGGTATCTAATGCGCACTTCATCCTCCTAAAGTGCCAAGTATGCTTCGAAGTTGTTGGTACTTCGGACTTCACTCATTTTGCATAATGTGAACATTATCCGGCTAACTAGCGAATTAGCCAGATTCGGAGTCTTGTGAAAAATAATATAATTGGCACCACCTTTTCTGGAATGTAATGGCTGAATAATGGATTTTATGGAAACAGTAACCGAAATTATTTTCAGTATGATTGTGTAGATTTTATGTGAAAACCAGTACATTTAAAGGCATGCTTTTACACTATTTCTGTAACTTACGTGCTACGTACAGCTCTTGCACAGTGAAGCAGGACTCGCAGTTTACTTACCTGAAACAAAATAAGTAAATTAATTAAAAACAATTAAAAATACAAATAAAAGACATTTGTATATGCTATTGTAAACCAACATTAGTTTCTGTGTTGTAGACAACTATATAATAACTATAAAACTCGAAAAAATGTTAAATTGGTGGTTATCAACAGTTAATGGTTCAAAATTCTGACCTCTTTCGTTCCAACACGAAACTTTAAATCAAGCTTATAGAATTTAATGGATTTTCCCTTTGTCCCCTCAACTCGAATAACTCCAAGTTACGCCCATGACGGATTCGAATCGATTGAGAGCGTTTTCCGTCACATGCAGGAGTCAGAACGTGCGGGGAAACCTGAACGGTACAGCGGTGACTCCTGTAATGTAACGAGTGTTGTTTTTCCTGCGCACATAAGGCGTGACTTTGGTTTTAATGGGATGTGACAGGGTATACAAACAAGCACTGTGTTTGTTGTGGTTACAGGACCTAGTTGCACTAAACTTCAAAGCGTGCCGTATCCGCGATGTTCCCGACTGTTTTTGGACCAGCAGAAAACGCGAGTTTGAATACTATTTAGTCATTTCCCATCTACTCCCATTCAACTATAATGTGCTTCTTTGAAATGCATAATACATTATTCAAAAATTGCGTATGTATTACAGAAAAATGGAAGAATTATTTTTGTAACTGCTTGTACATTTGTGTAGTCTCTCTCTCTCTCTCTCTCTCTCTCTCTCTCTCTATATATATATATATATATATATATATATATATATATATATATATAGACCGTCATATTTTCGTTTCAACACTTAACCGAAATCTTCGATGAAATCATGTATAGCTGATATCGAAGAGGAGTGACATGCAGTGTCGTAGTTTACATTTCAGCTTGGAGTTCCTAACAGGTTTTCCAGTAAAATAGCTTTCCTCTCGCAGGTTACGGCGAGAGGTGACTGTTTTGTACCTCGTCGCAGCGTCGGAAAGACAACGGAAAACACACACACAAAGATCTTGTTTTCTTTCTGTACGGCACGAACTCTACACAACTACTCGCCCCCCCCCCCCCATCTCCCTCCTTAGGACGTCCTGATCGATTCTGCAGATTGCGCCAACATGTCGTAGCTTCGCAGAAGCACTCTGCGTCGGAATTCTCCGGAGGGATGGTGGGCGCGGGGTTTAGGAGACGGAAACACCGCCCCGTCACGCCCCGCCCCGCGCCGCCCGGGCCCGCCCCACCCCACCAAGCCCCGCCACGCCCCGGCCCGCCCCACCCTGCCCCGCCACGCACCACTCCGCCCTACCCCACCACTCTCCGCCACGCCACGCCCCATCATGCCCCGCCACGCCCCACCACGTCCCGCCACGCCACTCCCCGCCACGCCCCACCCCGCCCGGCCCCGCCACGCTCCGCCTCGCCTCACTCCTCCCCGCCGCCATACAAGGCTTCGCGCAACGCGGCAACTTGGTAAGTAAACACGCGGAGAGGCGGCGTACGCGCAACTTTGGGAGGAGCATGGAGGGGGGAAGGGGAGGGTGGGGGCGACAGGTGAGTCCCGAGATCCCCGGGAAGTCGAGAGCGCTCGCGGGCTCAGCTTTGTTTCGACGGCGCGGCGCCGCGGAGGGGCGTGGCGCGAAAACGAATTGCCGTTGTCACAACCGCGCGGGTTTCACCAACTCCTCTTCCACCGTTCTTCACTCAGAGCGTCAACTGGTGTCACTGCAGTGCCTCTGACCGGCAGGTTCTAAGTTCGTGTCCCGACGGTGGCAGGATTTTCGACACTGATTAGATAGCTAAGTCGAATTCAGTCGTTGTCTGGAGGAGAATTCTAGCGGCCGGCCGCCCTGATCGGTAGTTTTCCATGACGAATCAACGCCGGGCGAATGTCGCAGCCCCCTAACACACGGGTGCACGATCTTTCTTTCACATTCCTTGTCCTTGTCTACCCATTACTCACACACACACTTACATGCACTACACTGCCACACCCGCCGGTTGCGGGTGACTTACAGCTTAGTCCCGGCTAGGGCGGTGCCCCATTGGTGGGAGATGCCTGGTAGAGGGAAACTCCGTTAGCTCGCGGTAGATCAGCGCAGGATCTCACTATTCAGCGGGGGATGATCACCACCACCACCACCATGTGCTACCCCCCCCCCGCACAGCGATAACATGCACTACACTTAAGGACTAATGATTTATCAAATGACGCTCCCGGAATCACTAATCTTCCAACCAGCGAACCAACCAACCACCGACCTTGTGCCACTTGATTCTACGGACGCGCGAACTGTCAGACAGCGCGGACGCTCTGGGAAGTGAGAGACGTCTGGGGTCAGACAAAGCAACGGGGTCCGCCTGCAGACACAACTGCCTAAACGTTTAAATTGGGCGCGTGGCGCGACCGTTAACGCCCGGACGGCGCCAGCGGGGGCGGGGGCGGGGGCGGGGGTGGGAGCAGTCACGACGCACGAAAACGTTTCTCAGGGAATTGTGTGGAATTGTTTTCGCGATGACAGTGCGCCTCTATGCGGCGGTGACATTTCGTTCCGCTGTGTTTACGGACGGAAGAAAGGACGCGAAGGCCTTCTGTTGTGCGCTGAGCGAGGAGCTTCAACAGCGATTGTGTGTGTTTTTTCGAGATAACTGTTAGCTGCTGTTGCAGCGTGGATCGGAGACATTCACACGGCGACGTTGTGAAAAACACGATGTTAGCGCGACAAATAGAACGTGTTGTCGAATCGTGAAAGTAAATCTAAACTTTGGTAATTTGCGTTAATAAAAAACAACTTATAAAATAACTTTAAAATACTTGTAAAAATGCTAACTGATAATCTTTTCTCCCGCAAATACATGGCCAGAAATAAGTTCTGTATTCTATTCAAGGATTCTGTGAGATAAAATCATTATCCATATCAACGCAGTTTTGAGATGTTCGATTTAATGTTTGGCGCGTACATCAGTGAAGAACCACGAAAAATAAGTCTGGTGTTATTGTGCCAAGAGCAAGATACGAAATGTGAAGAATATTTCTCCAACGCGGTGTCTCCAGTTAAAAAAAACAAACTCAAAATTATCGATCTTTCACTGACATATTCAATTGGGTTATAATTAATTTCTGAATACGAAACGCTCGTTGACGGATTGTCATCTACAGTTATCAATTGCTCATTCCCTTCGTTTGTAATGCTGGGCAAGAAGTTAACAAATCCACACGTATAATTAATAAGTGATGATTAGTCTTCACATTGATTCCTGTACCGCTGACGTTGCAGCGCTAATAGTAAAAAACGCTTTACCGCTTCACAGGTAATCTTCGACATGCGTAGTGTTTTTGAATTCTGTTTTTGCTTCGAAGTTACCACCCTTGTACTTAGCCTCATTACTTCTAGTTAGGCTGTCACGATTCACAAGTACAAAATAATTAATGAAATATATTTGACAATTTCCGTTATAAACCTCTACCTTTAAAGATAATTCATATTTTGCACAGTATGTTTTCCCGCAATTAAAAATGTAGTGATTTACATCACCAGTCACATCTGAACACATCCTCAAGACGATATTCAGTTTTCGGTTGTAGATGTTCTTTCGGAATCTGACAAAATTGCTTTCATAACAGAACAATTCTATCTCTTAAAAGCAATGTTTCCTATATGCTCACTCTTTCATTATATTAATTATTAATTGCTGCTCCCTTGACAACCAATATTTCATATTACAATGATATGAAGAGCTCTGAATAATACATCGTAAATTGCAAATTTTGCATGCATGGTATATTTGTAATTAAAACAGAATGTCAGCGCTGGATTCTCTATGCCTCGGGTTCATGATTGATTCACATTTTTTTGTCATCACTGAGACTGATTCAGCCTTATCTAATTATTTTAAATGTCATCTCAACATTGATAAAAAAATATCGTACCCTTGAGTGGAAATCACACAAACAGCTTCCTTACGAAGGCTTTAAAAATATACATTCGTATTCTGGAGGCCTGCCACTTCATCTCTGGCTCGTTTAGGAGACTAATCGTCGTAAACGCTCTCGGGTATCCAACTGACGTCGCGTCGAAGCCCGACGTTTCGACTACCATGTCGTGGACTTCTTCAGGGCTGGAGTGCAAAGACCGCGACATGGTGAGCGAATGGTCTGCAACACAGCGCCACGTCGCATCGAAGGTTCCGTTGCCGTCATTTGAACCACCATGAGGCGGTCTTCTTCAAGACTGGAGCGCGTGTACAAGTCACCGACGTAATCAAATGCCTCCAACAGTGCCATCGACGCTGCGTCATCCCAACACCTCAGAACATTCACGTGCCCCCGATCACGGTATGCTACAACTTATCGACACCGATCATCGGCAGAGTCAAACGCGGTACAATGATTGGTGTTCCCGGGTCCGTCAACGGCTTTGGTCATAAGTCTCGTAACTAGTGCATGTTTTATCGTGGGTGACGATAATCATCCCCTGATAGATGGCAATATGTGGCGCTGACCTACACGACGGCTTGCGGGGTTTTCCCCAATCAGCGGGGAGCCGCCCAGCCAGTACTAGGCCCCCGACATACGTGGTAGTATAGTGCAAGGTGCGTGTAAGGGGTGAGGATAGGACAAGAAAGAGCGAGGAAAGATCGCAGGTCCGTGACCCGTTATGTTACTGCTTCGGCCATCGTCTGGAGTTCATTAGATTTCTTCTCCAGGCAGCGGCAGAATTCGATACAGCTGTGTAGCTAGTGTCGAAAATCCTGCTACCATCACGTGTCCGACCCGAAGACCTTCCGGTCAGAGGCAGTGCAGTGAAGCCCTGAACAACCCAAGTCGGTCAAACGTTGAACAAGCAAGCCACGCGTTGTCGCGAAGGGCCCGTGAGTTGTGAGGACTGCCAGTCCGCCCTCGCGTGCTCTTTCAAAGTCCTCGCCTGCCCCTCGCGTTCTGTCCCCGCGGGCTTCCCCCTCTCAGGTCCCGAAGCTCTGCCGCCACCGGCACCGCCGCCGCCGCCGCCGCCATCGCCGTCACCGCCTCTGCCGCTACCCTCACCGCCGTCGCCGCCCCCGCCGCCACCACTGCCGCCATCCTCACCGCCGCCATCGACACCTCCGCCACCGCCGCCTCCCTCACCGCCCCACCACCCCCTCACCACCGCCACCACTGTCGCCGCCGCCTCCCTCACCGCCCTACCACCCCCTCACCGCCGCCGCCACTGTCACCGCCCCCGTCGCCGCCGCCACCATCGCCCCCGTCGCCGCCGCCACCATCGCCCCCGTCGTCGCCGCCTCCCTCACCGCCTCACCACCCCCTCACCGCCGCCGCCACTGTCGCCGCCCCCGTCACCGCCGCCGCCGCCACCATCGCCCCCGCCGCCACCACAGCCACCGCCACCGTCACCGCCGCCCCCGCCGCCGCGGCCTTTCCGCGCCGCCGGGCGGGCGCAAACACTCGAAGGGAAACGTCGCGTCGTGCTCGGTCGCGCCGACTGGCCGGGCGACCACGCCCACCCCGTCCAAGCGGCGACAGTTTGTACCTCAAGGAACGCGATTCCTTCGTATTTCATTTACATCTTTGTGTTCATTAATTTAATCCTCCGGCGGGCGCGTACCGGCACTCAGTGCCACATTCTTACATTTTTGTTGATTTCGTGTAAATAATTGGTGTCGCACTATTGAGCTCATAGTTATTCTTCATTCATTATATTTTCAACCGGATGACGCTGAAATCACGATTTTAGACACTGACGATCGACCGTTATTCATTAGTAATTCGAACTCTGCAACGGTTGCGGCACTCCGCACCGCAAGCGCATTGTCATGTAAGTATAACATTTACGTATTTTATCCATTAGGATTCTTTCTGCTGTTTTGTTATTGAGCTTTGTGACAGATTTTGGAGTACTAACTAGTAATTCAAATTTAAATGCGTTGTTTCCGAAGAAACGTTAGAAGGCACTTTAGCACCGTATTCATTCCCTGACATGTAACAAGTACCAAGACACGGTGGGAGCGAGTGATGGATCAGACTCTTATTAAGATTGTTATTTCGTTCGGTATTTAGTTATTATGAAATAAAGTGTATAAAAACATAAAGAATATTTCCTTCACATTCCCTAACAAAAGTAATAACTATCGACGCGAAAGTCGAAGTTAAAAATTGCGGCACGGAGTGCCGCACGCGCCTGCTGGTGGAAAATGATGGGACTTAGAAACCCCAAATACGAAGTATTACAACTAATAATGATGGGGAAAGTTCGGGGTAGAAGGGGAGTCGGCAGGAAGATGTCCTGGTTGGCAAACATCCGAAAATGGACAGGTATCTCGAGTGCTTCTGAGTTGTTCCATGTGGCACAAGACAGAGAAAAGTTCGGGGAAGTGGTCGCCAACCTCCAATAATGGAGACGGCACTTCAAGAAGAAGAAGGGTAGATCGGGAGCGCGGGCGGCGGGACCGGCAAAGGGAAGATGAGTGTAGCCGGAGATAGGGCGGGTACGCAAGCATCTACCGATTTCCTCTCAAAGGCCTAGGGTTTTGTTTGTTACCTTCCTTTATATGGCACAATTGTTTTAAATATGAATTTATATTAAAAATATGTAATTATTTCAACTACAATATTGTATAGTATCGTAACTACAATACTTAAATAATATTCAATACAATACATGTTTATTATTCAACAAAAATCAATGATGCCTCCCCCCCAAAGAAAGATCGGCTGGATCCGACACTGGTAAGCACTGGGTGCGGCGTACGGCGACGGTGCCGGCTGTATGGGCAGGGAGGGGACGGCAGCGGCGAGCGCGAGGGCGCGGGCGGAGGCGGTCAAGGGAGGGTTTCGCACCGCAGGCGGTGTCTCTCTGTCACTGTGCGCGGGCGCGGGGCTGCGCGTGGGCGGGGGGCGAAGGGCGGAGGGCCGCGGGGCACCGGGGAGCGCGTCGGCGAAGGGCTCGCGACTCTTGGCCGGGGGGCGACGAGGGCCCGCGCCCGCCACTCAGCCGCCTGCCCGTCGCCCCCCCCCCGCCCGCCCATGCCCTGGCGCTCGCCACTGCTGCTGCCGCTGATGCTGCCGCTGATGCTGCCGCTGATGCTGCTGCTGATGCCGCCGCTGATGCTGCCGCTGATCATGCCGCTGATGCTGCTGCTGATGCTGCCGCTGATCCTGCCGCTGATCCTGCCGCTGATGCTGCCGCTGATCCTGCTGCTGATGCTGCTGCTGCCGCTGATCCTGCCGCTGATGCTGCCGCCGATGCTGCCGCTGATGCTGCCGCTGATGCTGCCGCTGATGCTGCCGCTGATGCTGCCGCTGATGCTGCTGCTGATGCCGCCGCTGATGCTGCCGCTGATCCTGCCGCTGATGCTGCGGCTGATCCTGCCGCTGATGCAGCCGCTGATCCTGCCACTGATGCTGCCGCTGATGCAGCCGCTGATGCAGCCGCTGATATGAGCTAAATAATGATATATAATGAGCTAAAAATAAAGGGACGCCAGAAGGTGGCTGCACCAGGAAAAACCCCACGCGAACCTAACTGTTGAGAAAGGTTAGTGGCGAGTCTGGGCCTATTTTGCAAGACCCCTGGAATTGGGTAGCCATCGAGTCACGGAACGCCGACAGCATGGCGCCGGGTGGGGGAGACGTGGGTGTTTATAAGGCGGTCGTCGTCTGCGCTCGCGGAGATTCGTAGAGCTTCGTTGTTAGCAGAAGTGCTGAGCGGGATCTCCAGTGCACTCTTGCCCTTGGTTTCCAGGGCGGAGACCGGCTTGGCGCCAGGCCATGTAGGTACGTTGGTTACCGGGGACTTAACGTCCAACAGCATCACATCACACGTTGTTACCTGCTTTAGGTCAGTGGCACTGGGCTGTAGCCCCGCGGGGTTTTCGCGAGTAAGGTGAAAAGAAAGGTTTCGCGGCTAAGGGGAAAAGAAAGGGTTTTCGCGGCTAAGGGGAAAAGAAAGGGTTTTCGCGGCTAAGGGGAAAAGAAAGGTTTTCGCGGCTAAGGGGAAAAGAAGAGTTTGAAAGGAGTTTAATCAGTATTTGTATAATCCGTTACATCTTAGGTAACTTTGTAAATAAATGTAAATATTTTATTCTTCAACGCCGTTGTCTGCGTCATTTACTTCAGTCCGTCACAATATTAAATGGCGATGGTGACGCCACTCTCTGCATCTAGGGACCGTAAGGGCCCCTAGCGCGGGGCGCCACGCGGAAGCTGCTCGGGATCCGCCGAGACGAGGCGGGGTGGGGTGGCGCGTGCAGGCAGGGGCCACGACGCCTCTCGTCTCGTCCCGCGGCGGGGGCGGGGGGAGGGGCGGCGAAACACGGTCTCGCACTCGCGCCGGCATTAGCATACGGCAGCGGCCGGCCGCCGCCGCCGCCGAGGAGGAAACGGACGCCTGCGAGATGTCGAGCGCCACGACGAACGACAGTCGACGAAGACGGAAGACGGCCGGGATGGAATACGCGAGGGAGAGGGAATTACTCAGGAGTTCGAGGGAAGCACAAACGGAGTGTTAAGGAATAGAAAGCGCGGTGAAATTTAGATATCGCAAAGAGGGATATAGTGGAACGCGAGAATAGAATACATGAGAAAGATTCAGTAGATAAAGATTCATAGACAGGACAATGGTAACGTTTAGCGTATCAGACTGTTACACTGAAGTTCGTGGGTTCAACCCGATTGAAACAGTGGAATTTTAAGGACGAAAAATCTTTCGTACGACTTCTTTCGGAAGGGAAGTAAAGCCGGCTGTCCCATGTTAGTAGATTTACTGCATGTAAAAGATCCTCAAGCCTAAATCAAGCCTCTGAGCAAAATTCAAAATCGCCTGTTTCGTCGCCCCACGGAATACCTTCTTTCTCCCCTAGTTGTTGAAAGGAGTGTAGCGAAATTTACGTGGTCAGACGGAAGAACAGGCCTCATGGCCGGAGCCTCGGCACGAAAAATAAGGCATCAATTCAATTTATGTAGACTTTATTTTTTGTATTCACCCTTTGCACTTTCAGTGCTGCAGGATTATCCTGCTTAGGGTTATAGGATGTTAGGAATCCTCTTAATAAATCCTTTTTTCCGGTTTCTCCCCACTTCCATGGCCCTCTGCACATAGAATATAACAGGATATCTTAGATGTTCTTATGTCTAGAAGTGGGGTGAAGATGGCGTGGCAAGCGTCATGCTTCAACCGGACAGTAGGCTTTATCAATATTAAATAATTGTGAGCTAAGCCTCGCAGATGGTAGGCAGATGGAAATTTAAAAAAAAAATTGCTTCATCGTATAGGCTCTTATCATATAAAATAAAGTTCCTGAAGTATCCGGAGGACCGCGACAACCCAAGATGCTACAGTTCGCCAAGAAGTAACTGTGAGGGAGAAGTCGTAAGATGCAACTGAGGGTGGGCGGCGAAGCGTTGGACGCAGGCAGCGAAGATCAGCGGCAGAGGGGGCGGGCGGGGGGCGACGTCGAGGATGAAGTGGTGGAGGGCGGCGCGGCCCAGAGGGGGTGGCGGCCGGGAAGTTGTGTGAAAAGACGAGCGGCGAGGGGACGATGGACAGTGGAGGGCGGACGGGAAGTTACGTGGCAACAAGACCTCGTGGGGAGGCCGAGAGGCGAAAAGCAAGGGAATAAACGAAGCGATGGGCAAAAGATGGGTCTGCGGGGAGGGGGAGGGCGCCCTGTGGCAGAGATACAGCGGTCAGTGGGGGACCCCGCAGCATACAGAGTAGGGAGTTCAAAACGAAGGAGTAATTGAATTGAAGAGTGGATTGTAGGAAAGAAATCACATACTCTATATAGGAGATTGCAAATATAAGGTTGAAATTATACCAATATATTATCCGCGCACGTTTTCTTGAGCTCTCGCTTCGGTAGTTGCGAGAAGAGTGGGGAGTTTGGTTATTTTGACAAAAGGAATATTGTCTCAAATTTGTAGTTCGTTTTTCGATGCAAAATAGTTTCTATTACAAGGGAGCGAACATATCTGGTTATCATACTCGTATTTTGTCTACAACGCTCGTTGCTATAACTTATTTTTAATTCAACTAAAGGTGGCAAAAGAGTGGGTGTGCGTATTCCCAGGCTCAAGAAAATGTGGGCGTATAATATCAGTGTTGCTTAGAATGTGTGTGTGTGTGTGTGTGTGTGTGTGTGTGTGTGTGTGCGCGCGCGCGCGCGCGCGCGCGCGACATGTATTCAGTAAATCAATATCAATCTATATAGAAAATATCTGTATCACACTATATAATACAGGCTCAAATATAAAACTTCTGAAAGATTGACTTTCTAAGACATTAATCTCGGCGAAATAAAGCAGAATCAGGGGAAAGTCAGCTAAAGCATTTTTCTCTTAAAAAGGTTCCGGGAGTTCCCTGAGACTCTTAAACAACACAAAATGTTGCAGATGAAATTGGTTGTACCAACTGAGATGTGCAGCGAGACGAACTCGAACACTAATTACAAAAACTTCGTTGAATCAATTAACGTACTCGCGAACAAATTTAGGAACGAATCTAATGAAATTAGCAAGGCACTTGATGTAATTAGCAGGGCGCCGATTAAATCGGCTTCATCGGCGTTTTCCGAATGCGATTCGAGCCACGGTAAGTTCCTAGAGAAACGGTTGTCCCTTTTTGTGTCATAAATAAGGACCTCCACGTATCCTAGATTTGTTGACGGAGTTGAAAAATGCGAAAAATACTTGACGTTCCGTAATCTTAAGAAGCATTCATAAAGTAAAGAACAGGAGATGAAAATGATAGACAAGACACAGACCTCCACGAAATTAGTGATAAGTTATGCGAACTCAGAAGACTCCTTTTCCTTCTGTGAGTCTGGAATGTCTTGAAAGAAAATGAAAAATGTGTAACTTTTATTTCAACAAGAGTTCGCTAAAATGGTGCTCAACATTAAGCTAAAACACGACGCTACGAATCCGTGCAAAAATTATGAAAAAAAACTCGGTCAATCCGTTTGCGTGCACACGATCAAATGAGCAAGTAATCTTGTGAAATAGGAACGCCAACTGAATAATCGACTATCCACAGGCGCTGCTCGCAAGCCGGCCAGGGTAAGAGAGGAGGGACGGGGGAAGGCGAGCAGAAAGGGGAACGAACCGGCAGATTGAGTTTAGGGGCCCCGCATGCCAGAGGCCAGGGGCCGCAGCGCGGCGAATGGAGAGGATGGGAAGCCAAGGGAGGGGGTGAAGGGGAGGGGAAAAGGGGTGAGGAAGGGGAGGGGTAAGGGGAGGGGAAAGGGGGAGGGGTGAGGAAGGGGAGGGGATGAAGGGGAGGGGAAAGGGGGAGGGGATGAAGGGGAGGGGAAAGGGGGAAGGGTGAAGAAGGGGGACGGGATGAAGGGGAGGGGAAGGGGTGGGGAACTGGCGGGGGGAGGGGGAGGGGGAATGCATCAGCGGACGCAGCATTTACGCACGTCCGCCGCACCAGATGCAGTTGCCGCCGCCGCCGCCCACCCCACAAGTACTACCGCTCAATATTTAACACGCAGACAAACACCATAAGAATGCCGGAGCAATACCCTAACAAAAGGGCCATGGACCGCGCGCGTTCTTTCCTTCCTCTTCCTTAACCCTTACTTGCACACGCATATACACACATTCATTTACACTACCATATGCGCCGGGAGAGCAGTCAAGAGTTGGGAGCTTATCCCGACTGGAAGTTGTGCCCCGCTGGTGGGAGATACCTGCTTGGGGAAAATCCCCACAAGCCAACGTAGATCGGCACCGGATCTCGCCACGTAACAGGTAATGATCACCGCCGTCTCATGTTTCGTAAATCGGTAGGTCGCTGGTTCTAGTCCTGACAACGGAAGGATTATTTAGCATTTCTACAAGTAAGTAGCTGAGTCTCCCTTTCGGTCACTGTTTGCAAGGAAAATGTTAGAAACTGGCTGCTCTCTCGGTTGCTTCCGTGGTCACCGACAAATGCGAGTTGGATACCGGAGCAATATCTTAAACAAGCGAACTACGGCCTTTGCGCGAACACTTTTGTATTTTTTCAGTTTTCGGGTGCATTTGTTATCTGGTCCCTTATTTTCAGTTTAGATGCCAGTTTCTTACCAAGCTCTTTGAATTGCTGAGCTGTCGTGCTCTACCAAAAAGCTGGTTCGCCGCGTATTTGCGATCAGTAGCGATGAAACGTAGGGAACATATTTGATACGAGGAATTGGATTGTACGGGCTCACGCCGCTGCTGCCCAACCGCACAGTGGTACGAGATTATTTGCTGCGCCACAGACACATCTAATTACGTGCAATTCCGGAACATGCAATTAATTCGCTTTAATCATGACTTCCCTTCAACTCTTAACTCCAGAAAAAAACTTTATTGTAGTTACACTATTATTTGTAGTTCAGATAGCGTCGGCCAAGAGGCTGGGACCATAGTAAAGAGAAGGAATGAAATGTAACAAATTTAATTTAAGGAATGTTAGGCCGAGTGTAGGGTCCCCGCGTGTTAGAGGAAGTGATCGGTATCGTAGCCTTTGGAGAGGCTGAGGGGAGATTTTGAATGATTTAGTGTTACCGGGCGAGTCACCTACTCTGGACATTTGAACGTAAGTGTAGTGCATGCTATATTCCGGGAGGAGGCAGTAGTTTCGTTCCTTGGTAGAACATGAGTTAGGTGTCAATCCACAAGGCAGTTTGCGGTTTTCCCTCCTCCAGGTATCCCCCAGGGCGGCACCGCGTCACTGGGAAGAGCTCCCACGTGTTCTCCCTGTCATGTGGGCAGTGTAGTGCATGTAAGTGGAGGGGAGAGGAAAAGAATGAGGAATGAAAGATTACGCGCGACCCTGGCTCGTTTGTTAGGGTACTGCTCCGACATTCGCCTGGTGCTGAATTCGACCTAGCTCTCCAGCTACTCTCAGTCTGAATCAGTGAAAAACTACTGATTAACAGTGACTATTCACTGATGGTGTCAGTTATAATCGTGCCACAGACAATCAGTTAATTGAACTGAACAAATTAGTGAAAATCGGGTCCACTTTTTGAATCAGTGAAACTTCACTGTTTGAACTAGTGAAAACTGAGACAACAGCAACCCGTGAACGACTGAACGATCAGTGAGCGATGATGGCGCTTTTACCACTGACGACCAGTGAAATGCTGGCGGTCATTATGAAAAGGTTGGCATATTCGCTGATTGTCAGCGAAACTACACATTTCGACTGAAATATCAGTTAATTCGGCTCTGATTGAATCAGCGACAACTTCACTGACTCAGAGAGTAGAGTCGAAAATCCCCCACCGTCGTGTCTCGAACCCAGTGTCAGGATCTCCCAGCCAACGATGCAGGAGTGGCGACGCAATTGCTGCCACTGAGCCATCCCAGCAGGGCGGCGGGGACCCGGAGGAGGGAGGGGGGAAGGGGGAGGGGGATGCACCAGCGGACGCGGCGTTTATGCGCGTCCGGCGTTGCGTTGCAGCGTTGGCTGTCGCTCTCGCCGCGGACTCCCCACATCGCACAGTAGTATGCGCACACGTGCTACGCGGCCGAAACATTTTTCTGAAAATCATCTCGCATAAACTCGAATTTTCTATTATCCTTTTCACTGTTAGGAAATGCTGGGGAACATTTGAATCGGTGAATGGAAGAAATCCAAAATACATGTTTTGAGAAAAACAGAAAAATATGTTTTGCGTAAAACCTGTACATTTTACAACAATCAAATGCAAAGAGAAGTTGTAAAGAATGACTTCTTCTACAAGATCTTACAGAGAACGTTTCATTATGTGCACCCTGAGACGCTGTAGAGGTAAAAACAAATCTTGGAGTTATACTGTTTGTCGACTCAATATTTGTTAAACGTAAAATGAAACTAATTTTATGAAAATTGCCTTTATCAATTAATTTTAACATAAGTTATAGATTAGAACTGTAATTTCATCATGATTTCTGCATTATGTAGATATTTAATTATTAGATACTTAAGAACCGTTTCTCCTTTCAACACAACAAACAACATGATCACGCTCTCCAGTATCCACATTGCAAACCTATAAAATCGATTGCATACGAGTAAGTTGAACTCCAGCTGCAAGAAGAAGAAGAAAAACATAACGTATTGGATGGATGAACGATCTAACGTCAGGAGTTACGACGTTCTTCCTCTCAATAATAGGTAACCACGTAAATGCGAATAAATCGGGTTAGCTGTAGTGTTCTCCAATTCATTAGCAAATTCCCCGTTTCAATTTGATTTTGACCATCTCAGTTGACAAAACGTCATTTTGGAGTTGTACGGTCTTTCCCCTCATCGATTCATTTTGTGGTGCCGTGATACGTGGACGATTTTGCATCCTTTTAGGTTGCTTTCCCATCTACTTAACTTCTACTCCGAGATAGATCGTGAAAAAAGCACTGTCGTGATGTCGTCCATTTTAATAATATACCTTTTGTTACGAATTATTTATTTATAATCACACATGCATGTTCAATGTAGTGTCTGCGAAAGACTAAATTAAATCTGTGTCTGAAAGAAGACAGCACAAAAAGGCTGAAAATAGAATTCTTGTTATACTTCATTTCTTCCTCAATGTAGTATATTCTTTTATGCAATACCGTACACATGATATTAACTCCATTTACGCATCTCTGCGTTGATCACTATCTTTTCACTTTGTCCCTAGAAGGTGATATCACACCAATGACATCTTCTCAGGTTTATCACGCGTGTGCAGTCTCAGAGTTTCAGACTTACTCCTACGTATTTCGAACTAATTTGTACCCGTCTACATATATTGATATCAACAAAATTGATAATTTGTTGATGGTTTTTCTAACGAGACAGCATTTCTAGAGCAACTGATCAAAAAGAATTAACTCCGTAATTCATTAAAACTTAGTTTAAAGCTTCTTCTTAATTTATAAACTTTCTGAACGTATGGGAGTAGTAGGTCCCATGTTAATCGCATTCGAGAATTTTCACTTCAGTACAAAAAAATAAATAAAATAATAACAAAATATTAACCCCAGTAATTTAATCAGCCCAAAACTGACTATATTTTGTCTGATAATGTATACACTTTTATTTGTTGCTCCTTATTTGGAATTTCCTGCGCCTCAGGCGTGATTTACAACCACTGTGCGGCGGCGGGAAATTAAATATTTTACGTGCTGCGCGGGGCGCGCTTACAGTTGCTATAGAGACCCGCCCGCAGGCCGCTCCTAACGCCCGCGTCCTCCGCCCTCCGGCCCCGCCCGCTCGCCTGCCCGCTCCGCAAACCCGCTCGCCAGCTCGTCCGCCCGCGGACGCCCGCCCGCCCCTAACTCCGCCCACCTCTAACTGCGCCCGCCCGCTAGCCCCTAACTCCGCCCGCCCGCCAGCCCCTAACTCTGCCCGCCCGCCAGCCAGCCCCTAACTCCGCCCGCCCGCCAGCCAGCCCCTAACTCCGCCCGCCTGCCAGCCAGCCCCTAACTCCGCCCGCCCGCCCGCCCGCCCGCCAGCCAGCCCCTAACTCCGCTCACCAGCGCCCCAGTCCGGCCGCCCTGCGCCGCGGACCGCCCGCCCACGCGATCGCCTGCCCTGCGGCGCCCATCACCTGCCCTCCGGCGCCATCGCCCGCTCCATCGCCCACCTTCCCGCCCGCCCTGCGGCGCCATCGCCCGCCATCAAACGCGCTCCCGACCGCCGTCGCCCTGGCCCATCCGCTCGCCGGAGCGACAGCCGCCGCGTCGTCTGCGGGGCGCATTGCCCGCCCGACCGTCGTCTTCCCCTCCCGCCAACTGTCCTCGGTGCTAGTGTCCTCACAACTACGTATTCAAGCCCGTCGCGCAACAACACAATCAGCTGCCCCCTCTGTGTACTCAACGTGGCACCTACCCTGCTCTCTGAATCCAAATACACACACACACACACACACACACACAATGCGCATGAGCCCTTCCGCATTCACGCTTCACTGAATTGGCACATTCCACGCACATATTTATCCGATACTGAATACTGTGTTCGTTCACTACCTTGATCTGACTGATTAAAATAAAAAGACATTTCGCAGACCTCGTTTATCAAATGCTTACACGGACAGTGTAACAACACTGTCTATATATTTGACTAAATGCATTTCATATAATATTCCGAAATCTATTTACGTTCGTGGAGTACTTTATTTTATTTTCTTTCATATTATACTTTTCTATTATTTTTTTGAAAATTTATTTATTAAGGAAGAATGTCTCTTAAACATGGTATTTAGTTAAAAACTAATTAGCTTCACGATTGTCACTTAAAGGTTATACCGTTATGTAACGTTATTTTCTCATTTAGACTATAGTTATCCGCTAACATGATCTTAGATTTTACATTAGATATTCGCCGTTTATTTGGCAAAATTGGTGAAATTTTATTTTGTATCAGTGAACTGTGAGTCAAATGGTTGGTATGCACTATTAGTCTATTATCATTATTATTATTATTATTATTATTATTATTATTATTATTGCTCCATATCACGACTACAGATGTTATGAGTCGGCTGAGTATAAAATCTATTCCAGGTTGCAACCAGCTACCTAAGGAGCAGATCTAGGGACTGTCGGTGCTTCTACAATACTTTGCGCAAAATGTGAGCTGTGCCAAATAAAGCAATTTCTTGCACTTCCCATTCCTTTGAATGACCTGGAAGTTTAGCCAAGTTCTTACACAAATTTTGCGGAACAAATCCCAGAGCTCCGATAACTATCGGGACGACCTGTGCTTTTACGCCCCACATTCGGCTGATCTCAATTTCCAAACTCTTGTATTTAAAACGTTTCTCTGCCTCCTTGGTTACAACATTTTGATCACAAGGCACAGCAACATCCACAAGTAGACACGATTTTTTCTCAAAATCCCGGATAACAATATCCGGTTTGTTTGCTGCTATCATGCGATCCGTTTGAATTTGTTGGTCGTATAATATTGTACACAATCCAACCGATGTCACCGGTTTTGGTGAGTGTTCGTACCACTTGAGGCATGTCTTTGGAATTTCGAGGGCGGTACAGATCTGACAGTGGAGGTAACTACACACCCTGTCGTGTCTTTTTAAGTATTCGGTCTTTGCTAGAATTGGACAAGCTGAGACAATATGATCAATGGTTTCTACTTGCTCCTGGCAAATTCGACATTTGTCATCTTGGGAAATTTTGAGAACCGCTTTATCATAATGTCGTGTTCTCAACGCCTGATCTTGAGCAGCTACTAGAACTGCTTCCGATTATGGCTTCATTCTTCCCCTTTTAAGCCACATAAATGATTGATCTTTATTGATCTGCACCTTGTCCATTCTTTTTAGATATTGTCCATGGAGGGGTATGTCCCTCCACGACTTCTTTAACATTTTTTGTGTCTCACATTTCATGTTTAGTAGTAACAGAAGTTCAGTCTCTGTGTTATTTGACGTGTCTTGCATAGTTTTCTTTGCAATGCTTTTTGCTACACTAACAATGCCTCTGTTTCCCATTCTTCGGTCAGATTTCATGACCTGCCTCATGACAGGGTCATCTTGGTGACTGACTACATACTTTCCCATTCCAACTATTGCATTGTGCCAGGAGGCTTCAATTTGTCTGAGGCCTCTTCCTCCTTCCTTACGTGACACAAAGTCTATGTACATCAGCTCGGGGGTGGGCGACATGATGCATTGTTAGCAGTTTTCTGGTTTTTCGATCCATGATGCGGATTTCTTGCTCAGTCCAGTCCACTAGTCCGGAGCTGTACTCGACTACAGGCACCGCCAGACTACCAATTGCAGATATTTTATTTCTGAAGTTCAGAGCAGACTGCAGGACAAGTCTCACTCTTCTGTAATACTCCTTGCGAATTCTCTCTTTCATTGTGTCGTTCGAGATCGTCTCACATTCTTCAATGCCCAATATTATTATTATTATTATTATTATTATTATTATTATTATTATTATTATTATTATTATTATTATTAGAGTTTGTTGACTTCAGGATGATGTTGGAATTATTTTCATGGACCCCGAGAAAGCGCTCGATTTCATTCAATTTGGAGATCTCTATGAATATCAGTTTCTTCGAGTGGGCTAAGAGCGTTAACTACACAGGTAGTTGTTTGTTGAGAGTGTCTCTGTTATGTTAACGTTTGTTAGTTCGGTGCATCCCTTAGACGCAGTACTGCTCAGATCCACAGCGTCTTCTGGATTTGGTGTTGAACTCAGAGGAGTATATTGTACAATAATGCTTTCGAATTAGCCAATGAAATTTTCTTGTTAAAATCCCAGTTCTGCGCGTTCCTTTTTTACAAGTTTCATTCATCTGATTGCGTACAAATGAGTACTCATCGATGTCAATTGCATATCTGAAGATCGCTTTCTGAAGATAAATTTTGCAATTTGTATCATTCCACACATTCTGTACCTTCACATCTGTTTTGCCAATGAGCGTGACTGGCACGTAAAATTTAGGAGGAGGGGGACATCGAAAGAAATCTCTTAGAAAACGACGGCAGCTGCGGAGACAGTTGAGATGGCGGCAGTTAAAAAATTAAATAAGAAAAATATCGTGTCTATCACTGCGTGTCCATTGCTGAGTTTTCATTTCTGCGCATAAGACGCCCGTGTCTATTACTGCAAGAGGCTTTCAACCGCGTGTAGAAACGAGAATAGAGAGAATCTGATATGCCTCCTGCAAGGAGCGGGTTAGGACGGGTAGATAAACATGATCTTGATTACCATATGATACAGTGAGAGGGAGACATATGACACCGTGTATCCATATATCACTCTGAACCCCATTAATTAGATCTAAGTTAACGTGCTAGGAATGTAGGAATAATGGGCTGTTCTGTATCCATTACCTCACGCTTGTGGTAATATAATTCAGTTTCTCGATCTGTACAAGATGCTTATTGAAATATTGAATTATTTCACTTGACCCCAGTTATTAAATTATTATCACTTGAAATACTCTTCTTAGGAGCTAAAAAAGATAAATTTTGCTGTTAGACAATGATATAATCAATATCAATTAATTGCACAATAAATACCAGAGACAAATCTGGTGAAAACGTGGAGTTAACGCAAAAGAGAAAATAGGAAATATCGACTTCTAAAACAAAACCCACTGTATTAGGCGCACTAGATAACATTGAAATGTCTCGCATTGAAGGCTAATGTTTCTGATTGCGAGTAAATTGCGAGAGTTTCATTTTTTAATGTTTCCGCACTCTTTACTGTGGAGTTTTTATGATATAAATGGTATTAAATATCATAAAAAAAATTGCTCAAAATTGAGTACTTATGAGTTGTTCAGTACTACCTTTCGGAACAGAGGACGCTCAACATTTAAATCCTTTAATGCGACAATAAAAGATCTAATGTCTGACGATAAATACCAGGCTTTATAACGATGTAATACTATATATTGTTAACTTTACAGTACATTTATTTTCAGAAATAAGCCAGAAATTAAAGAATCAATGATGAAGAGGTAATACGAAGAACAGTATTTTCGTTAAATTGATTCGTTTGTTCATTCTCTGTTCAGTTTGCTCATTAATAGATTTAATTTTCTTCCTCCATTCTTCTAGGCAGTCAATATCTGAGATTACTTCCTTCAGAGGAAACATTGCATACTAGCACCCTTACAGTCAGGCATTCATTCATTTCAACTCATCTACTCAATCATTCACACTCATCCATGGATTCATTCACGTATACATTCAGTGATTCATTTATTCACTTAGGCATAAATTAATTAATTAATTCATTCACTCACGAACAACTTCATGAATACATTTATCCACTCTGGCATACATTCATTAATTCACTCGCACACTCACTGTTTTTGTTTTGTTTTTTGTTATTTTAAGTCCATTAATATCAAGGACATTAGCACCATGGTATGGTGATGACAGGGGCTGAAAGGACGAACACAAGTACAACCATCCTCGAGGCGAGACTCGAACCCGCGATCTTTGGGTCCGAGATCGCTAAGACCCTACTGCCTTAACGATCTCGGCCACCGGGATCGGCATTCATTGGTTAATTGATTGATTCATTCATTAACTTACTCACACCCTCATTAATTGTTTTGAATCTCTTTACTCCGGGCTTCAAGTGGCTTTTTCTCGCTCGCTCGTGAGCTACTCGCATTCGCGACCGCCCTACGTCAGGGGCAGAGCGCGGCCGCCCGCCGCCGCCGCTTTGCAATGCTAACGCGCGCGCTTACACGCCTCGCGGGCGGCATCGCCCAGCGGTGCCCGCGCCCGCACTCGCCCTCCGCCACGGGTCCCCTTCAGAGGCGCTGCAGGTACACTGTCCAGCCGTCTTGCAGTTGTCTTATAAATAGAGACCGGAAAATATTTAGTAAAAAATGTCAATATATATATATATATATATATATATATATATACACACATATACATACATATATATACATACATATATATACACATATACATACATATATATACATATACATACATATATATACACATATACATACATATATATACACATATACATACATATATATACACATATACACACTATATATATATACTATATATATATATATACACACATGCACACACACAGACAGACACACAAAGACACACACACATAAAACTAAGAAAATATAAGAACTATTAACCCTTCAGCGTGGTATGCCGTCTGAAGACGGCAATTTCCTTTCTCTTCTTAACGCGGGGTGCCGTACCTGGACGTCATGGATTTTCCTTTCCATTCGCGGTAAGCCGTCTCAGGACGGAAGGGATCTTTACCTGTTTTTCCTCTCATTTGCGGTGTGCCGTGTACAGACGTTGGTCGCTTGGCGGTGCGGTGCATAGACGCTGGCAGTGTGTTATGGCGAGTTTTCGGTTTGTTTTTGAGTGGTTTTCAATACAAATGTTTTAATATCGATTAAAGTATTCCTGTTTCTTTGTGGGTGTTTTTATAGAAACAATTAATTGATAATA
Organism: Acheta domesticus; assembly: GCA_031308135.1. Taxonomy (NCBI): domain Eukaryota; kingdom Metazoa; phylum Arthropoda; class Insecta; order Orthoptera; family Gryllidae; genus Acheta; species Acheta domesticus. Next base: position 30,340,400 of record JAHLJT010000631.1, on the reverse strand, counting down.
CACCGTCTTCTATGTACTACGTATAATATTAAATTATTGCCACTGTCAGAAATAGTGGTATGTATTATTTCATTATCTGAAAAAAATTGCTGCTACAAGTTTGAATGTAAAATTTATAATAAAGTATCGTATTTTTTTCATTGACTAATTTTAATATGGTTGCCTCGAATTGTGTTACATTGTCCGAGTCAGATATTGAGGATGAAATTCTTCTCAAGCGAGAAGAGTACATCGCCCAACACTCGGGCTCCGTTTCAATTTTGAAATGGATGGACAAAAAGGTTGTTTCTATGATAAACACCTACCATAAAGATGATTTCAAAACAGTAATTACAAAGAGAAAAGAAGGAATTAAAAACCCCACGTGCGTTCTTGATTACACTAAATAAATGGGAGGGCTAGATCTGAAAGATCAGTACTTGCAAACGTACCTTATTGAAAGGAAGAAAAGTAAGAAATGGAATATGAACATGTTCACAAGATTGTTAAATGTCACTGTCTTGAATACTTTTATTATTTGGGAAAAGAATCGTATTAGGACAAGAATAAATTCTTTGAAATTTCGCTTTTATCTGGTCGAGCAATTGCTATCTGCACATTCACATGACAGAAGAGAAGTACGTGAACATCGTTTGATATGCGATTTAGATCGCTTGACAGGAAGACACTTTCTTGAAAGAATTCCACCTCAAGGTGACAAGATAAAGCATCAGAAATGATGTGTAGTGTGTCACAAGAATGGGAGACGTTCAGAGCCTACATTATTGTGCCCAGATTGTAAAGTTGGACTTTGCCCTGATACTTGCTTTAAAAGCTATCATTAGGAGTATCTGTAAAGAAAATGAATGCACCTTATTTTTAATTACATTCTATTATTAATAAATATTGAATATGAATGAATGACTGACACTATGAAACGTAAATGAATGACACTATTCCACATTTAATTTAACTTTCCATTTCCTCGTTTTCCATATTATAACAAAATATTATTATTATTATTATTATTATTATTATTATTATTATTATTGATACGATGCTATGCATTCTCCGGGTAGAGAACGTTTTCAGGGTTGGGAGGCGCAACGCCCCCCGAGCCGAGATGCTCCCGCAGCAGGCTTCGCCGGATGCGCTCAGCTCGCTACCTGCCCCCGCGGTGCCGACGACCGTACCTTTCACTTAAAGCCGCCTTGAAATGCTACCGCGCTCACCCTCGGCACCGCGTTGAAGGGTTAATATATAAAATTTTTACATCGTATTAAACCACCCTGATGGCAGACCTTGTCTTTCTAGAAAAGCATTTACACCCAAGGCTCCGGGCGAGGATTCTCAGGACTACATAACGGCCCCGCCCTGTGCATTAAACTTGTTAGGACTAAGCCATGCTTCTATTGGCAGTCAAAATGCAAGCATGCGCAGTGGAGATTTTTTTCTACATTAGTTTAGAGTTTACATATAGCCCCCTCGTCTATCTCCCATCCAACCATCAACCTCTTGTGTCAGCGTGACATTCTCTATCACCTTCGTTAATCACGCTTCCAGAACCTTCCACATTTGGTCATATACCTAATTCCTATCTTGGACGTTCCATTATAATATCTCGTTCTATCTGTTTTTTCGACATACCACACACTCATATAACACTCTCAACCTTCCATCTCCTAGCTCTCATTCATTTTTTCTATCTCCACCATCCTGTCTGTGCGTTTGCTGCAACACCAAATTACTAACACAAGCTCCACCCACCAATTTCTTTGCCCATCTAGCACCCCGCTTGTTCTTCGTTCTGGTCTCAATTTATCTCACTACCACAATATGTCACCTCAGATGACTGTCTTCTGATGATCGCTCTCTATTCTGTTCCTTCATCCATCAGGGGATTGCTCAACATCGTCATCCAGGATCCAACGTTCTTCCACCACGTTGCCTGAAAGGTCACTCGCCCATTTGTTCACGAGTTCACCCGTTGCCACGCCTGCCAACTTGCCGACTGCGGACTAAGACGCAACCCCCAACTCTCCCACCGAGACGTCCGTATTTTCATCATGAGGAAGACGGTTTTTATGCCCTAAAAAATCTTTATATATGCTTTTAAAAATATGCATTTATGACCTAAAAATCTGAAATATGTTCTTTAATATGGAATTAAAATTAACAATATTTCATTTCTACCATAAACCTTTCTTGATAAAATTCGGAAGAAGCATGCTATGAAAGAAAAGATTTTTTTTTTTGTAAACAAAATATAATGTACCCTATTTCGCGAGAGAAATAATATTGAAGTAAATATACACCATAGTGAAGTATATTGTGTCTTGTATTTCTTCTGACTGGTTTAAAAAAAGTGTTCTGAAGAAATATCCTACATTTGTACAAGTATTTCAGTATGTACAGAAAACACAAAAACCCACACCTGTGACAAGCTCGTTCGAATATATGAACGCTCACAAATAAAAAAATTCTATGAATAAATGAACCGTTTTAGAGATAAGTCTCTATTTAAACGAAATAGGCAAAATATGCGCCTATCATTACACGAATATGCACCAACACGAAAAATCGGTCAAATATACACAAATATGCACTAACATACGAATGTACACAGCATTCACTTCTAACCAATTGTCAAGAAATTTCACTTAGCAATGCCCTAAAGGAACGGGCAAAAATATGCAAAATCATAGAAATCCGCTCCTTACTCATCAACCTTTGGGCATTCTGAGCCTTCTCGCATTACACCTCGACCTCACCCCCATTACCTCCTTTCGCAGCCAAACCCAACGCAACCACTCTGCTCCGCCCACCCGTGCTCCAGCTCGCTCCCGCTCCCGCCCGCAGGCTGAGAGCGCCGCCGCCTCGAGGGCGCACCTGTTGGGCCGCGGGCGCCGCCGCCCTCCGCCCTCCGCTGGACCGATCCGCCCTGCGGGCGAACGCTGGCGCGCGGGCGAGCGGTGGATCGGCTGCGCGCCGGCTGGGGGCGTCGCCATGGAGACGCCCGGGGCGCCGGCGGCGGCGGGGGCGAGGCCGTCACTCACCGCTGCGGTGGAGGCTCAACGTGTCAGCCACGCGCCGCCATTTCGGACTTTTAAATTTACATCGGGGCGCGTCCTCCTCCCCGCCCCGCCCTACGCCGCCCCGCCTCGCTCCGCTCTACGCCGTTCCACCGCGCTCTACACAACCCCTCCCCGCCCCGCTCCGCCTTACGCCGCCGTGCCCCGCCCCACGGCGCTCCCCCGCCCCGCCGTGCTTCGCTCCGCACCGCCCCGCCCCGCCGCGCTCCGCCTTACGCCGCCCCGCCGAGCTCCATTCCACCCATCCCCGCCCTACCCCGCTCCGCCGAGCTCCATTATACCAACCCCGCCCCTTCCCGCCGCGCCCCTGCCGCTCTCAGCCTTTCCCACACCCCGCCGCGCTCCACTCCACCCCTTCCCGCCGCTCTCCGCTTCGTCCCGTTCTGTCCCGCCACGCTCCGCCCTGTCCTCCCCGCCCCGCCCTTCCCCGCCGCGCTCCGCTCTGCCCTGCGCCGATCCGCCCCGCTCCGTCCAGTTCGATGCTGCTCCGCCCCGCCCTCCCTTTCCCACCCCGCTCCGCCCCGCCCTGGCCTTCCCCGCCGCGCTCCGCTCTGCCCTACGCTGATCCGCCCCGCTCCGTCCAGCTCGATCCTGCTCCGCCCCGCTCTGGCATTCCCCGCCGCGATCCGCCCTGCCCTGCCCCGCCCCGCCCTTCCCCGCCGCGCTCCACCCTGCCCTGCCCCGCCCCGCCCTTCCCCGCCGCGCTCCGCTCTGCCCTGCGCCGATCCGCCCCGCTCCGTCCAGTTCGATGCTGCTCCGCCCCGCCCTCCCTTTCCCACCCCGCTCCGCCCCGCCCTGGCCTTCCCCGCCGCGCTCCGCTCTGCCCTACGCTGATCCGCCCCGCTCCGTCCAGCTCGATCCTGCTCCGCCCCGCTCTGGCATTCCCCGCCGCGATCCGCCCTGCCCTGCCCCGCCCCGCCCTTCCCCGCCGCGCTCCACCCTGCCCTGCCCCGCCCCGCCCTTCCCCGCCGCGCTCCGCTCTGCCCTGCGCCGATCCGCCCCGCTCCGTCCAGTTCGATGCTGCTCCGCCCCGCCCTCCCTTTCCCACCCCGCTCCGCCCCGCCCTGGCCTTCCCCGCCGCGCTCCGCTCTGCCCTACGCTGATCCGCCCCGCTCCGTCCAGCTCGATCCTGCTCCGCCCCGCTCTGGCATTCCCCGCCGCGATCCGCCCTGCCCTGCCCCGCCCCGCCCTTCCCCGCCGCGCTCCACCCTGCCCTGCCCCGCCCCGCCCTTCCCCGCCGCGCTCCGCTCTGCCCTGCGCCGATCCGCCCCGCTCCGTCCAGTTCGATGCTGCTCCGCCCCGCCCTCCCTTTCCCACCCCGCTCCGCCCCGCCCTGGCCTTCCCCGCCGCGCTCCGCTCTGCCCTACGCTGATCCGCCCCGCTCCGTCCAGCTCGATCCTGCTCCGCCCCGCTCTGGCATTCCCCGCCGCGATCCGCCCTGCCCTGCCCCGCCCCGCCCTTCCCCGCCGCGCTCCACCCTGCCCTGCCCCGCCCCGCCCTTCCCCGCCGCGCTCCGCTCTGCCCTGCGCCGATCCGCCCCGCTCCGTCCAGTTCGATGCTGCTCCGCCCCGCCCTCCCTTTCCCACCCCGCTCCGCCCCGCCCTGGCCTTCCCCGCCGCGCTCCGCTCTGCCCTACGCTGATCCGCCCCGCTCCGTCCAGCTCGATCCTGCTCCGCCCCGCTCTGGCATTCCCCGCCGCGATCCGCCCTGCCCTGCCCCGCCCCGCCCTTCCCCGCCGCGCTCCACCCTGCCCTGCCCCGCCCCGCCCTTCCCCGCCGCGCTCCGCTCTGCCCTGCGCCGATCCGCCCCGCTCCGTCCAGCTCGATCCTGCTCCGCCCCGCCCCGCCCTCCCTTTCCCAGCCCGCTTCGCTCCGTCCCCGCCCGCTCCGGGGGGTGCCCGAGCCGCGCGCCGTGGCGAGGGACGACGAATCTCCCGGAGAATTTTCGCCGGCTCCGGGAGTCGGCGCGAGGCAGGCGAAACACGCAGGTGTTCTCGGCAGAAAGGTGTAGATTAGCTTCATAGTGAGAGTAGAGCAAAAAGAAAATGATTTTCACTTCTCTTGAAATTTTGATTCATTTGAACTTCATTGAACTTCTCTGTAAACTTAATATTCATGATTTATAATCACGAATGATGAACACGAAGGATGGCATTAAAGATGTTAAGGAATTTTGGAGATGACCAACAGCAAAACAGTCAATGTCAAGTCCCCGGAATCAATTAAAAAACCATATTAGTTTCTTGAAGATAAGTCAGTAATTAATTATCATTCACAAGTAGGTTCTTATAATGATCAATGGAGTGTAATCATTCTCTCATTACACTTCTTCGAAATGTTAGGATTACTTCAAAATGTGAGAAAACGTAGGGTTCCGCGGCAGGAGTCAATAAATAGGACTTGCTTGACGCAGAGACGCCGCTCCACGGCAGAGTGGCCAATATTTCGGCCGTCATAATGGGACCTTATTGACGGCGAAATGTCCTGAGTGCATTTTGCCCTGAGGAAGGTCGCGGTATGATGCACGGAACGTTGGCAAATATACCTGGGAAACTGCGTCTACCGGAAAAAAAGGTATGTATAAAGGGGAATATATTCATTTTCACTAAATGCTAACTGGAAATTAAGCAGATTATATTTCTAATTAAAAACAAATAATAAATAGCTCGATGATGTTTATTCTGTATTGTAATATTCCCAGGTTCTTTGTATACCTGTGACATTTTGAGTTTATTTCATTCGTTGATCGACCATCTCCACTCGTTACTGTAACCTGATTTTTACGTCGTTTTTGCATACAATGTGCATTCATGTAATGCAAATTAACCTATTTACACCATTGATCGTTCAGTCCAACATTATCCGAAAACAACAGGGGTGAAATCGAATATTTATCAACAAATTCATACAGAATTTTTATACAAACATATGGGATTCATTTCTTAATACTACGAAGAAAGCAAGGATCAAAATCACAAAATATGTTTTACACACTGTGTTACAGCATTCTGGTTGATATTTAATCTTTACTAGAACACTGCTATATGTCTGTTGATTATTTAGAATGTAGGAACCACATTATTTTCCAAAGTAAACATACGAATTTGAGAAAACCCTGAAAGACAGAAATATCGACTAGAAAGTTGGGAATTAGTCAATATAAATTCTCTGTTACACTGAACAGTTGAAATTAAAGATTTACTATAAACGTAATACAATAATCTACCAAATAAAATTAATAAAAGTTGAACTATGCAGTAAATTTTCATCTACATTTGTAACTCGCAACATTACAAAACAGTCCGTTGGTAAAAATGTAACTGACGGACTGGCATCAGCCTGACCAAACGCAATTGAATTTTACAGATACAAGTTGAACTGAATAACAGACTATACTACATGGGATATTGCATTTACGCATATTAAATGCTTATATTCACAAGCATCCCTGCCCAATATCGTTCTGGATACCTTAACAAGGCTTCAGTGTTTCAATTTGACGTTACAAAATCAATCATCCAGAAACCCATTCGAGACCAATTAAAGCCTCTTCCCAGAAGGCAATGTTTTTAATCTTCGCAGGTGATTCACGGGAGCGTCGGAACCTAACCATTAGATCGCGAACGCCCTGCGCGTCCGGCTGCGTATCATGCGTGCCCTGGCGGGAGGGCGGGCGGGCGGAGAAGTCGGCATGAAACTTTTATACGGAATTGTGGGCCCCGCGTTTCCACGGATTACGGCCCCAACTGCCGTGGAAATTGTTCGTCTGGGAGGTCCTCGGAGGGATCCTCCGCCCTCCACGGGGCGTCTTCCTCCTCGCCCTCCAGCGGCGGCGGCGCGGCGGTGATGGCAGAGGCGGTGATGGCGGAGGCGAAGATGATGATCTTGGAGACAGCGGAGGTGAAGATAGTGGCGGTGGGGAGGCGAAGATGGTGGCAGCGATGGCGGAGGCGAGGATGATGGTGGTGGCGCTGACGGCGATGGCGAAGGCGTAGATGATGGACAAGGCGGCGACGGTGGTGGAGACAAAGAAGGTGGCAGCGATGGCGGAGGCGAAGACGGTGGCGGTCTCGGCGATGGCGGAGATGAAAATGGTGGTGGTATCGGCGATAGCGGAGGCGAAGATGATGGTGGTGGCGCTGGCGGAGGCGTAGATGGTGGCCGAGGCGACGATGGCGGAAGCAAAGATGATGACGGTGGCGAAGATGGTGGCGGTGGCAGCGATGTCAGAGGCGAAGATGGCGACGGTAGTGGTGGCGTCGACGGTGACGGCGAAGGCGAACAGTGGTAGCAAGGTAGAAGGTACGAAGGTAGCAGTGGCGGGGGCGGGGGCGGGGGCGGGGGCGGGGGCGGGGGCGGGGGCGGCGGCGGCTGAGGAGGAACTTGGCCGCCAGGGGCGCCATTAGCGGCTGCGGCTGAAAATTTGACGAGCGCTGCGCGGAGCCCCCGCGGCGCCGGCACGTTAAATATTTGCGTTTCCTATTGAGCCCCCGCTCCCGCCGCCGAGGCTCCCTCCGCGCGCTCCAGCTGTTCGCAGCCCTCGCGGCCCCTCGCGGCCCCTCGCGACGACCGCCGCGCCGCGCCGCGCCGCGCCGTCTTCGCTGCCGTCCTCGCCACGGGGCTCCCAAAAGTCGGCGGCGGCGGCGCGCTGTAGCGGTTAGCGGAACGGACTGCTATACCCAAGTTCGCGGGTTCAAACCAGATCGAAGCCATGGATTTTGGGCGAAAAAATCCCTCGGACACCTTCCTTCGGAAGGGGAGTAAAGCCAACTGCTCCTCTTAGTAGATTTACTTGCATCTAAAAGATCCTCAAGCAGAAACGAACTCTGAACTAAATTCAATTCGCCTGTTTCGTCGCCTCAGTAATACATTCTTTCCGCTAGTTGGTGAAAGGAAGTTAGCAATTTGCAAAGGAGCAATTTGCGTGGTCAGACGGAAGAACAGGCCTCATGGCCTGAATCTCGCCACGTAAAATATGGCATCGATTCAATTCAAAAGTTCGCCGGCTTAGGTGGCTCTGAGCGTCAACTGATGTCACTGCAGTGCCACTGACCTGGAGGTCCTACGCTTCCACTCCCGACGGTTCAAGGACTATCGAGACTAGCTGCAAAGCTTGGTCCAAGTCAGCGGCTGTCTAGATGAAAATTCTACGAGTCGGCTGCCCTGATCGATAGTTTTATGTCGTTTCTCCGATCAACACCTGTCAAATTCTGGTGCAGTACCCTAACAAACGGGCTACAAAGCACGCGCGATCTTTCCTTCGTTTTCCTTGTCCTAAACTCGCCACTTGCCTACACTCACATTGGCATGCACTACACTACCACACGTGCCGGGAGACCAGCCTTAGAGCTTGTCCCTCGACCAATCGGGAGCTGGGGTAGTGCCCCGCTGGAGGGAGATATCTGGTTGGGGAAAAACCAGCAACCCGACGGGTAGGTCGGGTGGTGGATCTCGTCATCCAGTGAGGAAAGATCACCGCTACCTCCCGCGATAAAGCATGCACAACAGTTACGGGACTAATGATTTAGCAGTTGACGCGCCCGCCATCGCCACCTCATCAGTCTGTCAATCTCAGCGTCGACGCTGACTCCTGCTACTCTCTGAACTAGTGAAAAACTACTGATTGACAGTGACTATTCACTGATGGTGTCAGTTATAACCCAGACTCACAATCATTGAATTGAACCGAACAAATCAGTGAAAATCGGTCCCACTTTTTGAATCAGTGAAACTTCATTGTTTGAGTCAGTGAAATCTGTGACTACTAATTGAACCGTGAAGGACGCGAATGACTGAACGATCAGTGAGCAATGGTCACGCGGCCCTTTTACCACTGACGACCAGTGAAATGCTGGAGGTCATCATGAAAAGGTTCGCATATTTGCTGATTGTCAGGGAAAATACACATTTCGACTAAAATATCAGTGACTTCGGCTCTCACTGATTGAATTAGAGACAATTTCACTGATCAGATTCAGAGAGTATTTCTCGAACTGTAGTTGCTCCCATTTTCTAGTTTTGTCTTTTCGACGAAGACTATCTCCATTTTTCTCGTCGTTCTTTTCTTCCTACCCTATTACTACTGAGCTTTTTCTTGCTGCATTCACCTTCCTCCTGCTCTTCTTCCTTGTGTATTCTTCTCCCTCTGCTTGTCATTCTACTCGGACTTCTCAACTTATTCTACCACCTTTTTATTCCCTGTCATCGGTTTCTTTCTGGTCCTAACTGTTCTCTTATTTCTCCTGGATTTCATCCTATTCCTTTTCACAAATCAGAAAGGTCCGAGTTCTTCCTTGCAACTTCACTTTGAGCACCAACATTGCCTTCAGCGCCGTCATTATTCTTACATAACAGAACGTCGACGTTTCCATGTGACTTCAAAAAGGAGCTGGGTCTACCATCACAGATTTTTTTATTACTTCTGCATAATTTACAATCTGTTCTGTTAGAACAATAAGTAAATGGTGTCTAATAAGTACATTTCTGACGGGAATTTTGTGACATTGAATATTTCATTTACGAAATCGGTATGGCAAATCTAAAATATTCTCTCATTTCAATTCTATATACATTTCCACTGTTGTCTAGCAGGTTTATTGAAACGTAAATTTAATGCTCGTACAATCACTTCTGGTAAGCTTGGCTCTTCGTGATGATAATTTCTTTTAGCGGAATGATGTCGAGGTCTCTGTATATCGTCTTGTTTGTCACGTACCATGGTGCTTTGCATAGTTTTCGTAATGTTTTAGCTTCGAATCTTTTAGAATTTCTAGATTCGATTTTCTGGAAGAGCCCCACAATTCAATACCATAAGGTCCATGTTGGTTTGATTATAGTTTTGTAAATCTGTACTTTGTTATGCAAGGAGAGCTTTGATTGTTTATTAGCCATGACAATTTGAGGACTTTAAGCTGCGCTTCTTTTCTCTTAGTTTTGATGTGGGTTTTCCAAGTCAGGCGTCTATCCACATGCAGTATTTGATTGCATCAGCTTCGTGGAGTTCTGTATTGTTTAGTTTTATTTTTGGGCAGTTTTCTTTTCTTAGTCATCACAGATGGGGACGGAGTGTTACTTTACAAACGACTAATGTTCATGAGATATGCAGCGGACAGAGGCAAATCACGAAAATGCTGTACAAGAGAAATTTTGATTTTCTCCCAAGGGAGCCAGCTTGCAGACATTTGCTCGTTAACGCTTCTCTTCCTTGCGATCCACATCCTCAACCGTTTTCGAACTTGTTTGGAATTCCTCTTTTCCTTCCGTTTTCGCTTCCGAATTACTTATTTTGCTCCTACTCTTCGATTCTCTTTCCGCTCGTCATAATCCATATCATTTCACCGACTTACTTTCTGACGGAATTACTGTCGTTTCGCTAACTCCGTGTCTACTGATCCGTATCGATACGATAGTGTCATCCAGTATATAATTTCTTCCTTCATCGATATTGTCACGTTGACATGACACGCCTCCTAGAAAAATTTCTAGCAGCTCTTTCATTTAACACCTGCGTTTTTGCATATGCCATTGAACTATACGGCGATTTTTCTGACTTTGCCCCCAAGGCCCGACTTCACGACGGAATATGTCACGGTATTTCGCGACGTTCTCAGTCGTGCCGCCAGGTATCGCATGATCGCGACCGTATCAAGCAGTGCTTACGATCATGCGACTTCTAGCGGTAACGAGGGAGAAAGACTCGAAATGTCGTGTGATATTCCATCGTGGCCACAGGTTCTTCAGGAGCAGAGTTAGAAAAATCGCACTATAAGCTCCATCACTAACATCTGCAACGTTCCAGATATCAGCATCCGAAACTGCCAACTCTTTCGTAGGCACCCATGGTGACACATTCCTTTGAAAGATTCCCATTACAATGTTTAAGCACCTCTTCTGTTTCTAATGCCATCTTTATAAGCTTTTAAACATCACGTCCAAATCCACTTGCGCCTTTTTAACTCCTCATGCGCTTTTATTAATCATCCCGGTTTCTTGCTATGCTGATAATGTCAGTCCTATCTCCGCTAACAACACGAGTCATCACATCCCAACGCAGCTGCATCTTAGCACTCACCCTCATTGACATCAAAGCTCTCAAATTCTCCTCGATTTTTTAGCTTGTCTTTTCATCTGCTATTAGGGAGTTTTTGCACCCTCGACCATTATGCACTATCTCTCTGCTCATGCGCAGTGCAAGTTTCGGATCACTTTAGTGCATCTGCGCATGAGCAGAAGATCGATAGTGCTTGGCGTTCGAGGATGCAAAAGCTCTCTACTAATGCCAGATCCATCACTGCTACGTCTCACATTTCAACTATCCCTCAGCAGCCAACCCCGCTGACATCATCGCCTTCCCAGATTCCCTTACACTTTTCCCAGCGTATCCCTTCCAAACTCAACAGCCACCGCTACAACCTCTAACGTTCCAGCGCCCGTTCCCCCTCCAGCGTCCGTTGCTTGAAGACGTGCGCTGCGCATATCTTGGTCCAAGTATCGGCAAAGTGGGCCTCTGCGGCGCGGCGTCTGCTGCTGCCTGCCTGCCTCGCCCACCTCTCCTTCTGCGCTCCACGCGTTCTCGTCCCCCACCCCCACCCCACCTCCTCCACCAACGCCCCTCACCGAACAGTCTGCTGAGGATACGGGGCAGCAGGCGTAGTTCTCAGCCGGGAGCATTCGAAGCGGTGAACTATCCGTACTGTCAGTGCTGTAGGAGTTTCGTACCAAAAATGTAGTCAGTCTTTTCAAAAGCAGACCTTTTCCGGAAAAGGATTAATAATAATAATAATAATAATAATAATAATAATAACAACAACAACATTGCTTTAGTTGGATGCCCACATTTTGCACCGGGGTACCGACAATCCCTAGATCTGCTTCTTAGGAAGCTGGTAGAGCTGCAGTAGATTTTATGGTCAACTTACTCATAGCATATTTAATCGTGAAGTACAGAAATAATAATAAGAACAACAACAACAATAATAATAATAATAATAATAATAATAATAATAATAATAATAAAAGTCGTGTTTAACTATTGAAAAAATTGATTGCCCTAGCCGGGAACCAAAAATCTCACCATGTTTCTCAAGATGATGAAATGAGTTTTATAGTCACAAATGTTTTGTCGCTAACAGATACATCAATATTCAAGTACTTGTGTCAAAGTTACTTAATTACGTTTACTTGTATTTGATTATACGAAGGTTTACCTTCTCATCCTACAAACACATACGTAGCATTGTGGATATACCGTATTTATTTTCTTTCTTTGGAGAACAATATTGTTTTACTTTATTTATTATTTCTTTCTTTCTGAACAATGATAGCTCTGAAGACTAAGGTTCATTATATGTATATTGCATTTCCCTGTATGTTCGATCTGATGCAGCAATGTCTAAAAACTCGAACATTTTTTTTAAATGAACATAATAGAGGAGCTTATTCACAAAATAACTTGTATTTCCATTTCAGTTTGTTTTCTAGCTTTGCGTATCAATTTGCTACAACTAAGGTGGTTCTCCATTCAAGGCCAAACACTGTGTTCAAAGCTGGCATTACCCCAAACCTTGAATTCTATCTTATGGGACAGCCGCATAAAGCTGATTACGAATTCCTTCGCTTGCTACAACATTATATTTATTGGAAATCATTTTGGAAATAAGTTCCATTGCATCACGCAACAATATTCACTTTTAATGAAACAATTCTTAATCCCTTTTGCTTGCTACAACATTATATTTATTGGAAATCATTTTGGAAATAAGTTCCATTGCATCACGCAACAATATTCACTTTTAATGAAACAATTCTTAATCCCTTTTGTGATACCCCTCTGACAAACCGAGCCAACGGATCTTTCTACTGAATTCAATGAGCAATTTATGCACAAGACTTCCATGCGTCACCTCTGGAGATTTAGTTAACCTTTCCATAGTGTAGTTAAGACTGATGGTATCTTACAATATTGTTTCATAAAATTAAGTGGATTAAGTAAATGAAGTCATAAAAGAAAGTTTGTAATTGAGGAACAAATCACTTTTCTCCGTGCATTGAAAATGAATGTATATAATAAATTCCATTAAAAATGCAACTTCTTAATCCAAAACAAGTACCGGTACGGTAAGCTGAAAATGAGAAGGAAAGCCCAAAGAACATATGCATCTCCTGATGTAAACTCACTTAAGCTCAATGTAAAGTATTCCCTGAGTCAGCGAAGCGAGTACCAAGTTTACTCCAGGAAATTGGATCACCGTTTTTTGCGACGAAACAAAGTGTAGCTCTTCGCCACATAGCTTTAACAAAAGACATCTTTACTTCAGTCAAATGGAATAAGAACATGGAGTCGAGCTTTCGTGACGGATGGTTCGTACATTTGAAGAAATAGATTTGTTGCTCTCAGTCTTTTAACTTAATTGAATGAATACACACTTCCTTCTTCTCCTACCGCCAAGAAAAATGAAGAATGTTACATCGCGCACATCAATATCTTCCCATTAGCTTTCCTCCGTTCCTTAACACTGCGCCAATACCACCTAAGCCAACCACCAATACACAGCTCAAAAGGCAGATCCTTCGTTCACAATACACAGGATCCCAAACACGAACGCACCCGAGCGAGCGTGATGTATGAAGATGTGCGAGGAAGAAAAATGACTATCGTTCCGCAAATGGCGCGGGGTGAGGTGCGGAGACAAATGTTGGCTATTCAACGACCATTCCCTGCTTCTTATCAATGACAACGGCAACGATGTGAATAAAAGAACACCATTGTTCGGAAAGACGTATTTTGTTGTCTGTTTGTGGCTTGTGCTATTGCCATTGCGCTTCAACTGTTATTGCTGACGTCTGTCTCGAACTCGGTGACGTCACCTCGGTCCCCTATCTCCAACACCATTCTCCTCATCGATTTATTCCATTGTCAGCCCTGCTCTAACTTATTCTCGTAGTTTTCATCGCCACCAATCAATATTACATATCGCCCGAAAGGTTGCACAAATTTTTTACGCTTATGCTGGGGTTATCCGTTGCCACCATTCTGAAATATATTACATCCTCATTCATTCTCTCTCTCTCTCTCACTCACTCTCTCGCTCTCTCTCACTCTCTCTCGCCCTCTCCAGCGCGCAATCTTTTCTGTGGTTTGACGACACGTAATACTCGAAATGCCCGCGATTTTCCTGTGAAATATCAAGCATTATTCATATAGAAGAAATAGGTATAAGCTACTGTAACCGAATGTGTAGGTCGGCTGTGGGGAATTTCAGTGGGAACGTGGCTCTTTTTGAAATTTTGAAAAAAAAAACAACAACAGAAAGTCGTAACCAAAAACATCAATATAATTGAATACTCACAGAAAAAAGAAACCACAAACTTCGGAATGACAATAACATAAAGAAATAAACAAATAAAAAAAGAAAAGAAAAACATTTAACAATATTGAAAGAAAATCAGTGGGAAAATCAACTGCAAAATTATCTTAAATAATTTAGTTTTTAAGTTGACACGACTTAAAATCACAGTAATATCTTCTGTGACTAAATGAAATTGAAATTCAATTAATTGAACAAATGGGATCTCAGATGAGATAAGGAGTGATGATAATGTAATGTCATAGGGAGAAGCACAAGCAATTCATCTGACAGAGTGTCATAGTGCTTTCTGTTTATGAAAATTGCAGTTAATTCATCCCTCAACATACACTACATCAACACTCATATAATTTCGTGCACGAAATTCTCTGGAATTACAAAAATAATATGTTTTGCACACATCACTCAATACTAAAACACCAATTTATCATGAATCATTTTTTTTAATTGGCACAAATTAGAATCATATCAATATTCTCTCTGACAAAATTAAATTGAAATTCAAATAAATGCAAAAATCTCTAGTGAGATGAAACATACCCATGAAGTTACATCAGAAGGAAGAGCAAATGCATTTTGCATAACAGAATATCATAGTACCTTCTACCTGCAAGTATTGAATTTAACTATCCTTCAACACCACTGCATTAACATTCATATGTACTTTCCTTGCTTACAATTCACCATGAAGTTACATCAGAAATGATCATTTTCACAACTTCACTCAATATCAAAACACAAGATTATCCTGAATCATTTTTACAATTGGCACTAATTAGAATCATATCAATATTCTCTGTGACAAAATTAAATTGAAATTCAAACAAATTGAATAAAATATAGTTTTGAAAAGCACAGAAGATAAGTTGCATCAAACTACTATAGAACATTAATATTTATTACAGCATACACCTTTGGTTGAAATTGAAATTATGTCTTATTTCTTCTCAACAGGCATCCAAATTTCAATATATTTGAAAAGTTTAAGTTCACTTGGACTCTGCACCAGTTCATAGCAAATATATTTTTTTTACTTTCTTAATGATCCTTAAATAGCTCTAATAAATTTATGACTTCACCTAGAGTTAACACTCCCATCCATAATACTCCTTCAAAAACAGAAAATGCACATACAGCTTATTAGAATGACGAAATTCTTTCAAAAATCAGTAATGTCCTCCCAAAAGAAAAATCCTTAACTTCAAATATCTTCTGCACATATTACACAGTTACTATGAGAATGCACTTGGAACGGATATACCCGTCATTAAACACGTGTTACAATGGCAAAACATCTCCGAGATGAACTACGGGAGCCCTACCTCAACCTCAGTCCGTTGGAAAATTTAGCTTCTTTCCAAAAAAACAAAGCGTGCAGGAAGGCCGTCTTCACGAGGAACCATTTCCTTCTGACTGCTCGCGGCTCCACCTCTAGCTCACTCAACCTCACACAACGACTTCTCAAAACTTTCTTCCTACTCCCTTCGCACGTACTGCCACCGCCACTCTTCCCCCGAACCTCTACTAAAGCTTATGCCCTGACCTAGGCCGGCAGCGGATGCCGCAAATTTCTAGGCGTCCGCATTTGGGCGGCCGACACGTGGGCATTTTAATTACCTCGCGCGAACACAACAATGTGACGGGTCATAATGTAATCGCCACCTATACAAGTACGGTTACACTACAATAACCAAGTATATACAAACACACATTGCAAAATAAAGTAAATTTAAGAAATAAAAGCAACACTAAATACAAGTAGTACATAAATACGAGTATGAAAAAACATTTTCAAGCAAAATATATAGAATAGTATTATCAATTTGAAAAATTAATTCAAAGGCCAAATAATTTCATGTAATAGTTTGATATATCTGAGATCGCTAATAAGCAAATTGCTAAAAATCGACCTAAAATAGATAAATGAAAAAAAACTACCAATTACCAGAAATATGGTGCTTACTACGAAAATAGGCGTATGTATCACAAAATCATGTTAAAATAATTGGATGTTGAGTGTTTCAAGCACATACCAAGTGAGTATACTTTCTTACGTAAGGGGAAAATGTGGTTCAGCAATGAAAAGGACATTCCCGATTCCGATGCTTCCGCAATTTTGGACAGGTCATACGACTTCTGTGAACCTTAATGAAGATCGACTGCAGTAGCACTCCCGAAGACATTATAATAACAAAAACAGAACGTAACAAGAGCAATTTCTTAATATACGCTTACTATTCCAGTTAGCTCATTGCCGCTCTCTCTCTCTCTCTCTCTCTCTCTCTCTCTCTCCAGCCACTCTCACAGGGAAGTCGTGGGGTTCAAAACCCGACTGTGGCAGATTATCGATACAATACTGCAGTAGGTCGAATGATTGATTGATTATTCGTGATTCCGTGCGCGTCAACTACAGAAGTCATTAGTCCCGTAAGTGTGGTGCGTGTTTTTTTCATCAGGAGGTGACGGCGATCTTTCCCCGCTGGATGGCGAGATCCGGCGCAGAGCTACCGTCGGCTAGCGGGGTTTTCCCTCAACCTGGTATCTTCTATCAGCGAGGCACCGCGCCAGCCGGGACAAGTTCTAATCTCCGACCGGTCGCGGTCTCCCGGCATGTGTGGTGGTGTAGTGCATGTTAGTGTGTGTGTGTAAGGGGCGAGGATAGAACAATGAAGAGGAAGGAAAGCTCGCGCACCGTCCGTGGCCCATTTGTTAGGGTACTGCTCCGGCATCTGCCTGGTGTTAATCGGCGAAACCACGGAAAACTTCCGATCAGAGCAACCGGCCGCTAGTATTCTCCTCCAGACAGCGACTGAATTCGCCATGCTGACAAGCTAGTGCCGAAAATCCTGCCGCCATGGGGACTCGAACCTAGGACCTCCCGGTCATAGGGAGTGCAATGACATCAGTTGATGCACTGAGCCATCTCTCCCGGTAGTAGATCGAAAGCAGCCGCTTGTCTGGAAGAGAATTCTAGCGGCCGGCTGCTCTGATCCACGGTTGTTTTCTGCGGTTCCTCCTACCAATATGAAGCAAAAGTCGGAGTAGTGCCCTAGCACACGGGCTACGCATTGCGCGCGATCTTTCCTTCCTCTTTCTTGTTGTTGTCTCTCTCATTACCAACACTTTCACTTAAATGGACTACAGTGCCTCAAACGTCGGTTGGGTATTTAGATCTTGTCCCGGCAGCAGTGGTGCCCCGCTGACGAAGATATTTAGAGGGGGAAATCCTGCGCGAACCGAGGAGTAGGTTGATACCGAATCTCATTGTTTTTCGGGGAGGATCATCGCCACCACCCGGGATAAGATATGCATTACACTAACGGGAATAATGACCATAGCAGATGACGTGCTCTGAACCACAAATCTATCAATCTTTGTGGTGTCGTGAGGTGACTCTGCCCGGGCCGAGCAGGCATGGTTTCCAGAAGTGCAGGATGGCCGCTCGCCACCCCCACCCCGCACCCCTGTGAGTGACCCGAACGAGGGCAACGCCACCCCCGCGGCCGAAGGGATGGACTGGCTCGGCAGTATATAAGGTCGGCGTACGGCCACCGAGTTTGTCGCTTGTTTACCGCACTTCGTTAGCTTGGTAGTGCTCGCCGGCGTCCCCATTCCACGGTTGCCCTCAGGTTGACCAAGGCGGGAATCGACGCTAGGCACAATCGAGCGACCCGCCGCCAGCCTATCTGCCTTCGCTACCGCCTTTGCCGCCGCCGCTGCCTACCACCTCTCCCCCACCCTCCTCATGTCAACGACCGACCCAGTGTTGGACTGCGTAACCTCTGTTAGGATGTGACAATGTACTTGCAACCAAGGCTTATAATAAACCACTGTTAACAGCCAACCAGGTGTTCGTCTTTCTCCCGTCACATACTCCCTCCCATCTATGTCCTCACGACAGTAGAATTTAAGTCTTACAACTTTTAAAGGTGGAAAAATTGGAGATATTTTCTTACTTTCACAATCCGTCCTAAAAATTGATCACAAAGTATACAGGGGGACCTGTCTAGAAAAGAAATAGGAGTATCATATTTTTCGGGCAAATTCTGCCGGAAAGTCAACAATCCTCTCCCGACAGAAATGTTTTGGTCCATTACAACGGACGGGTCGTCCAAGTAAGAACAACAAAATGTCAAATGTTTCTTTCTCTTTTTTCCTTTCTGCCTAGCTCTTTCTCTCCCTCCCCTTCTCCTTTCTCTCGTCTTCAATAATCTCGAACTTCGCGTCTGAACGTCTCGCCCACCTCATCCTCTTTGTCAAGGCGCGCGCCCATCCTCCATCTCGATCGTATGGTTCGTGCGTCGTTCGGTCGCCGGGGATAACAGCTCGCGTTGGGAGGCAGCGGTGGCAGCCGCTCCATTACGCGGAGTGCCGCCCCCGCCCGCCCCCCGCCCCCGACGCCGCCTGGCACGCCGCGCCGATTAATCCCAGATTTCGGCGCAACAACCCCACCCTCCCCGCCGCTGATCCCCCGGCGTTGTCCCGAAAATCGCTCGCGACCCCGGAGCGCGGCTTCGACTTGCACGTGCCGCTCCGCTTGGGCGCCTGCCTCTCTTCTTCGCGCTTCTTTGGCAGTTTCCGGCTCTTAAAAGTGATGTCGGCAGTTGGATGGCGTTTGGAGGTCATTCGGTGTAGGCACTTGGAGGGCTACTAATATGAACACACCATTGATATGTCCTGTTCGGACACTACTGGATTACATTTTTTGGAACACACTGTTGCAACACTCTGTTGGAACGCTCTGTTGGAACGCTCTGTTGGAACGCTCTATTGGAACGCTCTGTTGGAACGCTCTGTCGGAACGCTCTGTCGGAACGCTCTGTTGGAACGCTCTGTTGGAACGCTCTGTTGGAACAAGTTAAGCTGGAGTTTAGTTGCATTCATATTCAATTTACTCCATTCTTGTGAAACCCTCCTTTGGAGTCCCAAAGTACCTCCATACACAGATTAACAATTGCTACTTTAATAAACTAAAAACTTTTACTCAATTTTAGAATATATGGCAACTTTACTTTTTCTTTCTTAGCCCTCATCTTCATGATAAATGTTCCTTATTTTCTTACTTCTCGTTTTTCTCCAGTTTCATAAAATATTCTGCGAGTCTTGATAAATTCTGATTTTCTTTTCCTATTGCAATTGGTCTCAACAATATATTTTTTTTCGTGCAATGTTTATCTTCACTGGCATTTAATTTACTGTTGTGCTTCGCAAAAATATCGTTTTTGGCCATAAGTAATCATTACTGCGTGTCAGTCTGAAATTTGTTCGACTAAATGGTAATGTTTAATTTCTGTATTACGGACGAGAAGTATTGAAAGAAAGTCTTTTAAAGGAAGTGGTACCTGTTCTTTTTTAAGGATATTTGGCCGTACATGAACAGCAAGCATTTTCAGAGGTATATATTGCCTATTTTTACGAAGTATTTACACACCAATAGCAATAATTGAACATTTGAATAACTTGGAAATCTACTAAGAAACATGTTTAACTTGGTTTCTTTTTTTCAGCTCAGTTGCAGGTACGACATTTTTGTCTTTACCTCGACAGCCTAGCTCGCTAATATTTCTGTGTATCTCGTCTAGCTCCCAAATGACATGTACTACGATCCACACTGCATTAGGGAGTTGCATCCCAATTTCGTTCTTTACAACCACGTACTCATACGCAGCACTAAAATATTGAGCATCATATTTAAAAGCAAAATTCAAAGCATGAAAAATTTCACTGCAGCACTAATAGGAAATGAATAGCAAAGTGTCACACACAGCGTGTACTGTTATCGGTTTTTACTACTTCAAAAATGCATTGACATATGAATCCGAAAATATATTGAATGATAGATGATGATACAGCTTCTATTTTACGAGAAGTATTCGGTGGTATATTTTTTATGAATATCAACTGCATTCAATATGAATACCACGTTACTCTTCACGCATGACACGTTACATACAATCATACATGGAAACCAGAACGACGACGCTCTTCGAAATTAGTTCTCTGTTATATTCCAGAGAGAATAAATTTTGCTCTCCATTTTCTTTCACATTACATGTGAGTACCTAATGGAAGGACTAATTTAAAGAACAAACGCGCGTATTAACATTAATACTCAAGCAAATTAGTCACGAATTAGTAAAAAACAAACAAACAAGAATAGAACAGGAAATGCCATTGAGCTGCTTGAACCAGGCTTGTTATGGAGCACTAATCGAAGGTGCTTAGGGTCTCGTGGTATCTCCTCGCAACCGCCCCGTCCCCACATCCCGCTCATCAATATACGGCAGCGGTGAGCCGTCGAAAGCCGAGCTGTCAGTGGCGTTCTTGCGTTAATGCGGGCGCGCAACCCACGAGCGGGTATTATCACGCCGCGCTCGAGCACCTCGTGGCGCGCCACATACACACACACGGGCGCCCGCCACCGGCTCTGCTCGCGTTCCCCCGCACCGGCTCGTCAACGCGCGCTCCTGCCGGATCACGCTCGCTTTCGCCTGGTCACGCTCGCTCTCGCCCGGTCACGCTCGCTCTCGCCCGGTCACGCTCGCTCACGCCCGGCCACGCTCGCTTCAGCCCGGTCACGGATCTCTCCGGCCGGGCACGCCCGCTCTCGCTCGATCCCGCTCGCTCTCGCCCGGTCACGCTCGCTCTCGTCTGATCACGCTCACTCCTGCCCGATCACGCTCGCTCCTGGCCGATCACGCTCGCTCTCGCCCGATCACGCTCGCTCTCGACCGGCCAAGCTCGCTCCCGACCGATCATGCTCGCTCTCACCCGGTCACGTTCGCTCTCACCTGATCACCCTCGCTTCCGCCCGATCACGCTCGCTCCCGCTCCATCACGCTCGCCCCCGCTTGATCGCAGTCGCTCCCGCCCGATCACGTTCGCTCTCGCCTATTCAAGTTCGCCCCTCTCGCCCGCCTATCCCGCCACTACTTCATCGCTCCACCACTTGCCCACGTCCGCCATCTCCTCTTCGGGCTCGAGTTCAGCCAGTGGCGGATTTTCAACACTAGGAGCACAGCTTACTTGATTTCAGCCGCTCTCTGGAGGAGAATTGTAAAGGTCGGCTGCTCTGATTGGTAGATTCCCGTGGTTCCTCTGGAGCAGAACACTAATAAACGCGGAATCTTTTCCGGAAGGGGAAATCCCCGGAATCCGACGAGTAGGTAAGTGCAGGACCTCCTCCAGCGAAGGAGTCACCGCCACCTCTCAGGATATAGACATTCGCTTCAATAACGGGACTAAGGGCCATAGCAGTTGATGTGTTCGGACATCAATTAATCAATCAATCCCGTTATTCCCCGCCGTTGCCCACGGCTCCCCGTCCAACACGCCACCACTATCGCCCTTCACCAACGCCCGCCACCACTATCGATCTTCAGCCTCCTTCATCTGTGTCAACCACCCGCCACTGCCCGCCCGCCGCGGCGAGATTGGGGGCGTAGAGACTGGGGACGGAGTGGATGGGCGGGATGATGCGGGGTGGGGCGGGGCGTAGGGGGCGGGGCGTAGGGGGGCGGGGCGGGGCGGGGGGGCCGGGGCAGGTAGGTTTGGGGCGGCGGGCGGGGGGGCGGGGGACGGGGCCGGGGGGCGGGGGGGCGGGGGGGACGGGGCCGGGGCGGGGCCGGGGGCGGGGGGGCGGGGCCGGGGGGCGGGGCCGGGGGGCGGGCGGACGGGGCGGGACGGGGCGGGGCAGGGCGAGGCTAGCGGGGCGGTGCGAGGCGGCGACGGCAGAGCAACGGCGAGGCGCGGGACTGGTAGAATTGGCCGACGCGAGGGTGGGGACCGGCGGGAATGGTGGCTGAGGGGCCACGGTGAGTGCGGTGCCGCCGGATGAGCGCGGTCGGGAGCGGCGCTGGCAGGGCAACGGTGATTCGTCGTTGGTGTTGGTGTCTGCGACGGCGCGGGCGGAGCATGGGTTGGGACGGTACTATACTGCAATTTTCTTAACTTTGCCCTCGACAAGAATCAGCTGTTGACGCTCTCATCCAATCGGGGACTTGAACGTCACCATAGTGACGTCACTGTAGGGACTTATACGCTCCCGACTGGATGGCAGCGAAACGGCTGATTCCTGTCAGGGGCAAAGTTAAAAAATCGCAGTATATACTGCGATTTTTCTAACTTTGCCCCTCAAGGCTCGTCTTCACGACGGAATATCTCACGGTATTTCATATCTTTCTCAGTCGTGCCGCCAGATATCGCACTATCGCGACCGTATCAAGGATCAAGACTTCTAGCGGCACGACCGAGAAAGACGAGAAAATGCCGGGTGATATTCCATCGTGGCCATAGAGGCTTCGAGGGGTACAGTTAGAAACATCGCGCTATAGCAGAAGCGGCGGCGGTGGTCGTGGCGATGGTGGCGGTGGTCGTGGCGATGGTGGCGAGGGCGGGGGCGGGGCGCATCCGTCACTGGGCGTCGACACAATGGGGGAGCGGCGCTCGTCAGCGCTGCCGGCGGCGGCGCAGCGCCACGGCGGGCGGCGCGACATGGCGGCAGGTGTGGATGTCGTGGGACTGTCATCGGTAGAGACCGGCAAAATGTGCAGTATGAAAGGTGAAAATATGTACATAAATATGTAATGAAAACAGTAAGAATATGTAATAAAAATGTAAAATCGGATATAATATGTAATAGGTAAAACAGTTATTTAAAGAAATTTCTGTCTTTAAATCAATGACCAACATATTCTGATAAAATTGAAAAAAAATCTGTAATAGAGAGAAAATAAAAATTGATTACAATTTATAGATAATTAATACGTTTCTTGAGATAGAGATTTTATAGAGATTTTAATACGTTTCTTCAGTTCAGTTCCTGTCCTTTTTGAATTAAAATGCACTAATTCATCCTATTAAAATACACTAATTATAAAATGAACATGTACATAATGCGAAATTATATTTATAAAAATATTCCTAAAGAAATTTTAAAAATAATACATAGGTTTGGAAATTGAGGTTAATGATCACAAAACGCGTCAGTGATACATTGTGCACCTAAGGTGAAACTGATATCGTCACTGACGCACACTTCTCGCCACACTGAGTTAACTGAAGCAGGCGCGCCGGACTGTGTGAACACCCAATCACGTCATCATGTAGCATACCTCGAGTAAACAGAACGAAACATGAACATGAACAACGAAAAATGTTGATATTGTGTTAGAAAAGCGACGATTCGCCAAGATTACAATTTCTAGAGCTGTAAGTAGAAAGACAAAAAATATGTAATTACATGAAAAGAAGCCTTTAGTCATCGGCATGGGAGAGACGCAACAGCGGCATGATAATGTTGTCATGAAAACGTTTTCACCGATTACAAAATTTCCTTCATTTGGAATTGAAATCGAATTTCAAAAACGTTCTCGTATCTCGTATCTCTGCATTCGACAATACTGAAACATTCGTGTTATTTCTTAATCATTACACACTAAATACATTATATTGAAATACATTTAGGGTACGCTACAAATAAAATAAAATTGTTGATAAAATTTCTTAGGATCTCGCAAATTCGAAAATCGTTTTTTCACTGCATTCTGTAAATGCTGCACTCTTGTAAAACTGGACCATGAAAATTGGTTAATGAAATTGTATATTATGCACATTACCGAAATAGAAAGCGTGCGTGACTACAAATATAAGTAGATAATACAATAAGTAGATAATAAAATAATAATACAAGATGTAATAATAATAATAAATAAATAATGAAAATAAAACAGAATTAAATGTAAAAAGTAATTTTTGCACTTTTCGCACAAGGGTGCAAAATTCCTTTTATTTTATCAATCCTACCCGTGAGAGCTGCTGCAATATAAGGGTCTCGATTCTCTGATATTACACTTAGAAGTTAGGTGGACAGTGGTGGCAGATCCCAAGTAATAAAGGCGAAGGAAACTTCTCAGCGCCAATATTGATGCATACTAGTACTCAGCTGAGAACAGCATTGCTCACGAATGATGCTACGGCTAATCATGAGGGAGGGATATTATGGTAGAGTTAGTTAGTGAATGCCTTATTTTACGTGGCGAGACTCGGGCCATGAGGCCCGCTCTTCCGTCTGACCACGCAAATTTCGCTACCCTCCTTTCACCTAGCGGAGAAAGAAGGTATTATCTCGGGTGACGAAAGAGGAGATTTTGAATTTAGCTCAGAGGCTTCTTTTAGGCTTGAGGATCTTTTACAGGCAGTAAATCTGCCAACATGGGACAGCCGGCTTTACTTCCCCTCCTAAGGAAGGCGTACGAAAGATTTTCGCCCTTAAAAACCCACGTTTGAACCCGCAATCTTGGGTACAACAACCCGTTATACCATCGAATCCGCGAATCCAAGTGGACGGTGACATTGACAATACGGTGTGGAGGGGTGGCGGGCGGGAGGTGTGGTTCCGAGGCAGCTCAGAGAGTGGGAGGTTGATAATGGAGGCGTGGCAACGCGTGAAGGGAGGGCGATTGTGTTGGTGAAGAACGGGGCGTAGACGATGGCGTTATAGAGGGGGAGGCAGCGATGACGCTGCACAGGTGAAGCCGTGTTCAGCGATGACAAGAAGCTCAGCGAGAAGAGCCGGTATTCATCTTGAATCGTATCCCTGGCGTACTCTCCACAACTCACCATCTACTCTACCTACGTTGCAATCCTTAGTTCTGCGTCGTTTCAGTGGAACTATGTAAGCATTTCTAAGACATTTGAGCTTACATCTCTCGAAAAGTCGTTTATTATCACCGCCCAGTTCTGTTCTCCATTTATTCCAATCAACGAGAATTCCGCTAGGAAAACTTCATCAGAATACGGTTGACATTGTCAAAAGCACATAGCTTCACTATGTGCTTTTTGGCGATGGACAAAAATGGGGCTTTATTGCGCTAAAACAGGTTTAGGGATTAACCCTCCAAAGCGTTGAGTCGTTTTTAGTGACCAATGCATAACATGGGCGTTTGAGAACCATAAATAGTATATATGTATTAATTTGTAGTCTAAAAGCTTTTTATGCTGCGAGTTATGGACGTTTCAATGCGTATATTGTGGCTACAGCTTTCTCTATATAATAAAACAACATTGACATCTCATGTGTGCACTTTTCTGTCGGCGCTGTAAGTAAAATTTATCAGCGGGTGACACCCCTTTGATGGGCCCGAGGCTGCCGGCGGCGTGTGTTCGGGCGAGCGGGAACAAACGGCCTCCCTCCCGCCCTCCGCGCCGGGGGGGGGATGGCGGCGGGGGAGAGGCCGGGGGCGTGGGCGCGGGCGGTGAACGCCGAGACGAGACCGTCGCCCACCCGCCGCCGGTGACGCGCGAGAAGCGGGGCGGGGGCGAGGGGGAGGGGCGGCTGGGAGGCGCCACGCCCCGGCCGTAGGGGGCCGAGGACAATGCGGTGCGAGAGTAGGCGGAAGCGAGGCCCCAACGTGCGGGGATACGTGCGGTCGGGACGGCAGAATGGGGTTGGTCCTGAGCTAGCAGGCACAGAGGGCCAACGGAGGTGCATGTATGGAGGGATGATAAAGCAGGGAATGATGAGGAAGTGGTGGGGGATGGAGATGGGGGAGAATAGGGGATGTGGGGAGAGTTGGGAATATGGGGAGGAATGATGATACGGGAAGGATGGGGATGTGGAAAGGATGTGGCAATGTGGGGAGGGATGGGGCAATGTGGGGAAGGATGAGGCAATGTGGGGAGGGATAGGGCAAAGTGAGGAGGAATGGGGCAATGTGGGGAGGGATGGGGAATGTGGGGAGAGATGGAGCAATGTGGGGAGAGAAGGGGCAATGTGGAGAGGGATGGCGCAATATGGGGAGGGATGGGCAATGTGGGGAGAGATGGGGATGTGAGGAGGGATGGGAGACTAGAGAAGGATAAACGAGTGGGGGGATGGGGATGTGGCGCAGCATGGGGACGTGTGGAACGATGATGCAATGTGGGGAAGGTTGGGGCAATTCGCGGGATGGGAAAGTGGGGAGGGATGTGGAAGTGGGGAAGGGTGGGAAGGGGGTGATGGAATGTGCAGTGAGGAGGGATGGAAGAAGTGGGAAGCTATGCGATTGAGAGGCCTGAAAAAAATAATTTGTTCGAGACAGGAGACAACTGTACCTGCCCTTGTCACCAGAAAAGGCTCCACCTATTCGTCGCCGACGGCACAAGGAGGAGGTTGTGGGACGAGCAGAAGGCTCCGGCCTCTTATTACCCCCAGAAAGATCCTGGTACTCACGTCGAGTCGACCTCAGAACAGCCCTGAACGGAAACCACATAAAAATCCCATCCTACACCGGGATTCGAATCTGGGTCCTTCAGTACACAACCTAATAATAATATAAAATTTCTATTCTCGATCAGCAGCAATAAACCAAATGTTAAAATTCCGCGAGTGAAGATGCTTCTCACCAAAGCGACGCGATACCGGAGCGAGCTGAGGCTGGTGCGAGAGGCAACCGCCGCCGGCGAGCGGGCGCGCTGAGCCCCTGCGAGGACGCGGGGGCGGCCGAGGGCGAGGGCGCTCGACAAAGCCCCCTCTCCCCCGCCCTTCGCCGCGCGCAAAGCAAAATTCGACGGCGCATCCCGCGCACGGCGTCCCGCACGCGCTGAAGGGCATGGAGTGTCGTCGCCCTCGTCCGTGGACGCATGGCAAAAGTGCTGAGGTTGGAGTGTAATTTAATTCGGTGGGTGTGTGCGATTCTCCGCCCGACCCGTTGTCGTCGGTCACGTGAATAAAACAATGGGGTGATCCGAAAGAGTTTCGATGATCGATTTCTGTGAGTGTAACTGATTATACTTCGGTTTTTTCTTTCTTGGCCCACGGGGGGGGCGTCATCAAAATGGAATATCTCACAGTATTTCGCGTCGTTTTCTGTTGTGCCGCCAGGAGTCGCATGATCGCCAACATTACTCGATACAGTCGCGATCATGCGACTCCTAGCGGCACAACCGGAACGACGCGAAATACAGTGGGATATTCCATTTTGTTGACAAACCCCCGTGCGCCAAGAAAGAAAAACCTAAGTATAATGGTGGGTATTAAAGTTAGTTTGGAATATTGGACAATAATTTAAAGTCAACTCGTAACTTTTGTGTTTCAGTATTACCTTTAAGGGTTAATTTAGAACCCCATGTTGATCACTTGCGAATTTACCGGTCATTAACGTTTTGCTTTGGATGCGTATTTTTTGCATTGCTCGTAAATGTGTCATCTAATACTTTTCTACATGTACATAAATTGGCGGAAGTGCTGAAGTTACATGCTTGCTCTATTTCTTCCTTCTAATACGAAATGAACTGGACATTTTTTTACCGACTAACAGCGAACACATAATTTTGTATTGGATTATGTATTGCAAGGTGGAACACAAAAAAAATCTTTAAATATTTCATACGATAAAGAGGACATTGCACGTAACGGCACTTATCATACTATTTCGGAGTTGAAAACAAATGGTCAGCAAGCATGGAAGTCTTCTTTTTCACATCTCTAATCCTCCAAATTTGAAAATTAGACAATTTTCCGTTCAGCAGTACATATCTGAAATGCGTCTTACATTTAACATTAGATGTGGGAAACGGCCCTTTTAACTGTTGGAAATTAAATTCATCTGAATGGCTGGCAATATTGGAGTACTTCGGAATGTACAGGGTTTCGCGTCAGGGTTTTCATTAGCTAACCGGAGCGCTATGTCAAACACACGTGTCTGAGTTGCCCGTCTCACGTACGCGACCAGTGAAGTGAAGCCGCTCCTCTAACCGCCAGGCCGTGTTCATTCTCTGGACATGCGAATATCACACATTTCCACCATCATCGCCGCAAACCGCTCCCCCGACCACAACCACCAAGGTTAACAAGGTCACCGAGCTGACATCGTTTCACAGTGGTGTCAACTCTTCATCTCTACAAACTCGCCCACTCTCTACAGTCCGGCAACTTTATATGCTAAAGGCTGGTAAAGCCCTCATGATTCGATAGAATTCTCATCCATTTCAGCTAGCTCTAGTAATTGCGGTGGTTTTAATGAAGTTTGATAAACCACTGCACTCTCCGTTCACCGAGATTAATAAAAGGGATGATAGAATAACACTATAGACAGGTTGCTCTGAATATATTTTATACGGTTCTCTGCGTTTATGACAGTGTTTCATCAACCCTCCTACATTATCATTTGGCATTCGGTCCCACGGTTTACACTGCCAGTTTCCGAATTGCACAAAATATTTCTACTAATAGAATAGTCCAACTGATGTGCACAGAGCGTTTCTCATTTTGCCTTCCACACAATTACTGCATTACACAACAATTGTGTACATCGTGAATAAAATCGCTTCAAACCCATGTCATTCGCACGACTCATAAAATGAGAATTTGAAGAAAATCGAGATGTGCAACTTTAGCGACACGGGGACAGCCTAGAAGAGATAACCTGCAGCAGTGTCCTATGTTGCCTTTTTTAATCACAATCAACTCTTAGAAATGGAATATATTCTGTCTAGAAAGTAAAATGGAATTAGATATATTTACATCCCCTCCATGTTCGCCCTGCTCCACCCACTTTCATCAATCCAGCCAGCTCCACTTGCCTGCCACATTGCTCAATCCAGCCCCTTGCATGACATCCAAAACAATTTTTTTTATGATCCTTTACCCAAGCCCCCCTGATTCATCTCCAACAGGCAACTACACACCGAATTAGACATCAAACCTATCTCTCATCATATTGCCTATATCGCCAATAACTTCTATTCGAACCTGCAGTTGATCCACCAAACTAGAAATATCAAACTGGGTAAATATAGAGCACGTACAGACTCGAATAAAAAACAGATATCCGTTACATGCATTCTTGGATATTTTCAGCAATATACAATAAACAATTTGAGGTGCTCTGTGAGTCCTCTCGCCAGATGTAGTTTAGTGTTGGTAGTAAGTTAAAGTTAGATTATAAGCCAGCAAAAGCAAATGTAAAGTTAAACATTAAATTGAAGTTTGTAATTTCATTCAGAAAATAAATAAATTTTTAAAAAAACGCCCCGCCTTGACCTCGCTCAATCCTGCCTCGCCCTATCTTAGCTCAACCCCGCCCCACCCTATCCTATCCTACGGCAACTTCCTGAAAATGCTTGCTCCGATACCCCCCCCGGTCCGTCCTGTCCTCCCAAAATGAATCGAGTGATGCACACTCAATTTCGTTAGCAACAATTTTGGAGAGTAAACAAATTTGGGGCACACTTTAAGATTGCGATCAATAATGTCTCTCAGTTGATTCGTGAAAAATATTTGCAATAAATCACTCCAGTGGCTCAACACTTTTTTTTCCGCCAGCCTGTGGCAATCGCATGCTTTCTGTCGCCTACGTCAGAACTCAACGTGCTTTGTCCCACGGAATATCAAGTAACGAAGAATAATGAAACGGGAGCAAGCAATCGCGAGTCGCCGTCGCCAGTTGTAACCCACGCAGGGCCACGACCTGTGTTTCCGCAGTAGAACTGAATGGCATCAGGTCATCTGCAAGGCTCTCATTTCGGGCCCGCTACCTTCATCTCAGAGGAGACTACTTCGATTATTATCTTTGGCCGACGCTTCATTTTTTCAAACTGCCTAGTGTTGGAATTTTTGGCACTGAGGCGATATATTATTTCCCAGGAGGGAATTAATTTCCACGACGTATTTCCTACGTTAGCCGAGGCTCATGTTCAATGTAATCGAATTTTCTTGTGCTTATTTGTAATGTAAGTAAAACGGGACCAGTAACTTAAATTCACTATAACCGAGGGTTCACTATATCCGAGTTAAATTGAATTGAATTGATGCCTCATTTGGCGAAGCGAGATTCAGGCCATGAGACCTGCCCTATCGTCTGATCACGCAAATTTTGTTACGCTCCTTTCACCAACTAGCGAAGAAAATATATTTTTGGGCGACGATACAGACGATTTGAATTTAGCTAAGAGGTTTCATTTAGGCTTGAGGATATTTTTTTTACATACAGTAAATCTACAAACATGGGAAAACCGACTTTACTTCCCCTCAGAAGGAAGGCATACGAAGTTTTTTTTCGGCGAAAAAATCCACTATTTCGGTCAAGTTTGAACCCGCGAACTTAGGTATAACAGCCCTATACGCAAATAGTTACCTCGACGCCTGCGGATTTCACTATAACCGAAGTCGACAGTACGTTGTTACATATAAACTTTTCTTGTTTTTATGTACTTGGATTGGAAACTCAGTGAAGGACTGAGTGGGGGCTGCGCCAAGCAGCGTTTTAACGCGTTAGCCTCTCGCCAGCAACAGCCTGCTGTAACACCTTGCCGCTGACCAATTCGTCACCTCCGCCGCGGCCGTCCGCCTCGGCCGCAGCGGCAACCGGAGCGGTGGGGCCGTGTGGGGCGGGGCGCGGCGCGCGCGGCGGGGCGGGGCAGGGCAGGCAGCAAAGGGCAAGGGTCGCGGCAGGCAGCCCAGCAGCCCGGTCGGAGCCCGAGCCCAGCGCCCGCCCCGCCCCGCCCCGCCCGCGCGCACGGGCTGCGATCGCAGGGCACGGCGGCGGCGGAGGCGGTGGTGGGGACGACGGAGCGCTGGCAGAAGGCCACAAGTGGTAGGCTTGCGGTGATGGCGGCGGCGGCGGGATCGGTGGCGGGGTGGAGGCGGGGTGGAGGCGCGGTGGAGGCAGGGTGGAGGCGGGGTGGAAGAGGGGGCGTTGAGGAGGCGAGGGCGGAGGCGAAGACGGATGCGAGAGCGAAGGCAAGGACGGGGGCGGAGGTGGGGGCAGGGGCGGGTGGGAGGCGAGGGAAGGGCGAAGGTGGGGAGGGGCGAGGGTGGAGACGGGCGGAGGCGCGGAAGAGGCGAGGGCAAAGGCGGGAGCGATGGCGGGACCAGGGGCAGAAGCGGGGGCGGTAGTCGGGGTGGGGGCAGAAGCGGTAGTAAAAAGCCTGAAGTGGCTTGTGGTGATGGCAGCGGCGATGGCGGTGTTGGTGGGAGCGGTGGCGGCGGCTCGTATGTGAATATCATGTATCCTTGTTAGCATCGTCTCAATCCCCCGTCATTCTCACAACTATGCGAGAGGCGGCAGCGGCGGTGATGGTAGCAGTGGCGGAACCTGCAGTTGTGATGACGGTGCGGTACTGGATATGCAGTAGCCGTCGGCGCGGAGGTGGCAAAAGGGAGGCTGCGGCTTTGGCGGGTGAGGTGGGGACCGCCATGGCGTGGCTGGAAACTGTATCACCAAATACCTTAGCTTTGGCTCAACAAAGCATTGTTAAATAATCTCTTGTTGTTATTGGTATTGGTGTTGAATTTTGTTGTTGTTGTTGTTGTTGTTGTTGTGTTGGTGGTGGTGGTGGTGAGGAATGATGACAGGCCGGGTTTCGGGGAATGGAAGTGGAAGATGCTGGCAGTTAAGACGGTGACAGGGCAATGAGAGTGGTCAACATTGTGCTCCTGTGACGTCAGTAGCAGAGACAAAGCAGTAGCGTGGGCGAGGGAACGAAGACCGGGAGCGGTGACTAGACCGGCGGCGGCGAGGCCATAGTGGGAGTGGCTGTGGGAGAAGCAGTGAGAGTGGTAATGGAAGTGGGAGTGGCAATGGGAGTGAGAGTGGCAGTGGAAGTGGTAGTAGTAGTAGTAGCAGTGGGAGTGGCGGTGGGTGTGGCAGTGCGAGTGGGAGTGGCAGTGTGAATGGCAGTGGGAGTGGCAGCAAGAGTATTGGTAGCGACGGTGCACGCAGCGGCTATGGCAGCAGTGGTAGCGTCCGCTCGCTGGGCAGCGGGTGAGAGGCGGGGCTGTCGCCACTACCCGCCCCGCCCCGCCCCCGCGTTCCCCGCCCTTTGACGCGCTCCGCTGCTGCCGAGCGCTACTCGCGAACGACCGGGCCGCGCGAGCGCGCGCACATGCGTGCGTGCGTGCGTGCGTTTCGATTTCCGTTATTCGGCTGCCCGCCGCCGCCGCCGCCGCCGCCGCCGCCTGCTCGCGGGCCATAAACGCGTAACGGGGCCGCCTGCGCTCGCGGCCAGCCGCCGCGCTTCGCTGCCTGAAAATGCCGCTCCGACTGGGCAGTCTTCGAATGGGGCGGTGTTATGCATCAACCGGCCACGCGACATTATACAAGTTTTGAGATTATCGTGTTCAAAAGGTTTTATTACATTTTCAGCTCTAAAAACTGTAATTTAATTATTTCAATTCATTGAAGAATTCATTCCAAACATGAGTGGAATATCTGGCGCTTACCTGCATAATGTGAAATTAAGAACAGCAGATTTGAAGATCTAAGTTCATAGCTGGTTGTTGCGAAACATAAAATTCTGATGTGACTGATGGCGTTACATTTTTCATTAATTATAAGGTTATTTTTTTTTTTTACAGATTTTGCGCTAAAATTTTGCGTACACTTAGAACATCATCCAATGCAACTGATGACGTCCATGTTTAATTTTTTTCAAAAATGGCGGTTAGCCGGTTGATGCATAACACCGTCCATTGGTCTGGCGACTTCAAAAGTACTTCACCTCCCCGTTTCGATGAGCGTGTTTCGTTAGGCTGGCAGATGCTGGAGAGAAACAAAAATATTACCGATGCTAACATTCCTACGACCTGCGTTTGTTCTGTGAGCGTCAGCGTCAATTGGGGAACGCGAGATTGCCGGACAGGTAGCTTTTCTATGCCGAATCGTAACACTTTTAAAAGATGGACCAATGAGAGCCTGCCTCATAAACTGAACCCTAAATATAAATGAATAAAACTAATGCTTGAAGAAAATGTATCCCGGAAATTAGTAATGTTTTATGCTGATCACTTCTCGTTGTTCTAAGCAAGTGTATCATTTTTTATGTAATCCTTTGCTACGTAGATTAATCGATTATTTTGTGTTTGTGGATGCGTCAGTTGCTCTTGTCATAAGTCCTTTAAGTGTAGTGCATGCTTATATGCAGGTAGGTGTCAATTGTTATATACAGGATATGTCAATTGCGGACCAGAAGGGAAAATAAGAAATTGCGGACCGACCCAGAGAAGGACATATGTAAATTGCGGACCGATTACCTACCCTTCCAGACAAAAGTGGACGCTGACCAATTACGTAGCGTAGTAGGAGCAGCAAAGTCGGCCGGTTCCGGGCTGCAGTTTTAGGGGGTGGCAAAATGTTTCAATAAATAATAATAATAATAATAATATACAATAATAACAACAACTCCACCTAGGGAAATAACGACTATGCAATTGCTGGAACTTGAGCACCCCGATGAGCCTGAGAGCTATGTCAGTGGTAGCCTAGCTACCAATAGGGCCTCCCTTGCTGAATGGGTTGCCGCTTTCGTGCGATCAGTTAACATTTGTTGGTTGTACAATATCCTACACAATCCAACAGACGTCACCTAATTTGGTGTTCGTACCACTTGAGGCATGTGTTAGTAAATTAATAATAATAATAATAATAATAATAATAATAATAATAATACAAACAAAGTTTAAACAATTGAATAGAACACACAAGTATATGAAAAAGAGACATCACTGCAATAATCTTAGACTAATTCGTTTGGTAACGAACGAATGTAGCCTACATTATCCCAAGTCATACGTTGCATTTAGTATTACTTCGCCAGAACATCAACTTGCAACTGAAGATAATCGAAGTGAATAAAATAATTTCTAAGTGAATCGCGCACGCTTGAAAGCATCGTGCGTTTTGAATCTCAGAGCTAGTTGAGCTCGCATGCGCAGCTGCGATGCGTTCATCGCAAGGCGACGCGACGCTGCCCGGACATCCGCCAGACCGCCGCAGACCGCAACTCCGCGCGAGCAGAAGGAAGGGCAAAGAAAGATTTACCAATACAGAGACAGAACAAAACATTACATAGGATTAAGACAAATAATAATAATAAAAAATTGTTTGAGTTTGATATGCCAAAGTGCTACGTTAGTCACAAGTAAATTAGATCTAAGCTAAAATTGAGTTAGTTTTATTCAATTTTAGTTAATCGTTACGAAAATCCCTCCCTCACAGCGGCTTAAGCCTTAAGGCAGCAGTCTACATGTGTACCTATGACGAAAATAAATTCACGTCTCCTCAGGGGTACGGTGGAGGGGAAATAATAATAATTTTTAAAAAGGAACGCGTAGGCGGCGGCGGAGGCGGTGGCGAAGGCGGTGGCGGAGGCGGAGGTAGTGGCGCTGGCGGGGATGGGGGCGGGGGCGGTGGCGGTTGCGGTGGAAGTGGCGGAGGCGATGGTCGAAGACGAGATTGTAGGTGGCGGTGGCGAAGTCGGAGGCGGTGGAGGTGGCGGAGGCATTGGCGGAGTCGGTGGAGGTGGCGGAGTCGGTGGCGGTGGCGGTGGCGGTGGCGGTGGCGGCGGCGGCGGCGGCGGCGGCGGCGGCGGCGGCGGCGGCGGCGGCGGCGGCGATGGCGGCGGCTGCGGCGGCCAGATGCTGTCCGCTCGTGCGTGCTGTTTCGTCGGCCTCCCAAGAGTTCGGCCCGTCCGTCCGTCCGCCCGTCTGCCCGCCGCCAGGTCCCGTCTCGTCCCCTCTCCATCGGGCCGAGAAGTTGCGCGGGAGGCTTGTGCCCGGCGGAGCGTCGGATTGTGGCGCGAAATCCCTTTAACAACCCGAAACCTCTTCCCGGCACACGCCCGCCGCGGCGCGCAATTCGCGCCCTCTTGATGTTGGAGGAGTTGCGGCTCAAGTGCGCGGCGAGCGACGCCTCTCGAGACGCGCTGTCCTACGTGCGAATCACCTTCTGTTTTCTTCGCGGGCGGAAGACGTCCGCGTGGATTAGATTGGCCATTTGTTGCTGGATATTCGCTTAGTGGAAAGAAAAAATGGTCAATTTTTTGCTTCTTTTTTTTTTGTGTCATATTTGCCGGTCCCGTGGCCGAGATCGCTAAGGCAGTAGTGCAGTGGCGATCTCGGATTGCAGGGTCGCGGGTACCAGTCCCGCCTCGGGCATCAATGTATTTGTGTATGTCTATATGGTATGGCTTCCTTTCATCCTTCACCATCATCATCATCATCTCATCTTCCATACACCCCAGGGCTAGCAACTTTGCGGGATAAAATTAGGATCTAGCGTAATGCTGATCCCCCCTGATGAATTGTATGCCTGCGTTGTCCGGAGCGCCCTGTTTGGAGAAAAAAAAAAAAAAAAAAAAAAAAAAAAAAAAAAAAAAAAAAAAAAAAAAAAAGAAAAAAAAGAAAAAGAAAAAAAAAAAAAAAAAAGAAAAAAAAAGAAAAAGAAAAAAAGAAAAAAAAGAAAAAAAAAGTTTGAGAATGGAGCATTCTTGTGGCACAAAGAAAAGAAAAAAAATGAAAAGGATGATACATGAATAATTAAATTCCGAATAGGTGGATTGATGAGTTCAAAGGGAATGGATGTAGTAGACTCGTTAATTACTTGGGCAAAACAGAATACGTTCGATCTCTCTCTTTCCTCACATTTTAAAATGTTAAAATAATCTAAGGAACATTTCGAGACCGCCAAAATTAACTCATGCACCGGCCGTTTTGAAAACTATTAGTGTACGTTTCAGATTCTCATTTGTTTTCCATAGAAACAGACTAGGCAATTGTGTGTAGATATGTGTATAAGTATTAAAAGAGCCAAACTTGAAATTTCATTATATTCTACTGGTTTTGTTATTATTCGCGTTCTAACGCAGTTCAAATATAATTATTTTTAAGTCAACTATCTGTTTTCATATTAAGCATTTTACAGTAGGGAATTTAAGTGTTTTTATTTCTAACTTGTATTACTGTTTTAATTCAGACTTGTTTGTTAAAAAAATGCATTTTTTGGAGTTAGTTATCGATTAGCATTTTAAATCTGGCGCAGAAACGAGCTGTGCAGGCACATATTCTGTGTTCATAATGTTTCTCCATATCCAAGAATATAGTACGTAACGTATATTAACTTCTCGAAATCAGACATTCGCTACGTGAAGGTGCTCTTCTGCGCAAATCAGTAAAACATTTCCCGACAGTCTGGAATTCAAATCCTCGCCGCTAAGCTACTTAAGTGCGGTATTTGCGTTCGACAAACACTGACGAGGTAATGGTGCAACCGCCTTACGTATTAATGCCGGCGCGTCTCTCGTGATGCACCTAGATGTTCGTGACAGCGATGCCAAGCGCACGCTCAAAGCGATAATGAATAATCCATCAAGAGGCGACGGCGGAGGGAGCAGACCGCATTAATAGCATTGGGAATACGTGTGCTTCCTGAGAAAAACGCAGATGACACAAAAATTGTCAGAGAGGAGTTAAAATGGTAGTTCTGAACTCAAAGACCGATTTGATGAAACAATTATCATTACTTTATTCCAATTTCGAAAGCAGTAGTCTTGTTCTTCCCTGTTACTGAATTAAATTTTCTCACAGAAATTATGACATTTGATTTCTTTACTGGACGACAATAAATGCTGAACGGCAGTACGTACGTTTAAATCATTACAACAATTTTAAAATTAAGGAAATTTTGTTTGGTTTGGCAGTTATAGTACCGTGTTCATCTAGAAAACTACTCTTCCAGGCAGGAAATACGGTCGAAGGTACTAAGTGAAACGTAAATTGCATTTTCAACTGCACTGATTCATATCACTGCGTTTAAAGCATTCTTGGCTATTGACAGAATGTCGAGCCATACACGTTTTAGGCTCTCCAGCTACATTGAGGATACGTCAATATGTCAAATAGAACCTCGTTGGAACACTGTCTCTGAGGGAAAAAATGTCTCCGCGCAGAGACATTTGTTCCTTGGAAAACGAATCCTTTATTCCACCTGCGACATCACAAACAATAAAATTTGAGACAGTTACGCATTTCTATTCATGGAGAGATCTTCGTTACAGAATTCCATTGCCTCCGATTTTCCCTTGTGTTACTTTTTCTCCTGCGTACGGCCTTTATTCCAAGGTCTGTCGATGCGGAACACACTCACCATCGATACATATTTTTCCATATTTCGCAGACATCTTCCCCTTGAACACTTGTCTCGTGGAGAAGGGCGGCGGCGGTCGAATCTCTCGGAGCGGCAGTTACGGGGAAGCGCGGCGTTTGGAAAAAAGAAGAAAAAAGAGCGAAGAGAGGAGCACGTGCGAAGCGGCCCCTTTCGTGTCGTGGGGAAGTTCCTCGGCAAGAGCGATCGAGAGGAGGCACAGAGGGGGAAGGGGAGATGGGGGTGGAGGAGGAGGAAGAGGTGGAAGGTGGAGGAGGAGGAGTGGTGGAGGAGGTGGTGGAGGACGAGGAGAAGTAGGTGGAGGAGGAGATGAAGAAGGAGGTGGAGGAAGAGGAACAGGTGGAGAAGGAGATGAAAGTGGAGATGGAGGAGGTGGAGAAGATGGAGGAGGAGATGGAGGTGGAGGAGGAAGAGTTGGAGGAAGGAATTGAGGAGGAGGAGGTGGAGGACGAGAAGGTGGAGGAGGTGGAGGAAGAGGTGGAGAAGGAGATGAAGGTGGAGAAGGAGGAGATGAAGGTGGAGGAGGAGGTGGAGAAGGACGAGGTGAAGGGGAGGGAGGAGGAGGTGGAGTAGAAGGAAGAGTTGGAGGAAGAAATGAAGGAGGTGGAGGAAGAGAAGGAGGTGGAGGAGGAGGAGAAGGACATTAAGGAGGAGCAGGAGGTGAAGGAGGAGGAGGTGGAGGAGGAGGCGGAAGAGGAGGAGGAAGATGAGGAGGACGAGGAGGAGGTAAGATGAAGCCGAGCGCCACACCGGGGAAATGAATGGGAAGAGTAGTGGATGAGTGGGAGTAGGAAAAGTGGGAAGCGTGGGTTGATTGATTCGTTTATGTTTCCGGATGCGTCAGCTGCTTCGGTCATTAGTCCCGTTAATGTATGGAATATTTTGATCCTGAGAGTTGGCGGTGTTTCTCCGTTACTGGATGGTGAGATTTCGCGCCGACCTACACGTCGGCTTTTGAGGGATGTCCCCTCCCAGAGGTCTCCCCTCTGCCGAGGACAGCCGCAGTCGGGACACGCTCTCAATTCCCATCATGTCTGGTAGTGTAGTGTTTGTAAATGTGCGTGAAAGTGAGGAGAGAGGATAAGACAAAGAAGAGGAAGACAAAGATCGTGCGCGGTCAGTGACCTGTTTCTTAAGACACTGGTCCGACATTCGCCTGGTGTTGATTGGAGATACCACAAAAAATTATCGATCACAGCAGACGACCGCTAGAATTCCCCTCCGCACCGCGCCTGAATTCGACCTAGCTAAGTGGATGGAATCGAAAATCGGCCACCGTCCTGACTCGCGCCGTAGGACCTCCCGGATAGAGGCACCGCAAAGACAACTGCAGTGCGAGTTCGGTGGTATGACGGCCCGCATGGCCGTTTTGGGCTGTTGTTTCCCAAGATTGCGGGTTCAATTCCGATCGAAACTGTAGATATTTTTAAGGCGAAAAAATCCTTTGTACGACTTCCTCCGGAGGGGAAGTAGAGCCGGCTGTTCCATGTAGTAGGTTTACTGCATGTAAAAGATCCTCAAGCCTAAATGAACCCTCTGAGATAAATTCAAATCGCCCGTTTCTTCTCCTGAGATAATACCTTCTTTCTCCGCGAGATGGTGAAAGGAGCGTAGCGACATTTGCGTGGTCAGACGAAACAGCGGGCCTGATGGCCCGAGTCTCGCCAGTGAAATACGGCATTAACTAACGGCAACGCTGGCTCTTAACTAAATTCAGCCAGTGGGAGCGTGGGGATGTGGGAGAGTGGAAGGAGACGCAGGTGAGTGAGGCTCGAGATGAAGAGGTTGTGGTCGCGCGTGCTAAACGCAATCGAGCGAGGGTGAACAAAGCAAGTTCGAGAAAGGAGGTGGGTACGAAAACGGGATACGATGTTGCGGAAGGGGAGAAGGGGGACAGAAATGAGCAAACCAGAACGTAGAACAGAGGAGCAGGCCCGGAGACGAAGACACGACAATGCACAGGAGTGAGATGAAGGCGGGTCCCGCAGCGAAGGAAACGATTGGGAGAGAATGAGTGACGAAGAGGCATGAGAGAAGCATTGCGATAAATGAGAGTGCGGGTGGAGACGCAGATGAGTGGGACGCGTGAAGTGGGTGTAGCAGCACGGATGAAAAGGGTGGAAGGAGAGATTGGGGGCGAATCCGATGGTGTAATCCAAGGGTGTAGAATGTGTCCAGAGTCGGAGGTGGGTGCGAAAAAGGGGGTTTGAGGCAGAGATTGGAGAGAAGGGAGAGGTCAACAATGAGAAGTGTCAGTAAGTAGAAGCAGTGGAAGATATGATACACGCGGCTTGGTTCCTATTAAGGAGTGAGCAGCGAGCATATTTTTCGGACAGCAAGTACTTTTTGCCCATCTGCTAAAACATATGGATTAATGGAACGCGTAAGGTATCACATATAAATACTTTACTTGAAGTTACCGAAGGAATTGAGTGAAGACCTATTTCTAACCTTTTCAGGATTTCGTTTTGACAGCATTTACACACTTCTTGTAACGTTCGCAGGTTCTTGCAAATCTGTAAGATGGGCGTTCAAGGTCGCGTTCAAGGTCAACTTCAATCGCTGCAATGAAGACGACGTTATCTGCATATCTCACAATGTTAAAATGCTTCTATTCCATTCTGAAACCATGCATATCTCTGTCATCTTTGCTTTTCTTTATCCATAGCCAAGTTCTGCTGTCTAGAAGACAATTCTAGCGGTCGGCTGGGCTGCTCTGACCGGTAATTTTCGTCGTTTTTTCGACCAATAGCAGACGAATGAGCAATACCCTCAGAAATGAACCACGGGTTGCACGTGATCTTTCCTTCCTTCCTTCCTTGTCCACTCTCTCTCTCACACACACACACTTACATGCACTACTATACCACAAATGTCAATAGAAAAGTCGGGAGCTTAGAGCGTGTCCCGGCTGGGGCGGTGCCCCGCTGGAGGGAATACCTAGAGGGAGAAATTTCCGTAAGTGTAGGTCGGCGCGAGATCTCGCCATCCAGCGAGGAAAGAAC
Source organism: Acheta domesticus (assembly GCA_031308135.1). Classification (NCBI taxonomy): domain Eukaryota; kingdom Metazoa; phylum Arthropoda; class Insecta; order Orthoptera; family Gryllidae; genus Acheta; species Acheta domesticus. The sequence goes on along the minus strand of JAHLJT010000631.1, from coordinate 30,300,040 downwards.
ACCATCACCTCCCGGAATAAAACATTCCTTTGACTAATAGAACAAATGACTGTAGCAGTTGACGCACCCGAACACATCACTCAAGCAATCCATCTCCAAGTTGAAGAGAAGAGGACGCAAAGAGAGGAGGCGCAAATGGCAGCGCGGCGCCGCGCCGCACGGTGTGACTAGATGGCATAATCGTGGCCAAAACCTCAAAAATAAAAGTTTATTTAGGGGATTTCTGATTATCCTCCTCGAAGGAGGCATGTTTCGTTCATCTGTTCTGAAAGTATGAAGGCTAATCTCTGTCCCTGTTGCGCGCTGTGGAAGCTTGAAGTTGGAACGCGGTCATCGCTGTTGTGACGACAGAGGAGAGATTAGCAGGCTGTGGTTTCAAATATTAATAAGAACGTGCTCTAAAATACGTTTTACTATATTTCTCAATCATTGATGTCCCTGTTAGTGGTAAGTAAAACAGAAATTACGTTAATTTAATGTAGATTACAATAATGTATATTAAACGTAATAAAGTATAAAATATAACTAGCACAAAAGTTGTTTATAACAGAATATAGCACCTGAAAAGTTATAGAGAAATTTAGCTTATTTAATATACATTCAATTCGAGGAAAATTTGGCAGCGTGTCGCTTCAGATACATGTTTTACGAAAAATTTCGTATGAGCGTGTACATCTCGTAGCGGCAACCTGAATTGCTGAAATGAAACAAAGCAATCGGTTCGGAATTTTGTACGAATATATATTAGTACAAAATTCGTACAAAAGTACATTAGTACAAAATATTAATAGAAAATCGGGATATGTATTACTATAATTGAAATGAGCAACCTCGAAAACCCCTAGACAGAACTTGGTAATAGAATTCGACGCCTTTAGAGGTTTCGGCCACGATTTCGCCATCTGGTCACAGCGTGCGCCGGGACGAAGACGGGTGCGGGCGCGGAGGCGGTGTCTCCGGGCGAGCGCTATCCGATCGATGCGTGGGCGGGGGCGGATCGGCGCACGGGTGGGGGGCGGGGCGGGGCGAGGTGGAGGGGCGGCAAAGGGAATTATTCGGCTCATAACGCGGCGCGGCAGGCGCGGATTACGCCTCGTTCACCCGCCCCGCCCCCTCCGCGCCGCCCGCAGGTGCAAAGCCCCGAGGCCTGCGCCGCCGACTTCGCAGCCGTCGCCGCCGCCACCGCCGAGGGGGTTCCCCAGAAGGCGTAGGCGAAGCCCCATTTGCAGAACCGAACCGCCCAACACGACTGGCTAAGCCGCGGAAGAAAGGCGCTAAATTTTGGAATTTGGTCGCTTCAAGCATTACTCGCGTGGAAACTTCGGATACGTTGATTATATATCTATCTATAAACATATAAAAAACAATATACAATAAATGGATCTTGATTTATGAGGTAAACTCCGATACTGTATGACCGATCTCCATGAAAGTTGGCACTTCCACTATTTATTTCACCCAGAAGGTGCGGTTAATTCTATTGTATCTCCACTACATTGAGCTGTAGAACAAAACTAAATATTTTACGTCAAATGCAACCAGCAACATTCGGCAGCATTTTGGATCTACGTCGTTAAATTACTCCTAAACGAAGAGTTCTAGGGCATTAAAAACTAACATTTCTCACATCGTAATTTGCAGGATGAGACCTTCATGAACATTCTATTACTTTTTTGTTGGTCCGGCGCTTCTCAATATTACGCCACGTGTTCAGAGATGTGCAGAACCTGCAACTAAATGTGAATGAGAGGGACAGAGAGAGTCAGAGACAGAGACACACAGAGACAGACTGAGACAGAGACGCACAGAGACAGTCAGACTGAGACACAGACACACAGAGACAGTCAGACAGAGACAGAGAGACACAAGGAGAAAGAGGGTAGGAGAAAGAAGAAGGGAGGGAGGGAGAGACAGACAGACAGAAAAGGAGTTGAAAGGGGAAAGAGGGAGATGAAGGACAGGACAACGTCCACCGGGTTCCACTCGTAACAAATACGCCTGTATGAAATTAATGTGTAATTTTAGAGGGAATTGGCCAAATCAGGAAACTTTTCCCTACCAAATGTAATACTTACACATGAAAAATCAATTGGTAATTTTGGAAATATGGCAAAATGAGGAAACGTTCCTCTACCAGATGTATATAACTTCTGGTATGTATTACAGGAGAGGATGAAAAATGAAAGGGAATCTTATTTACGGATAAAAAGAACAAACCATTTCCTTTAATCTGGAACAACGTGTGTTCGCCATTGTGTGGCGATGTTTTATTGGGTCGGTAACGATTTCTAACACCCCAAAACAGCAGACGGAACCTTTGAGGATGATAAATCCATCAGTTCCTAAAACGAATCTACCTTTTGACGAAAACATTTGTGAGCAGTTCGTTCTTATTTAGGTAATTTTACTTGAAGTGTGGCAAAAAACATCTAGTGACCCAATTTCATGAGAAATAAAAATACCACCTATTATAACTCCAAAGCAGGATAGTATGCACAGCTGAGATTGTCCAATATGACGACCGACGGCCAAAAAAACACACTATATACATAGTGAAAAACATAACAGGAACATCATTCTTTTTAGTTTCTTGGCGACATTCAAAATGTGTGGTTAGAATACTCTCTCTGGTTGGTACAACATGATGAATTTTTATCGATATAATGACAGCTCTACAAAGCACGATAAATTGATACTGATTAATGTATATTTACAAATCAATAAAAAAAAGGGTTTGTAGGTGAAGATTACCATTTTCAAGTAACGTACGATATATTTAAACTTGCGTAATAACTTCCAGAAAAACTTTAAAGTTCATTTACTCCTACGACTTCAATGTATAAGGTACAGAAAAAAATGGGAGAAAAACTGTGGATGCTGCACCTTTTATAGTATTAAAAACGATTGGCAAAATGTTATGAACCTTTTTATTGTGAAAGCATATGAACCAGCAAGAGAGAAGAGAACGTGTTAAAATGTTTTATGCATTCATAACTTCAAACAATACATACATTAAAAATACCACTAACAGAAGCATGAAAATAGATATCTCTTTTTGATGCAAGCCCTTTCATCACTTTCAGGACATTTCGAATGAAAATATAGAACAGTGGTGAATTGTTATATGCATATATCCTGATAACTACATATGGATGCTTCATTATTATTATTATTATTATTATTATTAATTTATTATTATTACTATCGATCGATTTATCGTTATAAATATACATCGATGTATCGTAGGAATTAAATATCCGCATATTGTATGTACTGATGTTCCATTATAACTATAATTCGATGTATCGTTCACACTATACAGGATGTCCGGGGAGGATAGGAAACGTGAAAAATTCGAAAATAAGCTCTTAAGACAATTTAAAGCATATTTTGTCTAATAAACTTGTTGGAAATTCCGAATGGCTCAGCCACAATAATCACTAAACATTTGGTTCGAAAAAAATACTTTCTATTTATTTATTTATTTGTCAAAAAACAGTAATAACTGTACATGACGTGTGGGGAAAGAGATTTATCTGCGCACACTAGGCCAAACTTTCTTTCGCAGAAACATAGAAACACTCCAGAAACATATAAATTGTTTATTATTCACTAAAAAATGAAGATATTATTTCAGAAAGAAAAATTAACCCCGAAATAAAAAAAAAGTCAAATTGTATAAATTGGGTACTATTTCATTTGTGAGTTAATTTTTCGTTCTGAACTAATATATTCATTTCTTTTGTAAATAATAAACAATTGTCATGTTTCTGGAGGGTTTCTATGCTTCTGCCATGAAAATGTTTGCCTAAAAATAATTTTTTCAAACCAAATGTATAGTGCTTATTGCGGTTGAGCCACTCTGAATATTCAAGTAGTTTATAAGACAAAAATGCTTAAAATTGTCTTAAGAGCTAATTTTTGAAGTTTCGACGTTTCCACTCCGACCATCCTGTATTTCGATGTATGGTTACAACTTTGTAAAGTTGCCATCCCCATTCTTAGGCGGCTGGGACTATACTGCGGCTATGCGTCGGGGGCGGCGTCCTGCAACAGGAGGCGCGTTGGCGGAGTGGAGGGGGAGGGGAGGCCTTGGGGACGCGTCGCCGAGCGGGGTCCCGGAAGTTAAGCCGGAGGGGAAGGGTGAGAAGCCGAGGGCGGGATTAGGGCGGGAATGAGTGGGTGCTCGCCCCCCCCCCCCGCGGGCGGGCGGCGCGGAGGCGGCACGAGGGGCGAGGCGGACGCGGCGCCGGGAGACGAGACGAGAGGAGAGGAGAGGAGCGGAGCGGAGGCGAGCGGAGGAGACCCGCTCCAAGGGGGGAGGCACCGAGTGGCAAGAATGCACGTGCGAACGGCAGTATATGGTTGATAAAAAGAGTCAATTTTAAAGGAAAATTGTTATTAGAGAAATAGCGCAGGAGAAATACTGCGAAAATAATTCGTGAGAGCGCTTTCAAAGGTAAGAGATTCGAAAGGAAACAAGACAAATGAGACCAAGAATAAAAAAGAAAATGTGAAAACTTCAAGAAAGAAGGGAGAAAGAAGGAGAGAGAGAAAGAGAAAGGGATAAAGAGAGAGACAATCCGAAGAAGAAGAAGAAAGGAAGAAAAAAGATAATGTTCGTCAAATGACAAATGGGCCGAAATATCAGCAATAATTCAGAAGTATTGAGAGATGGAGCAGTACTTCAAGTGTAAGAAAGACAGCCACTGTCAAAATTGGTGGAACTTTGAGTTTGCTACAATGCTGATATAAAACCGAAGAGAGTGTTTAAGCAATATAATACCTAAAAAGTTTAAAAATTCAGATGTAAATGATAGGATTCATCTGCACACGACTAATTAAAATATAATGCTGAGAAAGGAAGGCCAGTGGACAGATGGCAAGGAAGAAAAGCCAGAAAGAAGACGTATGGTGATGTATTTGAAAGTCAGGAAGAAAATGAAGAGGTAAGGGAAGCAAATCTCTGAGATAAAGAAGATGAATAGCGCACGAGGTAATTACGAAACATTCCTAAGCACAAGTAAATACCTAAAAGCACGAAAGGAGGAAAACTAGATCCGGGAAACGTGGGAAATCAGGATTTTCGTGCAGCACTGTAAAGCAGATAAGGCGAAAGAGAAGCGAATAATGGGATCCGCAGTAGACGCATAGCTCAAGGGCAAATTAAAGCGCATTTACAGAGAACAGCAAGAATAAACAAGAGTAGAAAAATAAGAGGGTAACGAAGATTTATGTTGCCAGGACAGTGAGAAGGGAAAGGGAGCACGAAGCTCGGGGACGTGTAACACAGATAAACCAAGAAATAAATGAGTAATTCACAAGGCGGTCAAAGGAAATTGAAAGACGAAAAGAATAGAACTCGGGAAATTCAGAAGATAGGAAAAATAGGGAGCATTAGATAAATACAGAGGATGGAAAGCCACAAAACGGACCAAACTACATTTCACAGCAAGGAAAGGTAAAACTTTCCAAAAGAACCCAACATTAGGATCAAACACTAAGAAGATTAAGGTTAATGCACCTTTACACGACTTCACAGAAAAGACTAAAAGTAGAAAATAACAATGGTAACCAAAAGGGATCAGCAGAGAGAGGAGGAGAGAGAGAAATAAAGAGAGAAAATAAAGAGAGAGAGAAATAGAGAGAGAAATAAAGAGAGAGAGAGAGAGAGAGAGAAAGAGAGCAAAGCAAAACTCTCAACAAAACAGAAAAGTAAACAAAAACAGAAAAGTAAACAAAACTATGTTTTCGTAAGACAAAAACAAAGGATATTCACAGAAAAAAATAGGGAAGCTATCGAAACGAAGAAAAAAAGCAGTATCTAAAACCTACAGCCATTTTTCTTCGTGAAGGCACTAAAGCAAACCAGAGGACAAAAATTGGAACGAGCAAAGACAAATAACAGCAAACGTTCAGGAAAGAAACTAAGAGCTGTTCGGGCACAAAAATTAGAGAGCAACAGACATCTCGGAACCACGACAGCGCGAGCGCGGCGAAGGACGACGAGGGGAAGCAGACGCTGGCGGCGGCGGCGGGGGCGGCGGCTGGGGGAGGCAAGGTTACGAGACGATCATGGCGGGATCGGGGCGACAGGGTCGCGGGCCCCGAGCGCGGGGGCGGCGGCGGCGGCGGCGGCGGCGGCGGCGACGCGGGTCTCCGGGGGCGGCGCGGGACAGCGCGCGCCGGAAGGGCGGCAGGGGCGACGCGCGCCCGTAAATCCGCCGGCCCGCCCACGCCCCCGCCCCCGCGCTCGCCCCCGCGCTCGCCCCCGCGCCAGCCCTCGCCTCTGCCCTCCGCGCCGCGCCGCCCAGCGCCCGCGCCACGCCCCATCCCGTCTCCCTCCGCCATCGTGCTCCGTCACCCTCCGCCATCACCGCCTCCGCCATCATACTTACGCATCCCTCTGCCATCGTGCTCCCGTCACCCTCCGTCATCACCGCCACCCGCCATCATACTTACGCATCCCTCTGCATCGTGCCTCCGTCACCCTCCGCCATCACCGCCACCGCCATCGTGCTCTCATCTCCGCCATCACCACCTCTGCCATCCTGCCCCTCCACCATCCTCCACCATCGTCTCCATCCACCATCACGGCCTCTGTCATCATGTTCCCGTCTACCTTCGCCAACACCGCCTCCACCATTGTGCTCCCGTGTCCCTCCGCCATCGTGCTCTCGTCTCCGCCATCACCGCCTCCTCCATAGTGCTCCCGTCACCCTCCGTCATCACCGCCTCCGCCATCGTGCTTACGGATCCCTCTGCCATCGTGCTGCCTGTTTCCCTGCGCCATCATCGCCGCCGCCATCGTGCTCTCGGTTCCCTCCGCCATCACCATCTCTGTAATCCTGTTCCCGCCTCCCTCCAACATCGTCCTCTCGTCTCCCTCCATCATCCGCCTCTGCCATCGTCTTCCCATCTTCCTTCGCCATCACCGCCTCCGCCATCGCGCTTCCGTGTCCCGCCCCAGCATCTGTGCCCACGCTCCGAACCCTTCGCGTCCTTCTGCTCCTGAGCTCTAGCCCTCCAGCCCTCGCGCGTCCCTCCATCCCAGCCCGACGCCTACGCGCGGGGAGGGTGGGGGGCGGCGCCCGGAAGAGCGACGTCCCTCGGTGTGTACGGCCCCGCCCCGCCCCGCCCCCGCCGGAACCGTTAGCGCCGGCGATCACGTGCGCCGAATGCGGGCGCCGCCCCGCAGCTACGAGGACAAAACGGCGGGCGCGCCCGCCAGACTGCGTGGCACGCGCCCGTAATGGAAAAAAGCCCCGTCGGCGCGCGGGACGCCTCCACTTCTTCGACCGTGGGCGGGGCGGGGCGGGACGGGGCAGGGTGGGTGGGGCGCGGCGGGACGGGGGAGGGGCGGGGCGGGCGGGGTGTGGAGGTGCGGGCGGGCCGGGGGCGGTGAGGGCCGGGGCGGGGTGGGGGAGGGCCGGGGCGGGGCGGGGCGGGGAGGGGCACGGCGAAGCGGGACTGGAGGGGCGGGCGGGGCGGGGGAGGTACTGGGCGGGGGAGTTACGCGGCGGCTCAGGCGGCGGCGCCGGAACGGGGTGATATAATTTCAGTTCACCTGGAGTAGGTAAGTCTGTCCTCGCGGTATGGGCGAGTACCACAGGACTTACAAACACGTTATTTCATAAATAATGCACAGTTCGGTAACACGCCAGCTGAAGGACGGGACGGAACTAACTTTTGCGTTAGAACTTTTTTTTTTAATTTAATAACGGGTCTTAGAAATGGAGCCTGCACAGATCTCGGGTACTGGGAGTGTTGAGGACTAATGATCTTATGTTAAGTTCGAAACTTTACAGGTTTGAAATCCCAGAACGCTTTAAGTGAAGTGTGCGGTGAGCTTATAGTGGTGCGTAGCACAGTTTCCTATTAGTCTAGTATAGGTCGTATTAAAAAATAACGAAGACGCAACACCGGGAAGACCCAGAACATCGGGAGATGAATGAAGTGTGAAATTTAGGACAGGTTTTATTGAAAAAGACCGTCGTGTGACATGTGAAAACATTTCTGAAGGCACAGGAATTTCAATACCATCCATAATTCGAATACTGTCAAATGATTGATACTGAAAATGCACATAACTCGACATCAGTTGCTCGACAATTCTGCGACACTCATTCTCCACGACAACACTCTCCCACACACGGCCAAAGTCTGAAGAGAAAAGTTTCACGAATATAGTTGGGAAGTGTTGCAACATGCATCCTACAGTCTTGACATAACTCCACCAGATTTTGACTTTTCCGAGAATTGGAAAACCTTGTATGCGAACTTCGTTTTTCATCTCTTGATGAGCTTTGGGCAGCCGTTACCCGAACCATTCGTCTGATGAACAAAGAAGGGGTATTTGATGGAATTCTAAAGCTTCCCATTCGTTGGAACTTGGTAAATGAGAAGAATGAAGACTACATTGAAGGATCATAAAGAGATTTTCTCAAAAATTAAACATGTAAAGGCTGATTACACGGTACAGTTTTCGTGTAGATTCTCATACAGTTTCTGTATAGAAACGTCGAGATCTCAAACTGAACGTATAAAAGCCCAAAAGTAGCGTATACACAGTCTGTGCATGAATCGCCACAAGCCGCCGCCAGTGGGGCTAGCGGGAAACCACTGAATTACGTCGTCCGAGTACTTTCAGTGATGATATTTCTGTGCGTGCGTTCTGGCTGTGATCTTCATTTAGTATTAATTAACCATGAGGGGCATAGAATATAAAAATTGGAAGCCAGGGATAAGGAAAGAAGTAGTTATCACAATATATCACTTCATTCAATCGTACCTTGACACACCTAACCACAAAATCGACATGACCGATTATCGTTAGTGAACGATTCTGCCGCTAGAGGCGCCGCAGTCAAACTATATGCTATCCTACACGAAAAAATTACGAACATGTTCATAATTTTCTCATGTAGAAAGTGGACTACATGAAGAATCTAAACGAAAACTATACCGTGAATATCGGCCTTAAGAAAATATAGAATACTGTACAATATTTATGAAATGACCCTCCTATGCATCCGTCCAAAGATTTGCACTTCGGGTACTCCGGGCCTAGATCGACGTCGTAAAGATGTCCTCGCATAATACGAAAAAATAATAATCTTATCAAATAATAATAATAAAAACAATGATAGTAATCATTTAATATAAAATAATGTTAAAGAAAAATGACTCCATGCTACATCTATTCGAGTCGCTCACTTATGCCCTTTTAATTTATGCCCACTTAAAGAGAAGTTCCATTTAGTCTAAATATTACACTTTGTTTTCAGAATTGACAATAGTAGTATTTTTTTGACATATTGAGAATTTATACTTTCTCCCTATCGCTTGCGCAGTACAGAAAGTGATATAATGCTACGCGAGGAAAACGGCAAATTTTCGGCAGAAAATATCCTTACTGGGCCCTGGTAACGGAAAAGTGGACAAATTCAGTTGGTAAATGTGAGAAAAAAATCCTCTAACACGTGGTGTGGTCAGAATCCATGTTTTGTGCATCCTTCATACCGAAAAATCGAACGACGGCAAAACTGACCCTCCGTCCGTTAGCGGTTAAAACCGTTCAGCCAATCTTCTCCAAAATTGATAATCCTCAATCAATCTGGCTAATAGTGCAGCCCCTTCAATTTTAAATCCATATTTTAATTAAGAGGTGTCCTAAGCCCCTGGGACATTTTCAAAATTTTCAAAAAAGTGGCTCCATTGTTTTTTATTTAATTTTATTGTTGGGCAGTGTAAAGGACCTTTAAGTGAATGATGCAGGTCTCATTTTCGTTTAAAACTCCGACTTTTCGAAAATTAGAAAAATTCAAAATTTTTTCGGTGTCTTCCTACAACTAGGTACAATTATGAAGATACATAATTGAATCCCTTATTGAAATTTGTCTCTCAAAAGTAGATTTTGAAATAAGGTCATCTACAATTTTTCGAAAATTTGAGTACTTTTCGCGTAATTTTGCGTGAAAGTACGGGTGAAAAAGAACGCGATGTTTTAGCACATCTAGTTTTGCAATAACAGGGTATACGTAGGAAATGTTCATACATTTTGTACACAGTTTCCAGCCGACGTACCTCCCAATTTCGTGTAAAAGTAAATCACAAATTCAAGCACCGATTTCTTGATGCTCACGATCGTTGACCCATTTACTTACTGAAAACTAAGAATAAAAACTTCCATCGTGTAAACGTGCGCACACAATAAAATGTTATGAGAACGCTGAAACCCCGAAAGAAAAACACTTCACGTTTAAACGAAGTGAACACAAGTGTAAACAAAACAAGTATATATACTGAATTTAAACCGCAATATTTCCATCGTTGAGAATTTCAATACAAAATAACACTTTACTTCATTCGATTATGGAGAATATTGTATAGGAAGGCAAGCTTATATTACTGTTTTGTGCGGAATCCACGATAACGTATACGCAATAATTCAAGCATAAGAATGTATAATAAATTGTATCAAAACTCTCAATTGAAACAAAATATCTAAAAAATAAATTACTAACTCCTGGCTAGGCTTGGCGCCTACGGCAGATGCTATCGAGATAATTTTTATTTTCTTGGAACGTACGTATAACTTAGAAACGTGAAAAAAATAAGCGTCAATAGATGTCAGCTGAGAAAAGGATGGGGCAAAATAGTATAGCTAGGCAAGACTCAAGAGTGAACGAAATTAACTAACACTTTTCTGTAGCACCACTAAATTTTATTTGTGTTATGCAAGTTGAATAATAAAAATATATTTCAGTCAAACTTATTTGCCTGGATCATATATCCTCACAAACAGAGTTCCTGTAGAAGTATCAATAGAATAACTTTTTAAAAAGTATGTATGTTTCATTTCAGAGTTACGTTTAACTATCGTCAATCGTGTGAATAATGTCCTATGAATCCACGTTATGCCGGAAAGGTATTGTAATTCACAGCGATTTAACCCCTAAAGCTGCCTTCACACACTCCATAAAAGATACTTTTTTTAGAATTCTTGCAGAATATTATGGAAGGATGAGGCTTGAAGTGATACCAATTAACTCGTTTTGTTAGGAGGCAATCATTCGATTTCTCTCGAGTATACGCCTTTGCCTAAAACTACTGAAAATGCCTTTGACCTAACGTAACCCTCTTGCACCCCCCCCCCAAAAAAGTTTTTAGAATAATTATCTCAGAATATTCCAGGGTGGCCAGCGAACCTGGAATCCTTGAAAACCGGGAAAAAACCTGGAATTGTAAAAAAGCCTTGAGAAACCGGAAAAAAACTGGGATTTGATTTGAAAACCAGGATTTTTCGTTTTTTTCTTATTTTTCTCCAACTTTTAGTTCGAATTTACACACGTCATCGCATTCAGTAACGTGCAAGTAACGTGCATGATTCATCTCGATACACGATATTGGTGAGAGTTAAAATCGAATTTTTTAGTAATCTTGAAATTGGAATATGCACGATAGAAAATACACACTTATCCTCATTAGGACTGTTTAGTGATGTCGACAGCGAAATGTCCATTTTGAAAAAATATTCCTACTTGCGTGTTAAAACCTAATATAACTCGCGGTAGATTCGACATTTTTTCCAAAACTGATGTAAGGAATATGGTACCTCAAGCCCTGCGTTGACATGAGTCCAGAGATCGATTTTCCGGCTGAAAAAGTAGTTTCTTGAACATTTAGAGCAGAGTCTGAATATTAATCAATAATGTATATTTCATAGAAAAATAAAAATACCATAATTTTATTTAAAACTCGTTTTTGTACAAAATTTTACTCTCTATTCCTCGGTTGCGAGAGAAAGGTGCGCGAGAAACATTGTTTGGTTCAGTAATGAAGAGAAAACTAGTTGTGCTAAAACAGCACGTACTTCCACGCAAAATTACACGAAAAATACTCAAATTTTCGAAATATTGTACATGACCTTATTTCAAAATCTATCTTTAAGGGACAGATTTCCTTAAGGGAAAAATATCTTCATAAATGTAGGCCTAGTTGTAGGAAGACGCCGAAAAAAATATGAATTTTTGCAATTTTCGAAAATTCGGGGTTTTCAACGAACATGAGACCTGCACAATTCTCTTAAAAATTCTTCACACTGTCCAACAACAAAGTTGAATCAAAAACGATGGAGCCACGTTCTCGAAAATTTTGAGAATGTCCCAGGGACTTTATGTAAGAGTACCCCCCCCCCGAAAAAAGAATATCGGATTTAAGTTCAAAGGGGCCCTACATCAGCCAGATCGATAGAGAAATATCAATTTTGGAGGAAGTTGGCTGAACGGTTTAGCCGCTAACGTTCACGGACAGACAGACGTTTTGTCATTCATTTTTTCGACATGAATGACCCAGAAAAACATGGATGCCAGCAACACCAAGTGTTGGAATTTTTTCCTAAATTTACCAACTGGATTTACCCAGTTTATCCAGGACTCTGTAATAAGAGTTTTTCTGCTGAAAATTCGCCATTTTTCTATGCAGCATTACATAACTTTGTCATTACAATGTGAGCGGTAGTGAGAAAGGAAAAAAGTGTGTTGTGAAGTGCGAAACAGAATCTGGAAAATTGATTATCTCAAGCCTGGAAAACCGGGAAAAAACCTTGATTTTCAAAAAGCCAGATCGCTGGTCACCCTGTATTCTCGAATGATCCGAAAAAATACCTGCTACTGTCTTAAGCTGTAGCACTGCAGCACACCGAGACGAATTTCTCATTTGACTCGACCCGATCGGATAAACACAAGTTACCCGATTAATATTTCAATTTTAAGATTCAACAAAAGATTTACTTATTATAAAGAAGTGTAGGCGGGAGTCGTAGAATGATGTGGCGCGCAATACCTTTATTCAGAAAAAAAGTAAAGATTGCTTTGAAAGACATTAAAACTGACGGCTCGAGCGACAGTTTTCATACTTCCTCTGAACGACTTATGATTTGTGGTTAGGTAGCGTGTAAGGAGTAAAATTTTGGAAACAATTCCCCACAGGCATGTAATTAAGGATTTGCTGAAGAGGAAAATGGTAGATTCTGAGAAGAGGTTGACGTTGAGAATGAAGAAGAAAAAAAAGAAAAGGACTACGGGAGGAGAAATGCGACACAAATATTGGAAATAAGTAGAGGCCTGAGAAAGAAAGGCAAAAGTTCATTTGTTTAGTCCAATGTAGAAATAAGAACAGCCGTCGATTTTATTTGAAGAAAGCAGAAATATTAATTTATGAAATAACACTCATACTGGACTTGAACAGATGGGCATTAATAGCAGACGATCCAAGGGGTGAATACTGAAATCACTTGCAAATAGAGAAGTCAGGGATGTTCTTAAAAATATCCCTGGAAAACCATATACTATATCTTCCGTCGAAATGGTATCAATTCTTATAAACATTAATAGCTAAATAATGGCTACTACAACCGACTAAAGACCATGATATACTTGATAAAAACAACTATAAAAGACAACATCACATAAATGTCAATCAAGTCTACGGTACCAAAATTAGATGACACACTACTCTCTTGACAATTTTCGGGAGGTTCTATTTCCTGAATAGAAACGATACATAAAGGGTATATAAAATCATAATCACGATACATAAAGGATAATATCAAATTTAAAAAAAGAGAGAGCATTTTTCGAGGGTGTTCATTCTCATTATTTAGTACAGATCAGTACCTTTGATTATGAGGATACGATAGGATACAAGGCTACAGATACACATTGAATGCATCTTCTTCCACGACAACTTCACGTAAGAAAGTGTGTCGCATGAGAATAAGAAAGGCAAAGCACCTTTCGCAGCACCGTTGCAGACTGCGCCGGGGAGGGGGGCAGGTGTGGGTTGCAAGCCGGGATACTAAATTCCTCTGCGCTCGCTCGCACCTGCCTTCTTCTCATGGAAGCCGTCGTGCTCCATGTTGGCTGCCACCGTAGAGCAGCACTTTCGCGAGCAAACTCACTTTTCCACACGCGGCTTCAGTTCCCCTCCGCTCTCCTTTGGTGCACCCGAGGTTAAGTTGGAAGTAAATGCTGCGGCTTCTTGGAACAGTGGTGCCAACGGTGACATTTCCGACACAACTTGTGAAATGTTCTGAGCAGGCATAAAAATGTTTCAGAGTGCATTAAGTTACATTTGCTAGATTGGAATTTTTTAGGTTATCCACTTACTCCCCACAAACCATTCAAAATGTAAATGCAATGAGGTATTAACTATAAAAATACAAAATATACAGAAATAACTAGTGGCCTACCACAGCAATAATGTTTCTGAGCAAAACCACATAAAATGATTTTGTAGAAAGTAGCACGTACACTAGTCAAGAACAACAAATTAAATACACTCGTAAACACTACGATAACAAAATACAACATAAGAGTATATTATACACTGCGCAATAGTTATTTAATACCATAAGAAAAAAATGCCTAGCCCAGAAATGTAGTTGTCCCCCTCCTGTTTTAGGCTGATCACAGCTGTGCGTGTACTTCTGTGCAGCTGTGCGTGTTAACATTGCGCATTCCTACTTTTGTTCATAGGTTAAGACATGTCAACAGTCACTGAAAGGAGAGAGAGTGGGTGTAAGAACAACGACTCGTGTGTAAGGAGAGAGGTGAGGAAAAGAATGGGTCGCGGTCAGGGGACCTTTTATTAAGGCACTGCTCCAGCATTCGCTTGGTATCTGTAGGATAAACCATAAAATTTACGGAATAGAAGAGCTAGCTGCAATAATTCCCATCTAGACAGCTACTGAATTCGATCTAGTTATCTAGCAAGTGTCGAAAATCTGCCACCGTCGAGACTCGAACCTAGGACCTCCCGGTCACGGGTACTGCAGGGTCAACAGAAGTTATTTCAGCCTGTCCATTTCTTGGTAAACGGTATTGAAAATATGCATTAGTGATTCACATAGCACCACAAGGCCTTTTGGAAGGCCGTACCTGGAGCTGACGGCAACATGTCAGCAGTAGCTAATACCTCTTGTTTTAGAAGAAGGATTAATCGTTGTAAAACTGAGGTAAATTGCAGACTACTTCAAATATCTCGTAGAATATAAATTCATCCGACAATCACGGGGCACCTGCCCCATCGGGCGCCCAGGCCGGGCAGTATATATCGGACGCGCCGCACCGCGGTGTCATTGCCCTGAGGAAGCCTGCAACATGTGAGGCCAAACGTCAGCCTCTCAACCAACGATGCAAGGTCATCCGGACAGCCAAGAACGTATTAAACTAATTCGAATAAGGAGAGAGTTTTTCATGAAGTACTTCAAATGTATTTACAATGCCCTTTATCTCTCTTTGACGTTGCGTGGTCCGTTCATTACTCTTTTTCGCTGTTACTCGCTCCTTTTTTTCGTCTTCTGTTATGCTGTTCACTCACCCACCCACCGATGCCCTTCCAATTTCCACATCCCCGAAAATCCAACCCTTTTTCACATGTTGTATTTTCCCCCTCAGCGTTCCTCTCCTCCCCCGTTACCTCCTGCCACACGAGTATTCCCATATTCCCCAGCCGTTAAGCCATTTCTGATCCCTCTTCAAACACATGTTATCACTGCAGTAAAGTCAATGCACAGACACGCTAATACCGCGTCTGCCAAATCCCACCCCCATCCCCCGAGACGCCGCCACGTTGATCCTTTATCTATGGCGTCGCTCATCCGCTGCCGGATTCTCTCGCCCGCACCTTTTCGCTCGTGCGGCGCGGCGCCTGCGCGGGCGCACCTGCCACATCAATTTCGAAAACGCTGCCGTCTGCGTGACGGACGCTGGTCAGCGGCAGCTGCCTGGACGGCGGGCGACAGCGGCGGTGCCGCGTCACGCGCGACAGCCTTCCTGAATGTCATCGCAGGGGATTTTCGACACTATACTTGGGTTCTTCGTTCTTGGCGCAACAAAGTCACAGACGAAAATTGGAGAGGGAAGGCGTTCTCCGATATGGAGCTATACATGCACTACTATGTTGTCACGTGGAAGCTCCCTATTGGAGAAGGCCTTCCCTCTCCATTTTTCGTCCGTGACCTTGGTGCGCCAAGAACGAAAAACTCAAGTATAGCTTGTACATCTAGGCCGAATTCAGTCGCTGTCTGGAGGAGAATTCTAGCGGCCGGCTGCTCTGATCGTTAGTTTTCCGTGGTTTCTTCCGATCAGCACCAGGCGAATGCTGGGGCAGTACCCTAACAAACGGGCCAAGGACCGTGCGCGATATTTCCTTCCTCTTCCTCGTCCTGTCCTCACCCCTTACACACACACACACACACACACACACACACACACACACACACACACACACTAGCATGCACTGTACTACCATACATTCCGGGAGACCAGTCGGGAAGTTAGAGCTTGTCCTGGCTGAAGCGGTGTCCCGCTGGTGGGAGATACCTGGTTGAGGGGAAACCGCGCTAATCGACGGTAGGTCGGCGCTAGTTCTCGCCGTCCAGCGAGGAAACGATCACCGCCACCCCCCGAGCAAAAAACACGCACTACACTAACGGGACTAACGACCTCTGTTGTTGACGCGCCCGGAATCATCAAGAATCAATCGTCACAGGGTGGGGAGGTGGCGATAGCCACGGCACGGTCGGGGCTGAAGATTGCGGCAGAGCAGAGGGGTTGGGAAGAGGAGGAGGGTAGAGTGTGGGCTAGGGAGGGAGGCTGGGAGGTTGGGCTCTGAGGTGGAGCGGGACGGGAGCGGATTGCTGGAAGGTTCCCGAGGAATGAGTGGTTGGCATGTTCGTCGATGAGCGATGAACGAGGTGTGGCTGGAGAAACGGTGATGTGAGGGCGGGGTCCGCATCCGAGGAAGGGCAATGCTCGGGGGAAGTGTTTGAAGGCGAAGCTCGGGGCTTGGGCTCGGCCGGCACCGGGTAGAAGTGGGGAGTGCGATGGGCGTTCAGGACCAAGGGACAGAGGCGTCTCAGAGGATGCGTCTCCGAGAGGCGAGGAAGGGAGACTGGAGCCGAGGAGGTGTGAGTGGAGGCAGAGGAGGAATGAATGGGGGGTCGAGTAGGGAAAAAGCGCGCCGAGGAGTGGTGTGTGGGGCGGAAGAAGGCTAAGTGGGCCCGAGAAGGGGAGAGAGAGAGAGATTGGGGCCGAGGAAGTGAGAGTAGAGACCGAGGAGGAATGAATGCGAGGGCCGAGGAGGGGAGAGTGGGGGCGAAGAGTGGTGAGTGGGGCCCAGGAAGGGCGAGTGGTGGCCGAGGAGGGGTGAATGAGCCCGAGGAAGGGTGAGTGGGTCCGAGGAGGGGGGAATGGGTCCGAGGAGGGGGCAATGGGTTCGACGAAGGATGACTAGGGGACGAAGAGAGGTGAGTGGGGCCGAGGAGGAATTAATAGGGAGTCGAGGAGGGGAGAGTGGGGCTGAGGAGAAGTGAGTGGGGCCGAGGAAGGGCGAGTGGCGGCCGAGGAGGGGAGAGAGGGGGCCGAGGAGGAAACAAATCAGGGATGAGGGAGTGTCGTGGCGGGGGGGCCGGGGCGGGAGCTGCGTGGCGGGGGGCGGCCGGAGCGCTGCGAGGGGGCGGGGGCGTTGACCGCGCGGCGGCGCTCCGCTGGTGGCGGATATTGGCCCCTAATTGGGCCGCGCGCGCGAGCCTCCAATGTCCGGCCCGTCGCGTCCGCGCCGCATCCCCAATTTGGCGGCGGCGGGCGGCGGAGATTCGTTTCGTCGTCGTCCGCTGCCGCGCGCCGCCTCGCGTCTCACCCCGCTCCGCGTCACGGCTCTACTCCCGCTTCGCGTTGTGCCTCTTCCCCCCGCTTCCCGACAAGTCTCCCACCTCCACTTCCCGTCGTCTCTACTCCCACTTCGCCTAGAGCCGCTACTCCCTCTTCGGTGTCGTGCCTCTGCCACTGCTTCTCGTCGTATTTCTACTGCCGCTTCTCGGCTCTACTCACGCTTCGCGTAAAGCCTCTACTCCCGCTTCGCGTTGTGCCCCTACTGCCGCTTCCCGACATGTCTCCACCGCCACTTCCCGTCGTCTCTACTCCCACTTCGCGTAGAGCCTCTACTTCCCTCTTCGGTGTCGTGCCTCTGCCACTGCTTCTCGTCGTATTTCTACTGCCGCTTCCCGGCTCTACTCCCGCTTCGCGGAAAGCCTCTACTCCCGCTTCGCGGAAAGCCTCTACTCCCGCTTCGTGGAAAGCCTCTACTCCCGCTTCGCGTAAAGCCTCTACTCCCGCTTCGCGTAAAGCTTCTACTCCCGCTTCGCGTAAAGCCTCTACTCCTGCTTCGCGTAAAGACTCTACTCACGCTTGGCGTAAAGACTCTACAACCGCTTCGCGTAAAGCTCTACTCCCGCTTCGCGTAAAGACTCTACTCCCGCACCGCGTCGTGCATCTGCCACTACTTCTTGTCGTACTACTATTGCTGCTTCCTGACATATCTTTTCCTCCGCTTACCGACATTCTCTATCTACAAATTCATGCTGATCGCACGATAGCAGCAAACAAACCCGGTACTCGGAGAAACCGGAACCCCAGGATTTGGAGAAAAAATCGTGTTTACTTGTCGATGTTGCTGTACCTTGCGATCAAAACGTCGTTACCAAGGAGGCAGAGAAACGTCTTAAATACAAGAGTTTGGAAATCGAGATCAGCCGAATATGGGGCGTAAAAGCACAGGTCGTCCCGATAGTTATCGGAGCTCTGGGATTTGTTCCGCAAAATTTGAGTAAGAACTCTGTCTAAACTCCCTGGTAATTCAAAAGACTGGGAAGTGCAAGAAATTGCTTCATTTGGAACAGCCAACATTTTGCGCAAAGTATTGTAGAGGTACTGACAGTCACCGGATCTGCTCCTTAGGTAGCTGGTTGCAACCTGGAGTAGATTTTATATTCAGCCGACTCATAACATCTTTAGTCATGTAATGGAAAAATAATAATAATAATGACCACAGTGCTTATACTTCGATTTCGTAAGTGTCCCTGACAGAAATCAGCTGTTTCGCTGCCATCCAATCGGCAGCTTATATTTCGCGATAGTGACGTCACTATGGTGACGTTCAAGCTCCCTATTGGATGAAACCGTGAACAGCTGATTTCTGTCAGGGACACTTACGAAAATCGCAGTATAGTTCCGTCCCCGAGGCGCCTCGTCCTTCCGCAGTGGTCCCCTCCGTGCAGCGGGAGGGCGGTCGCCCTCGGGCCCTGCAGCTCGGCGCCTGTCATCCCGTTGCCTAAGCGCGCGCCGCTCGCGGTGACGGGCTCACCCCGCGCGCTGACCTTTCCGCCCCCCACCCCCCTTCTCACTCTCTCTGCCCGCCTTGCGCCGCCCGCCGTCTCCTCTGGCCTGTCTCGCGAGCGCCGGTCTGTTACAGTCGGCAAAGCGCCGAGGTCATTGTGACCGCCCCTGGGTCGCAGCTCTGCCTCGCCTCGAGTCTGGAGCGCGACACGTCAATAAGGAAATCGGGACTGGCAGTGGCAGTCGACGACTCTGTAAGGAGAGACGCGGGGACTAATGAGGGAAAATGACGTGAAAGAAGATAAACCAGAACGAGCAAAAAAGATCGGGAAGGATGCATTTTTCAAGAAACCTAAACCTGTACCTAAAAATTTTCATCGTGAACGAGATGCTAGGGTAATATAGAAAATTCGAAATCTATTTTAGTATCGAGTAATTTTTGTGTCGCAGTATTAGTAATGGAGTAATTTTTATGTCGCATTTTAAGGTTCAAATGTGCAGTTTGAATTCGAAGTCCACAAATTGCAACGGGAAGTAGCAGCCTCCATCTGGTGAAAGAATCCATGAAAATAGGAACTTGGACAACAAACGAATAGGCATGAAATAATACAGGGATGATGTGACTCCCATACTTGTAAGGAAATCTAAGATAATTAGAAGCCAAATCAACAAAGGCGGTATTTCAATGTTAAGGGAAATATTTTTCGTGACAAGTTTCATCTACGATTCATATCAAGATAAGGAATTCTATGAAAATACTGATATTGAGAGTCAAAGAGGCTGCCACCGAATGGATAGAGAAAGACACGAAAACGAATGAGAAAACGCAAATTGAAAGAAGAAGGCAGGGGTGACAAAACTGTCATAAGATCGAGTATTTCAAGTGCGTGGCAAAGATATGGAAACCAAAATGACAAAGAAAAAATATGAAAAGGTAATTTTTTCTTTGTCATAATTTTACCAGTAAGTTTAATTAATACGAAATAGTTTTCTGTTACACTTGATAATATCAAACCTGACTGATAAGTTGCTTCTCGGAGACGACCTCTTCCACTCTCGTAAATGCATGAACATGAATGAAAACAAAGCAAAGTTAACGACGACATTCGAGGTAGTAAAAATGCGTTGAAAAATACAGTACAAGAAAAAGTGGCCTTTTATTTACCCGAAGAAAAGCAATTCAGGAAAATCTGTCGAAGACAGAAGTCCACTGTGAGGTTACGTCTTCTTATAATTTGTTTATATTAAGATACTGCGAATTTCGTATTACGTTCAATTTCATTGGGTGAGTTCAACTTCAAATAGAGAAATTAAGGCGGAGAGGAGCTCAAGTCACGAAAGACAAGATAACGTCACGGAGAAGGAAACCAATGAGAGTCAACGGCGTTAAAGATCAAACCGGACAGTAGCAACATTTTCTAATCCATATCTTCTGTTAAGTCTTATGGAAAATCAAGTAAAACAAAATGGTGTTGCATGGAATTTGAAACGAAAGACATTACATAAGAAAAGATCTTCAAATAGAATTCTTGAGTTGCAACCTTTTTACAAATTAGTATCAAGGTGCATAGTTATCATAACTAATACTCCAACTTCTTGTTTGAATTTCAAATATTTCAAGTTGGTTTTTTATTTAACTAACAAATAAAATAATGTTTTATTACTAATTATACATAATGTCAAAGGTAAATGCAATACCAAATGACATTTTCCCGCCATTCCTTCTGAGTAAATCATCTTGTACATCAGAATTTCAGCCACATACTCCTTTTCCTCGCAAAATTTGAACTTCTGGAACGTGTTCCACGAGCAGCGTAAAGTTGGGAACACGGAAATAAAGCAAAAGGGAGCCTGCTGGACCGAAACTGAAACAATTTATACAAGAGATGAAAAGGAACATTAAATGGAGGCTTACGAGAAGTACGGCTGGGGGAAGTGGGCGGGGGAGGGGGGGGCGAAGTTGTCGCGAGCTGCGTTTGAGACGAGCCGGCGACCTCGGCAGGCGAGGCGAGGCGGTGCGTTACGGTCGGGGAGAGGGGGGGAGGGGGGACAGGGCGGGGATTGCGTGGCGCACCTGCGCGGCCGCCGGCGCCCGCTGTCCGGTCGATATTCTCCGCGCGCGCTCCCGTGCGCCCCCGTTCTGTCTCGCCACACCCCTGCCCCGCCCCGCCCCCCCCCGCCCTCGCAAGTCTCGACCCGCCTTTCTCTTACACCGCCTCGTTACGCCTCTTGCCCTGTCCCGCCTCTCCTTTCACCGCCTCTCTCCAATCCGTCTCTCCCACTATCTGGCCTGTCTGTCTCCGATCCGTCTCTATCCGACCCGTGTCCATACGATCCGCCTCCATCCGACTCGTCTCTGTCCGATCCGTCTTTCCGGTCAGTGTCACTCCGAATCGTCCCTCACTCGGCGCCCTCCGACATGTCTCCCTCCGAACCGTCTCTCCCCGATCCGTCTCTCCCCGATCCGTCTCTCCCCGATCCGTCTCTCCCCGATCCGTCTCTCCCCGATCCGTCTCTCCCCGATCCGTCTCCCCCGATCCGTCTCTCCCCGATCCGTCTCTCCCCAAACCATCTTTCCCCGAACCGTCTCTCCCCGATCAGTCTCTCAGTTGTCGCTCTCAGACCCGTCTCATCCTACCTCTATCTTGCCTCGACACTTCGTTACACACAGCTTCGCAGTCCGGTCCGGCCTCTATCCGTTAGCCCCTGTGTCCGGTGCCCCTAAGCGAATTGATACGGCATTATATTGAAATGATGGATCTAACTACAATGTTGAGCGATGTTAAGGCGATTTAAGAAATGTATTCAAGCGTATAAACGAAGGAGGATGAAAGTACGAATTGAAAATTTCGGTGCCATAAATATCGAATTTCTTTATGTATAAGAAATATGCAACATGAAAAAATATCCGAAGAATCAAAGAATTCGAGTCATAGAAGCTTGAATAATTTAGGTTCCAACGTATTTTATTTTTAAACGAGATATTTTTGCCTTCTCTATTTTCCGCCCATTTTAACTTCAATTTGTAAAAAATATTCAAAATATTTAAAGAACGGAATGAAGCCTATTTCATTCCTGTTCTGAAAATTACCATTTTGTTTATAGCCAACACCGTCAGCATTCTTACTTAATAATCCTACGTCCATCTTCTTTCCGACTGAGTGTCTTTTATCTAGAATTTTCGTCCCGTATACTACGAACTTAGGTGGCTCATACCATCAATTAGTGTTACTGCAGAGTGTCTATCCAGGACGTCCTAGGGTTCGAGTCCCAACGGTAGCAAGATTTTCGATCATAGATAATAGTTATTTCCAATTTATGGAAAAGAGTCTTCCATGATTTCTTCAAGTGTCAGAGGCATACCGTAACTAACGAGCCGCGAAACCCGCATGATCGATCCTTCCTCTTCCCTGTCCTACCCTCTCCCCTTACTTTCACAGTTACAAGCACTACACACATGGCGCGAGCTTGTTCCGGCTTGGGCGGTATCCCGCTGGGGTAGATACGTGGTTGGTAATAATATCCTTTAGAGATCTAATTATGTTGTCGTAACAATACAAATGCAGTTGACCACCCCTGGTGTGTGTGTCAACATGGCACTGAGATGGATTGTATGCGGGGGCGTATGGCGTGATGGAATGCCGTCCAAGTGGTAGGCATCGCCGGCGCAGAGTGCTGCGAAAGTCGTGTGCCGGGCGAGCAAAACCTTCCCCTTATTCGCAGGCCGTGCGCGTACCACGAAGTCAACAGCACGTCGCGTCGGCCGCACCCGGCCCGTCCCCACCGCCCACGCCTCTGCCACCACCACCACCGCAACCGTCGCCACCGCCGCACCGCTACCACCACCGCCCTCACCGCCGTCGCCACCACCGCCGCTACTGCCACCTCTCCGCGCCGCATCTGCCACCATCACCACCTCCGCCGTCACCGCCACCCTCAACGCCATCGCCACCACCGCCACTCTCACCGCCGCCGCCACTGCCATCATCACCACCTCGGCCGCCACCATCAAACACAGCACCGCCACCACCACTCCCACCACCGCCAGCACCACTACAACAACCACCACCACCACCACCACCATTACCCTCACCGCCATAACAACCGCCACCACCACCATAAGCACTGTCAATACCACCACCTCCGTCCCCGTTCACACCGCCACCTCACCATCCCCTCCTCCTACTCCACTGCCTCCCACCACCCCCTCCGGGCCACTGGAGACATGACCCACTCGCCACTCCTCACAGGGCGCCGTTCCGTCACACGAGGCCCTCGCTCACGCAGTGCCAGGCGAACGGAGTCCAACTCACGCAGCGGACAAAATACTTATTTTTCTACTCCCATTGTATAATGCTCTCATTTGATGGTTGCAACCAGTTGCATAATCATACTCATAACGACACAGATTTCATCATGATACAGGTTATTGACCAATCACAGCGAATATTTCAAACCAAGTATTGTCACTTAATTAATTATTGAGAATCCTTCTAGTAAATGTTTCGTTCAATTGTGTACATTAAAATTGCATTTGAGATTATATTATGCTAGTCAGTTTTAATTTCTTTTATTATTGGTATTTTTTCGTGGAATATTATTTAAAATAAATTGGGTCGTAATTTCACTTGGATCCTATTTGACTAGCGCGGTATTCTTTCGCAGGCGGACAGGTATATACAGCCACCTGCGGCAGCATGCGATGGTAGGGTTAGGGAGCTGTCCGCTAGGTGGCTTTGGCATATAGACTGCCAGAAAACTATTCAATGTAAAAGTTTAACTTTAAAAGTCGTAGAAAAAACACCGTATGAAACTCGATGTAATGGGTATTAATAAACTCGTGTGAAGTTTACGATATTCGCTCGTTCCTTTCACGTATCATAATATCACACTAGTGTATTAACACCCATCATTATATCATCGTTTCAATGTACTATTATAATGAGAGTTGAAAAATTGGCAGTTTATTCTGCAAGGAGGAGACGTTAATCTTAGGAGCTAAATAAAATCACTTTCACAACGAATGTCACACACTATTTTTGACAGACCTTTTGATTTTCGCTTTATTTTTATTCAAGTATGCAAATCATTGAACGATGCATTAAGGTAAGTAGTAGCTGACGCGGTCACACGACTGTTTTTCTTTTGTTGCATTCAGAGATTTATCTCAACAGTTCAGGATCATCTTACTTTTATCGCTAGTGCTAAAAATTGAATTTTAAGCAGGCTCTGCATGCTCATATTGATCTACAGGTTTGTTCTGATCTTAACGAACTTTTGTGGATGTTGCCTTCAATTCAATCTCCAGTTACCTTTTCTAACCCGTAAAGCAAAATTTATGGGTGCATTTTTTTCAGTTCTTCGTGAATATTTCGAAAACGAAGAGTAAATTGACCAAAGAGAATCAAAACTTTCTTAAAAACATAAAATGTCTCGTTAAGTACAATTTAATTCTATTCGACAACGAAAACCGAGAGAGGTGGTTGAGGTCATCAAATGATGTCACTGCAGTGTCTCTGATGGGGAGGTCCTGGGTTTCGTGCCCCGACGGTGGCACGATTTTCGACACTAGCCAGATACTTAGATCGAGTTATGTCGCTGTCTGGAGGAGAATTCTATCGGCCGGCTGCTCTGATCGATAGTTTTTCAGTGATTTCTCAGATCAACGCCAGGTAAATGCCGGAGCACTGCCCTAACAAACGGACGACGGACCGTGAGCAATCTTTCCTTCCTCTTCCTAGTCCTATGCTCACTCCTTACAGACACACATACACGCGCGCGCGCGCTAACATGTACTACACTACCACACATGCAGGGAGACCGGTCGGGGGGCTTAGAGAATGTTCCGGCTGGAGCGGTGCACCGCTGGTGAGACACTAACTGGTTGGGGAAAACCCTGCTAGCCGGCGGTAGGTCGGCGCCGGATCTCACCATCCAGCGGGGCAAAGATCACCGCCAACTTTCGAGCAAAACCAAACAAAACATGCACTATACCTACGGGACTGGTGATCTTAGTTAGCACACCCGAAATCACTAGTAATAAATCAATCATCAATCGAGAACGCAATTACACTTGGAGGAATTAAAGATCAAGATTATTCCTGGAAGTATGCTGGAGTAATCAACATCCTTTTCTGTCTGTATGTCTGTCCCTAGCAATGAAGGTGGCAGCAACGATATTTCCAGCAGTCATATCTGGGCGGGGCGGGGGCGAGGCGGGTGACGCAGAACAAGGAATGGCTGGGGATGGGATCTTGGCGGATAAGGACGAGGCGGGGTGAGATCAGGGGTGGTGAGGATTCGGGGAAGGAAAGGCCAGGGTGGGTGAGGCGGTGAACTCACTATAGGTGAATTCATTCCTTTTCCTTGAATAGATGATTGAGATTAATACATAGCCGGTATACATCTGCGGTGTACATCAATTATTACATTAATCATTTGCGATGTACATCTGCGAATTTATTAGTAAAAATCTGATAGTATATGTTTAAATTTTTTTGTATTTTTGAAACTCCTGTCCATTGTACTGTAGTGATACCGAATATATTACGGTTAATTGCGCGCCTAAGAATTACTCCCGGGCTACGCCTGTCTGAGGGTCAGCCGACGGCCCCAGGACGGCGGCGGCTGCTCGCCGCCCCCCTTCGCCCCTTTTGAATCTGTCACGGCCACGTGTCCCGGAGCTTGGGTGGTCGTTTCGTGCGCCACAGCACCCCCGGTATTTTTCCGCGACGCTCAAAGCCCCCCCCCCCCAGCCTCCCTTGAGATTTCCAGCCCCTCACACCCCCAGCCATTAATAACTGCCCCTATTTGACGCAAAATTGAAGCGAGAGGGAGCGATAGCCAGCTTCTCTCTCATTTCTCGGCCTCAAAAACACTCGACGATTGGGCAGAAATAGTTTGAGACGCACTACCCTTGCGCCAATAGCCGCCGGAATTAGGCAATGTTCTGGAAGGTTCCAGAATCTTGGGGATAATTTTGGTGGGGGAAAGAAGCTTCGAGGGACTTCGGAGCAGGCGACGCGAGGAGAGAAGCGAAAGAGTTGCGTTCGGGGTAGGACGCGAGTAGCGGTCAAGGGGGGCAAGTTGCCTTTGTGGTGGCACTAGGTGCCGGAGCCAGAGTTCGGTTCGTATTGGATGGACTTATAAAAAACATTGAGTTTTCTTGGGAGAATTTGTGCAAGTCCCCTTAACAATTGTAGACCGCGGGGCTGTGTGACGGACAATTGACAGTGAATCGTGCCGTGTTAATATCCGACTTGTGCTCGAATTCAGGACTTTTTTCGTGAGATTATCAGATGATTCACGAACTCGCTTCGATCTCCAAAATACAGTGTGATAGATCGAGAGTGAGGAGATCATTCATTCGAGCAAACATTACCTAATCATTCACAACATTGAGCGGACGGCGCTGTGTGTTGGGCCAGCCCCAGCAACCCCTCGCTGCATACCTGGTTCAGTCCTGCGCACCCCACCCGGGGCGGCGCCTCACCGCCCGTGACGACCCTCGCAGCCAGCTGACGGCCTGAGGTTATTCAACTTTGGTGGGTTGTGCAAGCCGCCTTGCGGAGGCAGTATTTATTTTGCTTTTGTGGTGCGCCCGTGGTCGAAAGTCATAAACTGTGTGGCGAACAATTTTTTGCTAATTACCTTTCGACCGGCGACGAAGAGAGATTCCCCGGCCGCGCTTGGCCGTCAAGAGGGAATTTGCGCAAGGAGAAAATCTTTGTCATTGTAATTGTATTAATTTGTATTTCTTAATTTTAACTTGTGTGTGTGCATGACATGTTTTTTTTTGATTTGGGTAAAGGGGAGCATGCTCGCCGACATGATTGGTACCAGTTCATTCGTGATTTCTTACTGAATAAATCCCCCATGTTGTTATATGAATGCAATGCTTCTCATTTGACCCCGACCGCCAGCTTCCTCCATCATCGCCATTTCAGGCCAGACTGTCTATCGACTGAGCGAGCCGGCTACCCGTCCGAGGCGCCCAACCGAAGACGAAGGGTAGTCGCAGTACAAATAGACGAATATTCGTAGCTAATATCAGATTAATTAAATACATAAAATTTACTTTCAACACTTTTCTCTCCTCTGCTGGTGACTGGTGGGTTGCGATGAGCGGTGACAGTCAGCTAGCTAGCGGCTTCGTAAAAGTGGCTCTCGCGCTGTTAAAACACCGGAAATGCGGGTGCATTGTTTATTAATGCAAACAGAAGAGCGACGCGAAAGTTTGCGACTGTGAAGGAGCTTTCGTTATGAAGTCGAGAAAGTCACAGTGTAGAAGGAGCTGCTAGAGAGGATCGGTGTTTGTTTCTGCTTCTAAGGACTATTCGGCATCAGTTTTGTAGATGGCTTTATTAATCCTGCGTATGAGTGTGATGAGTAGTGCTGAGATTTATTAATCCTCCTAATTTTACATCTGTTGAGAAGGGAATCAAAAAATGTTGTCCAAACGAATCAACTCTTCAAAAGTTAAATTTATTAATAGATTAATTAGAGTTAAATATTTATTTACAATTTTTTTTTCTGAAATACTTCTGGATATTTTCAGTATGTTTATTACACATAATGTCGTTTTATTTTCGTTTCTTTGGGACTGGTGAACGTTAGAGTCATCTAATTCGTCTACAATTCTATTGTCTGTTTCCCTTTCCAGCAATTCCTTGAATATTTCAAGAAGTAATTTTAAATATCTTTGTTCGTAACAATATCATTGACGTGAATAGTCATTCTTCAATTTTATGCTCTCATTGTATTGATTTATTATTGGTATCCCTGATTCTTCAACAAATCGTAATGACACTATTCTAGTTTGATAATATATCGTGGAAGTGAAAGAACGTTTGCGATGCGATAATATCCCTATTCGCTAAGCACATTTGATTGCATTATGTGCTCTCTGAGAACGACCAAATGGAACACATCGAAGGGTGTTGCATTTTCAAGTCAATTTGCTCACACTAAATAATAATACTACTCGTAATCCTTCTACTGCGTGCTCTGCAAGCACTTATCTAAATAACTTACATGAAATATGTACCTCCTCTGTTTGTCAATTCACTTATTAGGTTATATTCTTAGACCGAGGAAATGTTAATTTAAGTCAACTGCAGCCACAGGGTGTTTTCAGAACGTGTGTCGAGTCATTAATTATAATAATTATTTTGGCATTCATGTTCCCCGTGTCTTCGTTAGCAATGCATCTATTCCTTCTACCTTTCAATAGAAAACTCGAATGATGTTCATGTTTTTATCCAGAATTCGAACTCACCATTTCAGTGATCTCCACGGGGTAAAAATATCACTGTCTTCACTCACCTGAAACAGAGAGAAGAAAGCATCTGTTAGCCAATCTCTTACAAGTAAATTTGAAAGTAAAAGGCAAACATATCTTATGGAATCGTATTGTTCATTTTTTACAATGATACGTTATGGGCTACAATTGGGAGTTTCAATTCCTTCCTCTTAAAGTTACCTAATATAGAAGTATAATTTTCTGTCTCAAGAACGTCTTAGGAATGATTATACGCTTAGTAATGCTTAACGCTAAGAGGAAGCTGTGTTAGAATCGCAATGGAAAATGAAGTATTGAGCCTGAACATCAAAAAGTGTATTTACTGAAATATGTATGTATTCAATATTTAATGTCCAACATGAAAAACAAATCTTTTGGAAAGAAGTGCATACAAATCAAAACTTCTGAAGCAACTCAGCATTCGCTTCATCGACTGATGGTATTCTTAATTTCGTTTCGGAATGTACTTATAATGAAGTTTCAAGACGAGAATACAGACTGTACGGATTCTCAGATTACACTGTTGTGCTTTCTAATTCAATACTCTCTTTTGCGCACGCCCTTGCTAATGAGAATTCAATGAAGACTGAGCAGAAATTAAAAGGCTTCCCAACTGCGTCAGAAGAAGCCTTGTGCAAACGAAACAACGGGGATTTGAGTGTGGGGGTTGTTCCTGTTGCAGTTATGCAGATGCAAAACCCTGTTCCTCACACAATCTTCAGACGGTTCGTAGTTGGTAAGAAGACAATGCGAGATACAACATTGTATCTTCGGAACCGAGGATATCGATGTACCAGGAGTGCTGTACAAGTCGAAGCATTTCTTAATTAAGCTTTGTTTGAATGCTGATTGATTTAAAAAATCGGTGCTTGACACAAATTAAATTGCATAATTTGCGAAGTATATACGCTCGCGAATGAACATACGAAAATATGGCGTTATCTATCTTTCAAACTGAAATCACTTCTCTTGGATTAATATTTCATAACGTACACATACTAACAATGTTGAAACGTTACATTCATATTGAGACCAACTCGCATGCACGTTCGTGTGAATAATTCAGAACATAATCACCATACATTAATAGTTTTAGGTAGAATTTCTCTACCCGAATACATTTCCGCGCGATATGTCAGTTTTCACGCATGTTGGATTTCCATAATAATCTAGTCATCGTCGGAAAAACATTGCAAGCCAACGAGAATGGATTAGACCTTATTTTCCACAGAGTTCAACCTACATGCAAGCAGCTGTCCAAAACGACACAAAGCAGGAAGCAGATCGTGAAAAACACGAGCCGTCAGCCCGCGTTCACACCGAGAGATACGCTGAAAAGGGTTAGCTAAAATATCACGAGGGATAACTCCCTCGCGACTTTGCCATGATACAAAACTCGCGTAGTTTGCCATGCGAGATCCGGCGCCTTATCTTTCAGTTGAGAAAGCGCCCGCCAGACGGCGTCTCCGCCAGCGGCGCTGCACTGGGAAGGAGTGGCGGCGATGCGGAGCGGGGGAGAGAGCGAAAAGTGGGGGAACGGGGGTGTGACGATGGCGGAGCGTGGCGGGACGGGGACGGAATAGAGCGAGAAGGATGGAATGGGCATGTGGCATACGGGGCGCGCCGGGACGGGACGGGAAGGGATGGATGAAGGAAAGGAATAGGGTGGGGACGGGAGACGGAGGGACGGAGACGAAGAGACGAGAGAGGACAGAGAGGACGGCGATGCGGAGCGGGGAGAGAGGGAGAAATGTGAGGGAACGGGGTGTGACGATGGCGGAGCGCTAGCGGACGGGGCGGGGCGTGGCGGGACGGAATAGAGCGAGTAGGGATGGAATGGGGGCATGTGGCGGACATGAGCACTGAGACGAGGCGCGACGGTTGATTGATTGATTCGTGTTTCCGGGCGCGTCAACTACTTAGATCATTAGTCCCGTAAGTGTAGTGCGTGTTTTTCTTGGGAGGTGGCGATGATCTTTTTCCCCGCTGGATGGCGAGATCTGGCGTCGACCTACCGTCGACTAGCGGCGTTTCCCCTCAACCAGGTATCTCCCACCAGCGAGGCACCGCCCCAGCCGGGACAAGCTGTAAGTTCCCGACCGGTCTCCCGGCATGTGTGGTAGGGTAGTGCATGTTAGTGTAAGTGTGTGTGTAAGAGGAGAGGATAGGACAAGGAAAAGGAAGAGGAAGATCGCGCGCGGTCCGTGACCCGTTTGTTAGGGTAGTGCTCCGGCATTCGCCTGGTGTTGATCAGTGAGACCACAGAAAACTACCGATCAGAGCAGCCGGCCGCTAGAATTCTCCTCCAGACAGCGACTGAATTCTACCTGACACAAGCTAGTGTCGAAAATCCTGCCGTCGTCGGGATTCGAATCTAGGACCTCCCGGTCAGAGGGACTGCAGTGACATCAGTTTGATGCACTGAGCCAACTCTCTCGTCAATTGGGCGCGAAGGGACGGGACGGGACGCGACGGGACAGGACGGGACAAGACGGGACGCGACAGGAAAGAACGGGACGCAACGGGAAAGAATGGGACGCGGCGGGACGGGGCGGGATGGTAAGCGACATTGCAGAATGAGAAGGAATGGGCCGGGGAGGAACGAGGCGGACCGGCAAAGAGTGAGGGAGAGGGAAAAGGTGCAATCCGGCGGCGGCGGCGCCCGCGAAAGCGTTTGCGCGGCGCGCGCGCGTTTGTTTACGTGTTGACTCGGCCGCTCGCTCGCGCCGCAGAGCTCCCGCGGGGCTTATGGAAGCGGGCGGTGGGGGGGGGGGTGGCGGGGGCGGGAACGAGCGGCGAAGCGCGCGCTGACGGGGAGGAAATGTGTGGGCGAGGAAGTGCAGAAGAGGAAGCGCATGCGGCTGAAGGGGGTGGGGCTACGAGAGTGTTAAAATGGTCAGGCGAGTAAATGTAATTCTGGGCCACGGTGTTAGGTATGTAGGTGTGTCAACTAGCCGCCTTTGGGGCAGATTGTCTGAAGCCAGTTTGAGGCTAGTTCCTCGCTTGTCCATACGGTGCGCACGATCGGTTTGAGTCACGGTGTAAGATATACATTTTAAGATGACATCTTAAACTGTGACTATTACACAGTTTTACAAAATATTTCCTACCCATTTTCGTAACTGTTCGCTGTAGAGTTTACCAATTCCATCGCGAAACGACAAATCACTGACTTGAAATTAGAAATCAGCTGGCCACAGAGCTGTCGAATGGACCACGACCAATCACGACCTTGCCCAAATAAGACCCAAATATCGCAGCGGTTATATGCGAGAACTGTGAGAACTAGCCTCACACAAGCTTTAGTTTGAGACTGGGGGAGAACACCAATATATCTTACACAGTGTTCTGAGCTGATGAGTAAGTCCTGGCGGGACGAGTGCAAATGAGTAGGATGAGCGGGCGGGTAAACTTCAAAATGCGAAAGGCCGATGAGTCAGTTGCGGATAACGAGTGGACGTTTGAAAGAAGGTGGACGAGGTAGAGAGAGACGGAGAGTGGACAGGCGATTGTTCCCTAAAATGGACGAACAACAAAGACAGTGTCGGGTGATTATTCACACACTCGTCTTTAGTAAAAAGTCGTACGGATTTGTTTCTCAAATGAACGGTCAAAATTGAGAGACGACGACGGAAATTGAATGAACGAGATATTTCGGAGGAAGTGAAATGGCTAGTGAACGACAACAATACATGCGAAGGGGGCGGAGAAACAAGGGTGCGTGGGAAAATGGGAATGAATGGGGGGGGGGTATTAAAAGAGAAAATATAAGTGGGTCAGAGGCAGGACATGCGCGATAATTGGAGTCGTCGGTCATAGTAAAAAGAGGCGAACTTGCAAATGGACGACAGAGGGAGCAAATGGGCGAGAGAAAGGAAACAGACATCTGAGAAAACGATTATACGTACTTCCGCGGATGGAAGAACGGGCCACAAAGATGCCAAGTGGATCGAGCTCATTTCCCGATGGAGAGCTCCGTCTCTCGTCCGATGGCCATCTCGAATGGGGAAGCGAGCGTGAGCATATGAAAGGAAGAGGGATATGTGTAAAAGAGACCTAGATTGAAGCAAGCTCAAGATAAGAGGACGGCAAAGGATAGGCGAGTGGCTGTCAGGATGTGTGCCAGGAGGGATATCGATTATCAAGGCAGTGAACAAAAGACCGAATTCTAAAGGCAATGAACGAGGAGCATCAAGACAAAGGAAACTGGAAAGTGATTATATACGAGAGTGCGTAAGTAAATGAAGGAACAGGAAATGTTATCCCTAGCCGTAGAAAAAATACCCTAGGGCGTAGAAAAATATCTTTCACTGAGCATGCACTGACATTTGACTGACAACGATGCCACCTCAGTAACCATAACTTGCAGTTGAGCAACGTTTCGTAAGTCGTTCAACGTGATGTCGCCATGCGTTTCAAATCGGTGACATTTGATGCCTTTCGAGTACAACTGAAGATATTTCGAAAATTATTCGTATCTCCAATTCAATTTATATAAGGGAATTTATTCAAATTCACCCTTACAGATTACAGAGATTTGATTCAACGGTTTTCGAATATCGGTTAACGTAGGAGGAACGCCATATTTTGCAACAATGGTAGAGAAGCTTCTTAGCAATATAGTAAGATCAGTAAAAGTAGAAAACAAACGGAAATGGAGATACGTGAGTTCTGAATTAAATTCAATTGCGCCACGCGTCAATCACGTAGGATCCGTTGACTGTTGCATAGTACAAATTGCTCTCCCATCCGCTTACCAATTGGACCCTTTGTTACTGAGCGGCTAAGAGAAATAGAGAAGGGAAAAGGAAAAGAAAGCTTCTCCCCGCGGGAGACTTTCTGATCTCAAAGACCTTTAATATGCGGGCGAGATCGGGAAGAAGTTTGTGGATTGATGGACGGAAAGATGGAAGGTCGAAAAGATGACAGATTAGTTGTAACGAGGGGCGAGTCGAGATGGGTGCGAGTCGAGAGGGGTGCGTGTCCAGAGGGGTGCGTGTCGAGATGGGTGAGAGTTGAAAAGGGTGCGAGTCGAGAGGGGTGTCTGTCCAGAGGGGTGCGTGTCGAGACGGTTGCGAGTTGAAAGGGGTGCGAGTCGAGATGAGTGCAAGTCGAGAGGAGTGCAAGTCGAGAGGAGTGCGAGTCGAGAGGAGTGCGAGTCGAGAGGGAGCGGTCGGAAACAACACGGTCAAAGAGTCTGTCCGGGCAAAACGGAAGGAGGCGAATAATCAAACGAGCATGCACAGATACCGACCGCGCGTGTAATTAACAGGCGAAGGGCAGAGCTGACCGATGCGCCGCCAGCTCTCCTTTTAGTGGGCGGCGCCGGCGCGCGCCGGGCGGGAAGGGGAAGGGGGCGGGGCTCCGGGTGGCGCTATCTGCAGCCGGAAGACGTCTTCCGCCAGCGCTTCCGGAGCGCCTACCGCGCCTCGCCGCTCCCACTTCGCGCCCCGGTGCCCCCCTCCCCCCCCAAGCCTCCTACCGATGAATGGAGACTCGCGTTCCTCCGGGCGCACTGGTGCGGCCAAATGACGAAAATTTGGGCGAAAAGCTTCATGAACTAAACATTGTAGTCGTCCGTATACAAATGGGCAGTTATACTTCGAGTTTTCTTTCTTGATGCAGGGGTATGTGTCATCAAAATGGAATATCTCACGGTATTTCGCGTCGTTCTCCGTTGTGCCGCCAGGAGTCGAAACAGTCGCGATTCATGCGACTCCTAGCGGTACAACCGAGAACGACGCAAAATACCGTGACATATTCCATTTTATTGACACACGCCCGTGCGCCAAGAAAGAAAAAACGAGGTATAAGCTTCTGATCGATGAGGGTGTGAATTCGTATCCCATATGAGGCATGGGTTTTTATCATTTTTTTTAATATCCTTATTTAATATGGATCCTTACACAGTCGCGATCTTTGGAACGATATTTAATGGGTAGATGAAACTACGTGCGATCAAGTGAATGCTGATTGCAGAAGTAGAAGAATGAGTGGAACGAGAACCGAATGAACGCTGAGAAATTCTGCCGAGAGGTCGGTTTGTCCACAAGAAATTTCTTGTTTTCTGGGAATCGAAGTCGGCCCTGAGGTTGAAGGACGTACGCACTATCCCATTTTACACCAGAAGCAAACAAGAAAGAAAAAAAGATGTATGTGAGGGACATCGACAAAACTCATGGGAACCATCGCCTGCTTTCCATTTTATAGGGCAGTCCCTACTAACCGTTTTTCTTGCTTCCTTTTGATGAATTTCGGGAGTTTTAGAGTTTTATTTGTTTGGTCAAAAACAGTAAAAAACTGTATATGACGTATGGGGGAAGATATTGTCTGCGCACATTTTCTTGAGGCCCAGGAAAAAAAACTGTAGCCAAATTATGTGAGACAAACGAGTTCAAAGTGTGAGCCGCATGGTTTCGGGGTTTCAAACAATTCGTCATAATTGTGAAAACGTGACCTTTTAAATTTTATTATTATTATTATTATTATTATTATTATTATTATTATTATTATTACAACTATCATTATAATTAGTACTATTAGTATTTGCAATTTTAAACTTCGGACACTTCTCCTATGTTTCGTCGACATGTTAAACTTAATTTGTTCTTGTAAATTATTATCCGTATTTATAAAACTTCCTTTGACTGTGATTCACATTAATTACAGAATACAAAAATTACAGAATTGAAGGTTATGTTGCCCGGATTCCTCTAATTTTAAAAAGAGATTTGTAATCAACGATCTCAAGAACTCAAGAGGGTAACAGCATTGGATTGATTGATTAGTAATTACGGTTGCGTGCAACGCTAAGGTCCCGAAACTCTAGTGCAAGTTTTTTATCGCCCGAGGTGGCGCAGATATCCCGTTGGCTGGCGAGATCTGACACTGATCTACACGACGTGTCACCACGGTTAGTCCAAACAGGTATCTCCTACCAATGGGCTATTCGGACCGGCTGAATTCGACTTAGCCAGTGTAGCTAGGTAGTGTCGAAAATCCTGGCACGGTCGGGAGTGGAACCCCAGGACCTCCCGGCCAGTGACACTCTAGTGCAGTGTTGTCAAGGTCGATGCCACGAGCAGGAGTACGTGGCACGAGTGCCACCACGAAATCGCCCCTCCACGTAGTTCATCACCCCGCCACCAGAGACAACGCCATTCCTATAGTAAAACGGCGGAGTCATTTCTACTCGGAAAAGTTTCCTTTCCCGACGCTAGTTGCGCAGAGAAGCTCGTGGTATGCTACGGTACCACGACGCGTGCCACTGCCACCAGCAGAAGACCTTGACACCAGTGCTGTAGTGACATCAACTGATGCCTAAGTCGGTCATTGCATTGGAGGTGATTTGAAGTTTTGTCCACGTTTCGACCATTTGGCCGCGATGTGCAGCGCCGCCTAACGGCCCTTCCGAGGCCTCTCCGCCTGCCCTTCCTGCTCCTGCTGCTCCTGCTGCTGCTGTAGTTGCGCGCGAGTGGCGTGGCGCCGCTCCGTCTCGCTGCGCGCCGCTGCGCACTTCCTTGTGAATCGCTCTATTATGAGAAGCTCGGCGGACGGTCCACGGAGCAAGTGTAGCGGCGTGGCGCGCTCAAACGGTGACTACCTGAGCACAGCAGGAACTTAAACAAAGGGCGCAGAAGATGACGCATTAGGGAATTTCTGCCTCGCGCGGATACGGCGCGGAGGCAATGGGGGCGGCGAAAGGCCTATATAACGGCACAAAAGCAAGGCCTCCCTCCTCTTGTTTCGCAGCAGCGTGCAGCGGTTGTGCGTAAGTTTGTACGAGTGACGCACGTGTGCAAGGGGCCGGCAATTCATTATCGTGACGAGCGAGACACGCATTAGGTCTCAGATGTAGAGCGGTGTGGTAGCCATTCGATTAAAATCTCTCCTAGTAGTGGGTTCTATTTAGTTAATTGTAAGCAGTGAAATTTGTTATTTGTGACTGCGGTCTAGTTTATGAATAAACTCACTGTTATTACAACCCACTCTCGTCTGTGTTTTGATTACACCCGTATGACGGCACACAAGGAAGGGGAAACATATCTTCCAGCCTGCTTCGTTGGTGTATTCTTAGATTAGATTCTGTGGTCATTGCGCCACGCGTTTTTTGTGCATGCTGTTTCTTAATCTCGGATAAAGATCACCGTTTCCCTGAGGGCACGAAAAAAAGCTACGGTACATTGATGCTACAACGGTATATTTATCGCATCGTAGTGGAACTAGGAATGTTTTAATGTCGGCCTAAATGTTCATTAGATTGACATTCAATTTTATTTCATTTATGACATTCAATTTAAGGTAATTAAATTAAACTTTATTTCGAAGTCGTGGCTTCGCTGGTATAAGCCGTGTGTGGAGGTTGAAGGTACTAGAATTTATTTCCCTTGGGCGTGCATTTCGTATTGCGCGTAATCCTCCAATAGACTTGTATGAATGATTCTTCCTTCCTTATTTATATGAGGTTCTGTGGAACATTTTTCGTAATTCTGTACTGTTATACGGACATAACGCAGTCAAACAGAGGAAATAAAATTCACCATTAATCCGCGTCTTCCGTTAAGGATTTTCACAGTCTGCCGTCTATTAAGAAATATCGAAACAAATGATTTGTAACAAAAGGTGGCACATAAGTACTCGTGGACAAATTAAAGGTGCTTTCTTTAAATTACTATTTTTCGTAGTGTGTACATTACAAACGTTCTGAACGACACCTGTTCGATGAATAAATAACAATCACGGTTGATGTTTCCCAGTCATTTGTTTTTCATGGCAGTTCTTGCGCAAAGCAAAATATTTATGACAGATTTTTTTTCTCCCTTTCCCTCAGATTTGTGTTGGTGATATTTCATGTTGAATAAAACCTACAAAGGGATAATCTTCATCCTCTAGAACATCTTTCCAAAATAAGGTCCTCAGAACAGCAGTTAACGCCCCTTGGTATAAGCAATACAAATCTCCACCTAGACCTAGCCATAGAACCCGTTCTAACATATATAAACAAACTTTCTTATATATTCTTCCAAAATCAACCCTTAGTTACCGGTGCATCTCATTTCAATTTAGGTAAAGAGCATCCCTTAGAACATCGTCTACGTAACCGACTTCCCCTTTCACATCTTCCTTACGCAATCTGGCTGATATTAGGTAATGAAATAAATACTCCTCCCATTAGCAGTCAACAATACGTATTCCTCCACTTAAAAATTCGCACTGATTCATTTTAATGTTTAAAGGGAGGTCAGCCGTAGCTACCCCCTTCGCATATTTTTCGAATGAAAATACTCGCTCCTAACAACTGGAAAGCGGTACGGCTGAGCTTTATATAATCACCTCATTCTGCAATAAAATATTAAAAAAATAGAACATTTTAGTTACCCATTTCGACTGTTACGCTCTCAACCACTAAACTGTTTTCCACCTCCCCACGGTGAGCTGTCTTGCAAGTTGAGTGTCCCCCAAGGACGCCGACCTCGAGCCGCACGCTCTCTTTTTATGTATAACCCGTCTCGGAAAATATTAGCACTTAGTTAATTAAGTAATGTGTATTTTTACTGCGTAACTAGATCTCATTAGTCATTTTCACCCCTCTTGTACCGTTCCACGGCTTCAAGGTTGAAAACGCGGAAGATAAGGGAGGTGCAATTAACCGAGCTGCCACAGCGGGCTCTTCTTCGCAAGTGTTTTCATTTTATATTCCCCACCTTGCTCTTATTCTTTTTTGTTTAATGTGTCACTCTTAATAGGACGCCCATATTGCTGGAATATTCTCGAGGCGCCGCTGAGCGTGAGGCACACAGACTAAGCTTCAACGTCCAGCCTCTGGGGCGTTAGGAGGCTGTAACATACAGAGTGTACTTTGTTTCGTACATGGGAAGATGACGAAATTAGTCAAACCTCTTTGCCGTTCTACTCTAGTTGATCATTAGAGCTCGATTATTTCCGGAAAAATTGCCAGACTCACTTCCAACTCTATTATGTCACGACAAACAGGGTCTATTTTGCTTTCGTTCGCATGTAACTTTGATCAGAAGACATTCAATTATCTTCTCAATACCCCCGGAAGAAAATTTTACACTATTATTTACGTAACATATAAGACGTATACTATTGTAGCGTCATAGCACTGGGCGTGACCGATCGCACAAGTCGTGCAAGGGGGAGGGGTTGGTCCTCTCGTGCCGCGCAGGGCGGGATGGACCCCGGGGTCTCTCGAGGGTCTCTCCGCTGGGGGCGTGTCTGAGAAGGCGGCTGTCCATTCGCACAAGTGATGTGTGACGACAGAAATCGTCTGCAGGTGGACGGCAGGCTCCATCTGCAGTCGGCCCAAATCTCGAGCGGAAATGACGCTTTGTGCGTGGGAGGTCAGGTCACGTAATGCCTCGCAAGGGAGGCGGGTGGAATAAGCTTCCTTAGCATTCGAGTTTGACGGTAGCGATGTGCGAAGGTGATCGCGAGCAGCGTCTTGCGAGGCGTGGCTTTTCGCCACGGGACAAGAGACCAGGGGCGGCGCTAGTGTAGCGAACTGGGGTTCTCTTGGCAAATACTGAGGCGGCTCGCCTCAGGAGTCGGAATGCTGTGGAGAGCAACGTTCCTTAGGAGTGTACATAACTATTGTAAATAAATATTTACAGTAAAACTGTACAGTAAAACTAAACTATTGTAAATATATATGTACAGTAAACTCCGTGTCTGTGTTCTTCCTCATCTCATGACGACGTCACACTACTATAATTGTTCCTGAATTAATATCACTACAAGCAAATACAGTACACGGAAAGAATGAGTTTATTTCGAAAATAATGTTATTTTTTAAACAATATTTGCCAAGTAA
The DNA here is from genome assembly GCA_031308135.1 of Acheta domesticus. NCBI lineage: Eukaryota > Metazoa > Arthropoda > Insecta > Orthoptera > Gryllidae > Acheta > Acheta domesticus. Next base: position 30,260,724 of record JAHLJT010000631.1, on the reverse strand, counting down.
CCATACGAATTATAATGTGATAATTAATACGAACTCTTGCAATTTAGTACATCACTTCTAATAAAATGTTTTGAAGAAAACTTTACCGTAGGAAAATCTGGAAACAGTAATATTTTAATTTTATAGTTTCTTTGCAAGAAAGAAGGAATGTTTACTGTACGTGACGTTTAGGCAAGAGTAAATTTCAGTTCAGAGGAATTCTGTTGAATAATATTGATAATAATTATGAATATTGCCAAATCATGCCGTTAAGAGTGTTCAACTAAGTACGATTCTCTTTATATGTGTTTCAGTACTAGTATACATTATTCACTTAATTGTTTTTAATTTTATTTTCACATATTACAAATTCCATATTTTCACAGGAGGAAGGTGAAGCAGGGGCGTAGCTAATTGGGGGCAGAGGGGGCGGCGCGCTCCAGGTGACACCTTTCTATGGGTGACACCAATTTAATTATTTTATAGTTGGAATTATATAATTTAAATAATTTGCTTAAAAATGTTCTATATTAGTTAGTTTTCTTAGTTTTAGTAGTTTGAAAATTTTATTGTTGTAATATATACTTTGTGTGGTTTACTTAAAAAATGTTTATAATAATTTAATAAGTATACATTTAAAGCATAAGCATAGATTATGATTAATAGCATTTATTCTTAATTACATAGAATTGTTCAATATATTGTAAATAACTATCATGTGCAAATATGTTTGTATTTTTAATAAAATAATGTACAATCAATGCAGCAATAGGTATTTTTATACTTAATTTATGGGAGGGAGTGACACTATTAGCTTCGGCACCAGGTGACATAATTGACGCTACGCCACTGAGGAAAAGTTCATAATTCCGAGAATCAGACATCTCGTGTCGGTGGCCGAAACGGAGCACCCGCCACCTGGAGCACTACGCGTGCCTGCGCGTGCCCGGGTTATGCGTGCGGTGCGTGTTCTAGCGGTTTCCGAGATGCGAAACGTGGCCACAGCTCGCGTCACGCCTTGTTCTGGCACGAAGCCATCGGCAAGTAATCGACCAGGTGCCGTACTATGGAGCAATCTTTCTTACGAAGAAGAGCTTTATTTAATACGACACTGCGATAATGATAAGTAACTGATAGTTTTCGTGTCAAAATGGAGTTGAAATTCCTCTCGGTAAAACACGAATGGTTCCGGAGGTTTTAAAAAAGTGTTTGCGGTTGATTTATCAAAATTTTTATGAAACGCCATCAGGAACTCGAGAAAATATTAATTTGTAAATGGTGGGAAAGAATGGATCTGGAAGAGTCTCAGAAAGAAGTGAATGATCAACTTCATGGAAAATTTGTTTGCTAATTTTCTAGATGCAATGTATCCCGCTGAGCGGTCGCAAAAAACAAGCGAAACATCTGTACATTCGGCTTCTAATTTCCACGTCACATAATTTATCCCACCATCTTATGATCACTCTGATACGAGAAAATGTATTCTCTGGGAGTAGAAACTGATGGAACATTTATGGTGAACGAAATTTCTTCAACATTTTTATGAAGCAAAATCAAGAACTCACCAAAATATTAATTTGTAAATGGTGAAAAAGAATGCTTCTGGACGAGTCTCAAATAAAAGAGAGTGATCAACTTCATGGAAAATTTTTCTTCCAATTTTCTCGATGCAAGATGTCCTGCAGAGCGTTCGAGAAAAAACATACGAAACATCCCTACATTCGGCTTCTAATTTTCACGCGACAAAATTTATCCGACCATCTTATGATCACTCTGATACGAGAAAATGCGCTCCCTGAGAGTAGAAACTGATGGAAAATTTTTGATTAACGAAATTTCCGGGTGTACGTGTAGGGAGTCGGCGTGAGTTGGTTCCGCTTTTTATGACTAGTGAGTCAGAATAACGCGGAATAGACTATCACGTCGCGCTCTCCCTGCGCGCCGGTTACCTCAGTCATCCACCCTCCTCCGGCTAGAGGGTCCCGCGAGAGAGAGAGAGCCGCGCGCGAGCCCAGGCGAGACGAGACGATGCGAAGCGGGGCTCGGGCAGCGAGGCGGGGAAGAGTGAGTCTGGGAAAGTGAAGGCGGGGACAAACGACGCGGGGAAGAGCGAGGCGGGGAAGGGCGAGCCGGGAGCAAGTGAAGGCCGGGGCAAATGAAGGCGAGGGCAAATGAAGGCGAGGGCAAATGAAGACGGGGGCAAGTGAAGGCGGGGGCAAGTGAAGGAGGGGGCACGTGAAGGAGGGGGCACGTGAAGGAGGGGGCACGTGAAGGCGGGGACAAGTGAAGGCGGGGACAAGTGACGGCGGGGGCAAGTGAAGGCGGGAGCAATTGAAGGCGGGAGTAAGCGAAGAGGGGAAGAGAGAGGCTGGGCAAATGAAGACGGGACCAAGTGAAGGCGGGGTCAAGTGAAGGCGAAGGCAAGTGAAGGTGGGGACAAACGACGCGGGGAAGAGCGAGGCGGGGAAGGGCGAGCCGGGAGCAAGTGAAGGCCGGGGCAAATGAAGGCGGGGGCAAATGAAGGCGGGGGCAAGTGAAGGTGGGACAAGTGAAGGCGGGGACAAGTGACGGCGGGGGCAAGAGAAGGCGGAGGGAAGTAAAGGCGGGAGCAGGTGAAGGCGGGATACGCGTGACGGGGCAAGCGAAGCGGGGAAGAGCGAGGCAAGGACAAGCGGAGCGGGTGCAAGCGCGACAGAGGTAAGCTGAACTGCAGGAAGAGGGAAGCGGAGCTAGATGCAGAGGAGCTGGGGTAAACTAGACTAGGGAAATTAGGGCTATGGGAGGCGGGGTTGGGGAAAGCGGGCTGAGGGAAGGGAGGCGGCGGTGCAGCGAGGTGAGAAAGGAAGAGCGCCAGGCCGGGGACGAAGGCCCTAGCGGGGGAGGGGGCGGGAGGGGCGGGGACGGAGCGGAGCGGGGTGCGGCGGAGACGGCGTGACGGGGAGCGCTCGCGACTCGCGTTCATTACCGGGCGCGGTGCGGTGCGCGACCGTCGCGGGGGGCGGGGCGGAAGGGGAAGCGGACGGCGAAAAAGGCGCGGCGCGGCGGGAAATCGAATTAGGGCGGCGACATTTCAGCGGCGGCCGAGAGAGAGAGAGAGATAGAGAGAGAGAGAGAGAGAGAGAGAGAGAGAGAGAGAGGCCCGGCCACCCGCTGTGGGGAGGACGGTGGTGTCGGTGGTGGACACGGCCCTGGTGGCAATTACAGGAGGAACGGCGATGGTGGAGGAGACGCAGGCCTAGGAGGTGGTGACGAAGGAGGAAATGAGGAAGGAGAAGGAAGTTGGGGTGGTCGTGACGACGGAGATTGTGGTGGAAGTGGCGACGGACAGAGACTGTGGTGAGGGAATTGGTGGTTGAGCGAGAGGTAATATGGAGGAGGAGGACGTGGAGAAGTAGGTAGAGGAGAAGAAAGAAGAGATGGGGAAGGAGGAGGTGGGGAATGGGGAGGTCGAGGAGATGAAGATGGAAAAGGAGGAGGTGGAGAAGGAGGAGGAGATGAAGGTGGAGAAGAAGGGAGAAGGAGATGGAGGAGGAAATGGAAGTGGAGAAGTACGTGAAGAAGGTGGAGAGGAGGATGTGGAGGAGAAAGAGCAGAAGGAAGAGGTGGAGAAGGTGGAGGTCGAAGAGATGGAGGTGGAGAAAGAGGAGGAGGAAGAGGTGGAGGGGGAGGAGATTGAAGCGCGGGTGGAGACATAAGACGGGGAGTGTGACAGTGGGAGTGTCGAAGAAAGGACCGACAGACTGAGAAAAAGGGTGCTGTGTGTGTGGAGGCGGGATTTGACGCAAAGGCGGCGGAAGCAAGGACGACGGCGGAAAGCGACCACGGGCGGCGGCGGGGGCTGTGGGTCTGGCAGGGAGGTGGCGGCGTTAGCTGCGGCGGCGTCAAGCGCAGCCCGAGGCGCTGGCCGGGGGGGGGCGGCGGCGGGGGCGGCGCGTAAATTGGCGGCGTTTACGGCCGCGGCCGCGTAATTCTTTAACGAAAACGGCGTCGCTTCCGCCCGCCTCTCCCTCTCCCTGCGGGACCCCCTCCCCCCCCCCCGCTTCCAACACGCCACCTTCCGTGCTACTACATCGCCCCCGCGTCAGGAGCGACGCGCTCGTTTCTTCCGACGCCCCGTTTTTTCGGGCTGCGCCGCTCCGCGGGGACTGTCTCATCCCTTACACACTCCGCCGCCCGGAGACACTCGTCGACACTGAACGTAACGACCGCTGTCCTTGTCTCTGGTTTTCTGCGATGCTCTTTTCTCCGCCTGCAGGTGCACCGTGCGGGCCTCGGGAGACTGCATATTCATGTACTCCGAGTCATTCCGCGCCGCCTCAGTTGGTTGCGCCTTCTCGGTCTCGCTACTTGGGTCTCTCTAGTCACTAGGCGCTCTGCCGCACTTGTAAAGGCAGTCGCCGCTTCGGCTTCCGCAAGCTGAGAGGTTCGTTTCCTTTTTGCTCTCCCACACAACCATCCCTACCGGTCACGAAAATAAATATTCCGAGTTACCACTTGTGGCTTAGTCATTCGCGCAGTCAGTCGCAAGTCACAATCACCGCCAATTTAACGCTCCCACCTTCATACGCTCTCGCAATTTCTTTCTGTTATTTTGATTCCTAGGTGTATATTCTCTGATTGCACCCTCCGCCAATTTTCATTAGATATCAGGTTTTTACCTCCATACTTACACTGTACTCATGAGCTTGTACTCTTCTAAGCCTGCGAACAAAACGGATTTAAATTCTTCGAGCTATACACTCCCATCAAATTCCACTGGCATCGAATCGAAGATTACGGACAGAATTAGTTATTCCATAATTTTGTCTTGTTAAGGACTCCCAATGTTTTCAGAGTTTATTTTTCCTCTTATTCAACCCTCATCACATTTTCGATGACACACATGCCTATCAACAATGGAAAATGTGGGGGAGGGGCATGGGGACCATGTCTCCCCCAAAATGCCTAGGATTTTCGTTTGTTACCTTCCTTTATATGTCACAACTGATTTAAATATTTATTTATGTTAAAATTATGTAATTATTTAAAGAATAATGGTGTATATTATCATATACACACCAAAAAATAATATACAATGTAATCAACATGTTTATTATTTTAAAAAAATCTATGATGCTCCCCCTCCCCCAAATGATCGGCTTGATCCGTCCCTGCCTATCGATTTGTCGCCGATTTCTCTGAATGACTGCTCTCCTTCACTTCGTAAACCTCATTCTCAACTGTAATCATTATGTAAGCGTTATAATTATCTCTTATCATCATTACGTTAATCGTCACACTTCTCGACATTTCAAGTTTCTGGCCGTCACCTACCCACGCCATTTCCTCGCCGTCTCGCCATTCCTCAGCGCTCCTCCTCCCTGACTCCATTCCCTCAGCGCCACTGGTGCTTCACTGACTCCGCAACTGTCTCCCCCTTGGCTCCCAGCGCTCTAACTTGCAACCTCGCCAATTTCACCTTCTCAACTGCACTCGAGGCTGCGGCACCTCCGATTCTTCCGCCGCCTTGCCGTCCGTTTTGCTTTCGCCTTCTGCCGCTCTCTGCGATTCGCCTCCGACGTCGCTAGCAGCGCTTCCTCCCCCTCCACCGCTACCCCCGCCGCCGTCCTGCATTGAGTCTGCCGTCTCCGTGCTAGGCCGCTACAGCAACCAGCCCACCCCCGCACCGCTTTTGCCGCCGACGACGTCGTCGTCACTGCCACCGCTACCGCCACAACACCATACAAATCAGCCACGACTCCGCCACCACTTTGCTCCTGCCGCCGATGTAGTCGTTAGTGCCTCCAAAACACCCCTCTCCCACATAACCCTCGCCGCCACGGTTTCTCCGATCAACACCAGGCGAATGCCGGAGCAGTACCCTAACAAACGGGCCACGGTCCGCGCGCGATCTTTCCTCCATCTTCCTTGTTCTATCCTCTCCCCTTACACACACACACACTAACACGCACTACACTACCACACATGCCGGGAGCCCGGTTGGGAGCTTACAACTTGTCCCCCCTGGGGCAGTGCCCCGCTGGTGGGAGATGCCCTTGCCGCCATCACGTCTCCGCCCACCACCGCACACCCTGCCGATTGTAAACATCACCACAACACCCGTCACCACTTCCGCATCGCCGCTGCCACCGCCTCCTCAGTTCATCACGTGCCTCCGCTTTGGTCACCGCTTCTTCGCTCACCATCGGACACCCGCCTTGGTCACCGCCCCATGCCGCCATCACCTCTCCGGTCACCACCGCACACCTCGCTCTGGCCACCGCCTCCCTTGTCGCCGTCACCTCTCCGCTCACCACCGCACACCCCGCCTTGGCCATCGCCTCTTTGCCGCCATTACCTGTCCGCTTTCGCCTCGTCCGCCAGCGCCGCCTCCATCGTCTTCCCCCCTGCGGCACGTGCGCTTCGCACTTGGCTCGTCTCCCCACTCGCGCCGCGCCCCTCAGGTGGCTGCTCCCGTAGATGAGGTCGGCGGCGGCGGCGTAGGAGGAGGCTCGGGACGGTTACTTCTCCGCCCGGATTTTCATGCGGAGGCTCCCTCGGTCTTTAGCGCCGACGCCCCCCTCCCACGCGGCTGCGGCGAGCGCGGGGCAGAGCGGGGCGGGGAGGGGCGTGGCGGGGCAGGGCGGGACGGAGCGGACGGGCGGGGAGGAGCAAGGTGGGGCGGAGCGGGACGAGGCGGGGGGGGGAAGAGCGAGGTAGGGGCGGGGAGGTAGGTGGGCCGGGGCAGCCAATTTCGGGGATTGTCACGGCGCGGGGCAGGCGACGTCTCGCCGCCAACTCCCGTCCGGAGGAGAGATTGCGCTGGGGGCACTGGCTTCCTACACCCTTAGTGGCGGGACCCGGAGAAGTGGCTCAGGCCATGAACTGATGTCACTGTAGTGCATCTGACCTGGAGGTCCTAGGTTCCAGTCCCGACTGTGGCAGGATTTTCGACGCTAGCTAGGTCGACTTCTGTCGCTGCCTGGACGAGAATTCTAGCGCCCGTCTGCTCTGATCGTTAGTTTTCTCTGTTGTTTCGGATCAATGTCAGACAAATGCCGGAGCAGTACTCTAAGAAGAGGGCCAAAGACCGCGTGGAATATTTCCTCCCTCTTCCTTGTCCTATCCTCTCCTCTTACACACACACACACTAACATGCACTACACTACCACACATGCCGAGAGACTGGTCGGGGCTTACAGCTTGCCCCGGCTGGGGCGGTGCCCCGCTGGTGGGAGATACCTGGTTGGGAGAAAACCCTTCTAGCCTACAGTAGGTCGACGCCGGATCTCACCATCCAGGGCAAGATCACCGTCACCTCCCGAGCAAAATATGCACTACACTTACGAGACTAAAGACATTAGTTGACTTGCACTAGTAATCAATAAATCAGTCCAAGTTTGCGGATTCAACCCCAGCTCGGAGAGGTGGAATTTCGAGCGGCGAAATATCCCGTGGGCCTTCTCACGTTTGCGGCAGGTGCTCGGTAAAATGAAATCCCTCAGGCATTATCCCTTTCTAACGAGGTGTCACGGATTAGCGAACGAGATAATTTGGAGAATATTAGGGAGTTTTAACGCATCGCCTAAAATAGAGCACTAGACGTCAAGTGACGGGTCTTCAAGCAGCATTAAGCGTAAAGTACGAGCTTATTCCTTCATTAATGGTGCAATCACTATAAGTGTACAGTATGAGTAACTTTGCAAATGGCAACGCGGCTTCCGATGAAAAGAAACGGTTGCGTTTTTTCCAGTTCTGACGGACATACACTCTTATGCAAGACGGATAGAATTAATCCTTTCCGATGTACGCAACTCTAGCATAAATTAACGCAAGGGAACTGACAATAATTTCACAAAGCTAACAGTAAAATCGTATTTCCTTCATGTAAAATCAGAATAAAACATGAGAATGTATTTTCGGCATCGCACAAAGAAAGATAATTAAAAGAATCTTGCACGTCGATTAGTTTCGTACAAAGGTTGAAATGTCACGTAAATTGTCTAGACACTATGTATTACTCAATTACTATGTATTACATGTATTACTCAATTTCTTTGCTCTTTGCTTGAAGTACTTTTGTTATAAAACATAATGCATTGTACCAATTGCTAAATTTCATATAATTCCTTAGTTTGCTGAACTATAATCCCCTAGTTTGCCCAAAACATTGTAATTTGCCGATTCTTAAAGGGACCAGTGAACAAAAGTTCAAAATTATCGTCCCTGAAGCGTTGGTTAATGACCATTCGCGCTGCAGATTCAGTGCAGGAATGTTGGAATATCGACCAATTTACAATGATATGAACCATCGGAATCGGATGTTGATGGTAATAATAAATAATATTAGAATTATATATTAACGTGGAGCTTGCCTTACAGAAATGCTGACATGCGTTAATCAAATTAAATATGAAATAGCGAGAGTGACTTGATTAAGAGTGGCGAGTCATAAGAAATAATTTTGACGTGTAAAATAGTCTTTTACTCTGAATTATTTATGACAGTTAATTGCAAAAGTTCAAAAGGAATTTACAGCCGACAGTTCGGCATTTGAAAATGATTTTGATAATTTCACACAACGCGTGTTTATTAGAATGCGAATTTCCACTTTTCATTACAATCTAATGATTTGATAAATTTATTTGAAAGAAAACACATTGTAGACCTCCACATCAATTAATTTTCAATCATGTTTAATACATTATATGTTACCCTATGGAGAAGTGCGTTGAAGAATATACATCTTGTGCTGAATTATGATTTTCGGAATGAATTTTTCTATACCTTCACCTCGGGTTGAGTTTGATTTGGAAGTTATACGTACTAAGTCCCGGAACATATATGTGATAACTATTTTATTAATAAATAAACAACATTACTGTAAATTTCTTACGAAATTTTTCATAAGAATTACTTACTAAATTTATAGCGATAAGTTAAAGAGCAACAATATAATGTATGAGCATTTCTAACACATCACTGGAGTCAATTTATCACGTTTCAATCAATCCGGAAGCAGTACATTTCATTCCTTTACCAGGCTACCTAAATCACTCAATTTTTTATAGCACAAATTACCAAAGGTAAGAACACCCATCGTTCCGACAAGGTTCGTAGTATATTCACCCTGAGCTTAATAGCTAATTCCACAGCGAACTTACAGCTGCGAGGGTAGAGTCTTCCTGTTGGACCGTGCCACTTAAAAACTCGTAAAATCGAAATTCTCAGCAGCACAAATTGCCAGCGTTTACGGCACTTTTGCGCAACTCTTTAATGGCTCGACGCGTGCATCATTCATTGACCAGGACGTGCATTTTTCACGACGACCTCCCTCCGAAGACGAACAGTGGAAACGTGGGAGGAAGCGGAACAAAACACGGATGAAGGTGAGCCCCTGTTCCCGCCCAAGCCCTACTGTAATCTGTGGAGCAAAAACGGGGCGCTGCACGTGGAAGAACGGGCGGTATTCTGCTTTTGAAAGGCATTAGAATAAGTTCAGGAAATAATTAATGGATTTTTAGAGATTATTCTGGAGAGCGATTAAGGTCTCCATGAAAATGTTCTTATTTTGTAGAGGTAATGTACTAGCTATTCATTACGTAAAGAGGGTATTTTTTTTAATGTTTCTGCTTTCTAACGAAAAAAACTTAACGTAATAATTATAATGTAAACTCATTTCTATTGAATTTTCATGGAGCTCATGAGTTTAGGTTAAATACCTTTTATCTTTCCTTAGTATAGATCTTTTTTAAAATTCTTCAAGGCTCCAGATATACTTCACGGCTGTTCGTTGTTTTCTTCACGAAATGCTTAATGATCGACAAGCAGGAACCTGGAAGTTAGTGCGAATGAAAAAGTCCCTATTTCAACTAAGTAATGTAAGCCTTGAGTAACAGAGGGAGCAAAAAACATTGAGTGTAGGTGGATAACGTTGGGCGCCATTTTACTCTTATACAGCAACGACATTTAATAATGAAAATGGATTGATTAAGATTATTTTTGTCAGGCTACCGTACAATCTATTTGAAAGAAAATATTAAAGTTGTTATTTTCTGTAAAAATAACGTGCTATCAATTTAATAGGTAAAATGCGTCAAAGGATTATTTTAGGGATTTTGTTTGCGGTGTTATATAGTTTTCATTGGAAAAGTAATCCCTGTCGTTGTCGTTCTTATACTGAAATAGAATTTCATTAAATTTTCAGGAAGTTCGTTACAGAATGACAAAACACCTTTTGCTTTGAGCTACCAACATTTGGACCTTTTAAAAAAACTTATTTAGGATTCCAAAAATACTTCAAGGCCGTTTTCGCAGGGTTAATAACTAATCAATTCAGGTCTTTGACAGGACTGAAATGCGCCTCAGAAAGCAAATATATTTGGCCTTCTGTCATGAAGCCTTTGAATTTTTATTCCATTGCAACAGAGTAAACGAAATATTAATGCGACGTCACTTTTGAAGTGAAGTAGAGACAGTCTCAAAAACTCCAACAGTGGGATCGTGACAGAAACAATTAATTTGTCGTTAAATTTATTCCTGGAACCGAAACAGAAGTATAGATTTTTAAAACTTTTTTTAGACTTAAAGAGTTTTATAACATCGTGCGACTTGATACTCTGGATTGACGTTTCGAGGTGTACCTCATCCTACTAAAACGAGACTAGTTTTTGTGTTGGTGATTGTTTAACATAAAATATAGTTTTTACTTGTACAGATTCTCTGAATAAGATAGCTTCTAAGTCTTCAAACACAAAAATCCTGTAAAAACGGAACAAAACTTAGTAATTAATTTTAATAATTCTATGCTTCTCGTTCGCAGCTTGGAAACATTGCGTCCCACGCCCTAAAACCAAGTCGTGTTTCTAAAGAAACACGTGTTTTCAGGGGACATGCGAGGACACGTGAGTTGGCGCGGAACATTCGGGTGATGTGCGGGGACAGGAGGACCCGGATTATGTTTCCCAAAAATATATAGAAGATAATGCTGTTCTGGAGGTGCAAGTTCCATAAAAGGAACTAGTATGAAGCTAAACCTCGCTTTCAAAACAATGATATATAAAGTTCGGATGTTCGCACGTATCCAATTGGTATTTCGTTGAAGTATTACGTAAGGTATTGAAAAAGAGATAATGAAATTTCATGGAATCACGTGTTTCAATAAAAATGTATGAAAACCTTTCGGAATCGCGGGAACCGAAACACATCATACAAACTCTCGACAGACCTTTAAAAGGGCCGAAGGCTCGTCAAACTCTGATTGGGAACTTGGCATTAAGATGAGTGTAACGAAAACAACCCAATGCAGAATGGTCCAATACGGTGCCCTGAGGCACTTTTGGAATGCGCATCTGGAGCTGTAATAACGAAGTACCGACGCACAAACGCTGTAGTATAAGTTATGCAGCGCTTTGTGTAGCAATATTTACCCTATTATCTTTGATCGGAAAGCAATACACTACGTCTGCCACTGCAACTGGAATTGCACGTGTCGCTGTCCTCCTCGATAATCGAAAACGTTCCCACGTAGTCCCTCCACGTCCGTTCCCGCAACGGAACCAATCCATCACTTTTGTTCCCACCTGTCTCGTATTCCCTCGAAGTTGCCGCGTGCTAGTTTCTGCCTCGTACATCACAAAGCGACCCGTGTGTCCAGCACCCGCATTCGCAATGATTCCAGTGATAAAGCCAAGCACAACAGTAATTTACCCGTGATAACTGACTCCTCGGCCTTTGTACTCGTCGTTGGTTGGCTTTATTTGCCGCCTTTCTCTGGTACACGATCGCAATATATAACTCTGCCAGCTCGAGCTGAAAACAACAAAGCCGATTCCATATTCCTTTTAAAATGAGTGTAGTGTAAAAGGATACGGGTGATTACAGATGTGCTTCTTTTTTTAACTCGTCAAGCCATTCGGAGCGTGGCAGAACAGTCGAGACTTCCGTTGTATTGTGAGAATGGTGCTTCTGTCGAAGTGAGATAGAGAAAGTGGCGATATGACAAAATGAAAATTTCAAGTGGGCGGAGACACATCCACGACGCAAATTTGCGAAATTTTAATTTCAAATTAATATGATAAATAAAAATATTACGACAGTTATTCTATGTAAGTTTAATAAAAACAATTCTTCTTTCCTCTTGCTCGAATTCCACTGAGATGTCACCGATGCTAACGATCTTACAGGTATGTTCGCGTCCAAACGCTGAGGAGAGAACCGTTCCGGAAGTAATGGCTAGCAGAGCGAAGAGAGATGCACTGGTAACATGACGTGCGACACGGAAACATAAGGAGAACGCGAAAACAAATGCTGCTCGTCAAGAGTGTGCGGAAGCATTGGTGTCAGCACGAAAGGGCGCGGGCGTGGGCAAGGGTGCGGGAGCAGACGCAGGCGTGGGAGACGCTGAGGGTGAGGGCGAGGGTGAGAGTGAGGGCACGGGCGTGGGTGCAGGAGCCGGCGAGGGAGCGGGCGAGGGAGCGGGAGAGGGCGCAGGGACGGGCGAGGGCGCGGGAGCAGGCGCGGGCGGGAGCGAGGGCGCGGGCGAGCAAGAAGGCGGGGGCGAAGACGCGAGCAAGGGCGCGGGCGAGGGCACGGGCGTGGGCGAGGGCGAGGGCGCGGGTGTGGGCGCGGGCGAGGGCGCGGGCGCGGGCGTGTGATGGGACGCAGGCGAGAGCGAGGGCGAGGGCGAGAGCGAGGGGCGAGGGGAGAGCGAGGGCGCGGGCGATGGCGAGGGCGAGGGCGCTGGAGAGGGCGAGGGTGAGGGCATGTGCTAGGACGCGGGCGAGGGCGCGGGCGAAGACGCGAGCGATAGCGGGAGCGAGGGCGTATGCTAGGACGCGGGCGAGGGCGCGGGCAGGGAAGGGGAGATGGGAGCGTGGGCGAGGGGAGGACCGGAGGGCGAAGATGGGCGTGACGAATGCGCGCCGGAGCGAATAGCGTGGCTTCCGGCAGTATCGCCCCGCCCGCCCACGCTCAGCCCCTCCGCCCCCCCTCGTCCCCCGCCCTGGGCGCCGCCAGCGCAGGACCGAGGGCGCCCCGAGAACCGAGGGCTGGCTGAAATACTCGCACATACAGGGGAGCTGTGTTATTGAATTATTACCGTAGGATAATGAACTCGCAGGAACGGGATATGGGAATTCCTCAGGTCTACCCCAGGGTATTTACGCTCTGTTCGTAATTATTTTTCTTATTCGTAGTCCTTGTTGGGAATTTCCCCCTAGACTATTACCCTCCAGTGGGTATTCTTTGCTTTTGTGCTTTTGTTCCATCTGTAATAACGTTTGCACTAAGAATTGTGGTCTTTAGCACAGCACGAAGGATTGTGGTCTTTAGCTTACTGTACTCCTCTCGCATCCTCAAGGAATTGAACGGCAGAAATCACGAGAAAAAAATCAGCATGCCTCAATAATTTCCATCGAGAATATAGTCCGAGCTACTCAACAGAAAATTATCAGTAGAAAATTCTGTCGGAACTCGATCAAGAACCATTTTAGTTTACGAATGGTTATGAATGGTCTTCAAATAGAGGCTCACATCAAGTAATTTCCTTTAATATAACAGTGCGTAAACCTTCTGAGTAGACATCGGATTTTTAGAAAAAGGTCTATTTTATTCTAATAAAATATTTAAAAGCAATTAATATATGTATATGAATTATGAAATAATAAACGTTCTTCGTTCAAAATTTTTCTTTTGCCTTTTTTTCTCTTTTTGGTCTTTTATGATATGAATGCTTTTTCAAATATATTTTTCTTTTTTAAATGCTTTTTTTATCTTTACAATCTGTGTATTATTTTTTCTAGTCTTGGGTTTTAAATACACGTTTAAATCGTTTTCATTTCTACTAATCACATTAATTATCTAATGGTAACGAATCTCTATTTTTGTCTAGACTGAAGCTTTCATTTGGATTTACACGTGATATTGAATTTTTTGAGCGGAAAAGAATTTCTTTGCATATACACCAAAAAAGGGCGAAAAAAGGAAGTGATGGGCTCTGGGCACTTGGTTGTGCGGTGGGCGCTTAGGTGAACGCTGAGCACAAATTTGCGACGTAATCAAAGCACTCGCATGTCAGAGGGCAAGGCGATGATCCCAACATCCGACATGGATACTTCTCCGTGCTAGATGTTCTTCTGCAAAGTACGCAGTGTAGACCGATCATTAGGACATACATCTCTGCCGGGCGTGAGGTGCGTCTTCATCCTCCCGGCGTGTTGTACGGTTTTTTGATATTGGCTAATTTTAGGACCATCTGCAGTGAAATATGTTAGTCTTTTTTCCCACCAATTTTAAGTTTTTATTGCCCTTTTAGTGCCTATTTAAAAACATTTCATTGCCTTTTTAGGCGCCCAAAACGTACGATTTTGTGCCTTAACATCCGATGTCTATCATAAGTACATCTGAAATGGATAAATGATTTTGATGGGTAGAAGATCATGAAGATTTGAAATGTATGCTCATGAAGGAATGGTGGACTATGAGACAGAGGAAACAGGAAATCCTCGAGAGAGCTTGCAACGAACCCGCTTTGAATTGAATTGCCTTATTTTACGTGGCGTGATTCAGGCCATAAGGCCTGCTCTTCCGTCTGACAACGCAAATTTTGCTACGCTCCTTTCACCAACTAAGGGAGAAAGAAGGTATAATATCGGGCGACGAAACAGGCGATTTGGTATTTAGCTCAGAGGCGTCATTTAGGCTTGACGAACTTTTACATGCAGTAAATCTACTACATGGGACACCCGGCTTTACTTCCCCTCCGAAGGAAGGCATTCGAAGGATTTTTTCGCCCTTAAAAATCCACGGCTTCGATCGGGTTCGAACCCGCGAACATGGGTATAGCAGTCCGATACGCTAACCGCCGCCATAAAGCCGCCGCTTTGCGAACCACACATTCCACATGCCCCGACCGGGATTTGTAACTCCGGTCCAAGCGGTGGAAGGCGAGCGATTCGACTGCTGCACTACAGGTCGTCCTACCCCACCCGCGCGCGCATTTTGCAAAGCGAAAAAAAAACCTTCTCCGAATAAATATTTCATGTTACCTAGAGGTCCGCACGTTCTGTTTGTTACGCCTCTCTCGTCGACCGAACAGACGACGGTCGGCAACGCGAAAGCGCGGAGGGCGGAAAGTGCCAGATCATTGCCGATTGGCCCCGGGCGGAATGTCGTTTTCCCAAGAGGAACGGAATGTAAATTCGGTAATGACTGCACGCTCGGTGCGTTTTACGGGTCCCTTACTATTTACTCTCCGTTCTTTACTCGCTTCACCCGTTCGCTGGCGTCGCGAGGTCCGCGTGCGTTCGTTCGCGCGTCTAATTCATCTTCAGAATTGCATGAGGGCGTTTTCATCCAATTTCCTGGGCGGGACCGGAACGGTGGTGGTGGTGATGATGGTGGTATTGTTACAATGTAAGCTGGAAAAGATTGCATTTTTCACGCGATGAATGCGGGCGGTTCTGTTTAAGAAAGCTAAGAGCCCACAGGGAACAATGGGTTCGGAAAAGGGTTTTTAGACGCGCCAAAACGTGACTGAATATCCATTATCGCGATATGTGATACTGGAATGAGCAAGTGGGCGAGGTCAAGTACTTGACCATTTTATTTATTTAAGTGTTGAACGGATTATACGCGGAATAGCACTTCATGTGTGTATAGGGTCGTTTCAGTTGTATTAAAAAAGAAGTACTACAGAGTATTCTGCGCAATTCGAATGACATTTTCTTCGTTGGTCATTTTGTTGAGATAATTTATTTTTGCTGTTTCGGGTAAATTTTGCTGCCCATCTTCCAGAAACTTGTGTTTATGGTTTAGTGGAATCATTATACTGATACTTATATCCGGAGAGAAAAATAACTTTGCCCGGATACAAACAACGGAAAAATAGAAATTTAGCAATTTAGGGAATAACGACAGCACGTGGACGGCTAGGTATTGATCAGGAGGAACGATGAGCAGTTTTTTTCGGTATTAAACAGGAAGCGAGACGGTTTTGCAGCAGAGCAAGCTTAGAAACTGCAACGTATGAATTCGGGTGCGCAAATGACCTTCAAAGTCGCTAAGCTGGTGTGCCTTTTTACACTCGAAATATATTTCACCTTTTTAACAGTGAAAAGGTGAAATAATATCTAACAATTTCTTTGTGCCTAATTAAAAATTAACTATTATGTTCAGTACGGTAATGTCAAGGAACAACGAAGAGACTAAAATGATGGTACATTAATTTTATCTTTAGAATAAAATTTTATGACTTTTGTCTTTTGAAAGCTATAACTTTATACACACTGAAATTCACACTTTGAGGTAAAAGTTTTAAAAATGAACGTGTAATGATAAAATATGAACTTTAAATGTCAGGATTTTCTTTAGCCTTCTTACGCGTAGGTTTCCCAATTTGGGTATGTTAAAGGGTGGGGAATTAAATGGAAACGAAATGCGGGAAAATAAATTATTGGAAACGAATTCAATTACACAATCGTTTATGTTGAAATATTATTCCATAGCGAATATTCTATTCATACTTCAAGCTTTGTGTTCAATATCAATTTTCAAACGCATGTGGACGCAGCAAAACACAATTGTCTGATTTAGAATAGAATTCTCAGTATAAAATCGTATTTCAGTTTTTTTTTCTACTACGGCAACCGTATTGAAATGGACCATTTCATTCGCTAAATTCCGCAATTTCGGAGACCTTTATGTACTACATTTATTTTCGTTCCAACTACCAGTAAAATAAATACCAATGTTGGGAGCGCAAATAATAATGTACTGGAAGTGTACAGAAACAACGATGTCTATCGTTCGAGTTTCACGTAGCAATTACGGAATTTCAAACACGACTTTCCGCTTTTATTCAACCCGCAACGCGCCATCTCCTGGCGTCCAGGTCCCGCGGGGCGTGTCGGAGGTACACACCCACATTACACCCTACTCCCGGGCGCGCGAGAGTGGTTTCGAGAACTGCGAGTTTATTTTCTCATCTACAAGACTGATGGAAAAATATATGCGTCGCGATAACGAAGTTTTTTGCCGCTTAATAATTCATACAGCGAATTAAAAACGGTCGAGGATGGCGTTACCGGGCGCGGTCGGTTGGTGGGGGGGGGTGGCAGGCGGGGGGTGGCTGGCAGGGGAGGGCAGGCGGGGGGGGGGTGGAAGAGAAAAGAGAGATGGGCAGAGAGGTCGTTGCATGTGAGCGTTCGTAATGAAACAGACGATGAGACGCAAGCCGCCGACTGTGATACGAAGAGAGAGAGAGAGAGAGAGAGAGAGAGAACGAACGAGCAGTAACGGGGTTGGTGGGGATGGGGTGAATAGGGGAGATGGATAGAGTGGTTGTGGTGTGTGGACGTTCGAAATGAAACAGACTGTGACATGGACAATGGCCACAGACATGGAGGAACGGGGAAGATGGATGTGGTGGGTCATAAAGTACGAGATTGAGGAGAATACCTTGAAAAGTAAGGGAAGAGGTGCAGAAATGGGAAAAATTAATGTGGGAGGAATGACGAACAAGGGCGGGGTGAAATGGGTGAGACCGCCGGTTGGAGAACATAATGAACACGATGAAACTTAAAGGAAGAAAGGTGGAAATGTAGAATTGGGTGTAGACGAGTAGGAAGCAATGGTAAAGGTCGTAGCGATGGACGGTTATAATAGGACAAAGCGCTGTTATGCTTTAACAGTCGTAATCAAGATATCTGGGAATATCCAATGGCACACATTTCAATACATTTTGTAATCAAGAACACGCACTTTGAAGCATTCTTAGAGCACTGAGAGAAGGCCAGTGGGTAATGAAAATAGTAAGACACTCTGAAACAATAAGGAAGAAAATATGGATGGGCATTATTTGCGCAAAAAGAGAAACAGAATACCAACAGGTACGTGAGGCAAAAGATGGTAATGAAAACTATAGAAAGGGTCAGTTGAAATGTACGAATTATCAGTGAATCGTACTTGTAAGTGTCCCTGGAAAGCCACGGACAGGAATAGCGAAAACTACTGCAAATAAATCCATTGAAACTACACATCTAACCTGACCGCTTTTGGGAGGGACGTAGCATTATAACAATTCAAAAGCAGCAAATGAGTCGGGAAGAGATTTGACAGCATAGATATTGAATGACCACGGTAACGAATGGCATGACGAAGCGGCTGGCGGTGAGAGGAAATGCGTGGTGGGAAGTGGTGAGGGTGCAGGCGTGGGGCGTGGGTCGCAGTGGTGTGTGTGGTTGTAATGGTTGGCGTGGGTCGTTGGTGTGTGTGAGTGCAGTCGTTGTGAAGGTGGAGGCGTGAGTCGCAGTGGTGATGGAGGTGATACGTGAGTGGGGAGGTGGTGGTGGTGGTGATAGTGATGGCGATGGCTATGGCGATGTGAGTGGTGGCGGTGATGGTGGTGGCTATGGCGATGTGTGAGTGAAGGCGGTTGTTGAGTAAGGGGTCGTCCATAAATTACGTAACGCTAAAACGGGAAGGAGGGGGGCCGAGGCAGCGTTACTTAGAGATAGGGAAGTGCGTTACTAGGGGGAGAGGGGTATTGAAAATACTCGAAATTTGCGTTACATAATTTATGGACGACCCCTAATGCCTTCGGGGTGCAGTAGAGATAGGGCTCTGTGTCCGCCTGCAGGTGGCAATGGCAGAAATCGCGACCGAAGACACATGCAGAAGCTCCGCTCTGCAGTTCCATTGCCCCGTCCTGCGTAGTACATCGCCTCAAATTTTTGAGCTCTCCACCCAGTTATTACGTGGCTCTCTTAAAAATTACATTCGTTTCTGGATGTAATTTAAAATACGTAAATCAATTTATCCCATCTCTTTCTCTTGCGCCCTACTTCCAGAGTATAAGCCGCGATGAGACAGCAGCGTAACTTTTCTTCTGTGAAACGTATAAATTGGCCTCCAGTGATACTCAGAAGCGCTCTAAAATTTCCGACTCATTTGTGGAAATAATATTACAAATTGCTTTCGCACTACGTCGAATAAAAGAGCAGTTTTTTTCCGAGAGAGATAATCGAAAAAAGAGACGTTTCCCAGAGTCGCGCTGACATTTAGATTAATAAAAAAGACTATCGGGAAAATTTACATTTTACGTAACGAGGTCACATTACAGGCCGAAAAAGAATAGAACATTTTATTTATTACAGCACTAAAAGAAAATGCGCAATATCCATGGAAAGAAATTATTTGTAACGGGAAAAAAAGGCGACGTTGGTAAGAACTATTTCGTAAGAGCATTGAACATTAACCGTATTAGGTTCTTGATGTGAAGTATTTTCAAATATTCATACTACATGTCATGGGAAAAGAACTCTCGTTAGTAACTCTCGAAATGGGAAAAGAATAAATATTTAACCGAAACTGAATATTACATATTATGATAGATTTGTAAGATTTTCCTATGTTTTGTAATAACTTCACCGATAACTCTCTTTGGTTCACAGCCATTTTATTGTCAAGTAAAACGTAAGTGATGTACAGTAGTTCGTCATTTAGTTGATTCCTCAACAACTATCTATTAATACCAACATTTTTCGCGGAATATAAATTGAATTCTGCTTGGCATTTCCGCATCTCCTTTTACTGTTTTAGTTAGAAAATTATTAATCATATCAATCAATGTACGATGTACGATATGTATTTTTTTTACAGTTGTGAATATCATTGAAAAATGCAACCAATTATTTCACCCACATTAGAACATGTTAAGGCAAGAAATTTATGATAATATAAGTTAAATTTAATAATAATAATAATAATAATAATGTCACTAATAAATTGGATTCAGATCCCTTTTTGTTGAATTTCCTGTTTTCGTAATACATTACTCACCCTATAGTTTGGCGTTTATTATTTTACGTCTCCTCAACGAACGTCAACATTTCCCTCGAATACAAACTTACACTGCTTGAACTTCCCACATCATAGCCAAATCATTCATCAGCAGGTGTATTTGAAAAACACTCACCCACAATTATTAATCTTTTATACCGCTGCTGTCCGTGACCGCATTGGGGCTGAGCCTCCCTCTGAAAACATTCAACAAATCTGTATCCGGGGCCCCTCTTTTGAATGCCTCGCCGCGGCGGGCCGACTCGCGCGTTCTTCCGCCCACCCTCTCCCCCCACTCCTTCTCCACCTCCCCTTCCCCTTCCCACCCTCCGGCAAGCAAAGTGCGTTCGCGAGCCGCCACTCGGAGCTGGGCCTCGACAGGACGCACTGTGCTCCGGGTGGGAGGAGATATTGGGCAAAAATGTATTCTGTCCGTATGTGGGTTTATGATCTCATCGATAGAAAGCGCAGACACAGTTTCATCGTAGTTCCTTAATGGTGCATAAAGTTATTTTTTTTTACTTTACGCAATATTTATGCACCAATAAAGAACTGTGAGTCTAGAGTTTTCTATCAATGCATAGAGAAAGGTTGCATCCATTGTAGACAATCAGGTGATAATAAAATATATTTCATATGACAAGGTTGAAGTTTATACGTAAAATAAAGTTGGAGTTTGTACAACGTTTCAGAGATCATTTGTCTCCGTCATCAGGAACTTTTTGGCTAAAATCAAATTTATTACGTAAATTTTGAGATGAAGTGAATCTTTATAAACATCATGTAAGCAGAAAACAATATTAAATAATGGAAGCTTAACTTATAGTGAACAAAAGTTTTAAGTTTAGTTTGTGAATCGTAAGTAAAACAAACAAACAGAATTAAGAGGCAGGGGGTCAGGTAACCATAGGTAGGAGTCAATAATGGAAGAAAATAATTATTATCACCTGATTGTCTAAAATGAATGGAACCTTTCTTTATGCAATGAAGAAAGACAATCAATAAAAACTTAAAGCTTTCTATCAAACCTGAAAAGTAAATGTTTTTCCGAAGGGCAGAATAGTAACCATAGTGGTTCCCAGTACGAAGACATTCACTTTCAAGTCGAGATGTTAACAACTTATACTACTTCTGTTTAATGTTAAAAATTAACGAAATATTAATTCGTTGATTTCAGAAATTACAACTGCTCTAGATGTATCAAAATGTTCAATTTTAGAGACGATAAATAGCCCGCAGAAAAGTTGTAGATGAGAAAGCATTAGATGAGTGAAAAACAAAATCTCAACGGCAGCCTGAAAGGTAGGGCAAGCGCATGCCGTAGGTTGGAAGGTTTTCGCCTCTAGTTATACAAATGGGTCAAACAATCTAACCAATTTTTTGATTATTATTCCTCGGCATCCCTCAGATTAGTCTTTTTCGAAGTATTCTTGTGATGTGTGATATATTTTAATCGAAAGCAGTTTGGAACTTGCTATACTTCACGGTTAATATAGAACTCTACATTAAACATAACATTGTCTACACAAACTCTACATTGCAAGTTTATTGTACGATGTTTCACGAACGTACACCTCATTATAAAAAGCACGAAATTACTAAATGCTCGACATCGATGTTTCACGAACGTATGCACTTCATAAAATACAGGAAATTACTAAATACGGTATGAGTGAATAAAACAGTTAAAAATGTATGAGAACAAAATGTACAGTACTAACAGGTATCAAGCTATATGGATCAGAAAATCGATTGGATTTATCTCCCCCGGGCTTCTAAAAACTCTCTACTTGCGTGCTTTCTTCATAGTAATGAGCAATAATATATTGTAAAGATACTATGGAGCATGCACCAATTAACATTCCTCTTTTCGTACAAATTTGGTTCGCTCTTTCCATTCATTGCCACAAAACTGCGTTGGCACCTTCTCCAATTTGAAAGAAACTTTATTACTATTACTATTATTATTATTATATTATTATTATTATTATTATTATTATTATTTTATATTTTAGGTCGCATAAACATCAAAGTCATTAGCTACCAGTATTGAGTTTAACGTTACGCAATGATATGGTGATAACAGGCGGTGATAGGACGAACGATAGGAAGAGTTCAGCCATGCCCAAGGCGGGACTTGAACCCACGATCTTAGGGTCCGAGACCGGTATGACACTACTACTTTAACGATGTCGGGCACCGCGAATCGGCTGCAAGAAACTAGAAATGCGTTTTGACCGCTTGTTGCGCCTTCCGTAGTACCGTGCGAGGCGAGGCGAGGCGAGGCGAGGCGAGGAGGGGTGGGGCGGCCCTCATCGCACGGGAATGCCGAGGCGTCGAGAGCACCGGCTCCAGCGGATGCTGGGAAGGGGAGCAGGGTGCGGCAAAGAGCGGGAAGGGTGAGGGGGGCTGAGGGTGGGGATTAATCCAAGAGCGGCGGGAGCGGTTAATGCCGCGGAGGCAAGGGTGTTGGAGGTGGTGGTGGACCAGCCAGGAGGGGCTGTGGCGGAAGAGGCGCGGGTAGGCGGTGGAAGGAGAGGTAAGGCGAAGGTGTGGACTTGGGCGTGGAAGAGCCGACAGGGCAGACCGGAGGAAGAGACGGTGTGGCGGCGGTGACGGGGTGGGCTGACGGCGGCCGTGCGGCGGTGTGGCGGCGGAGGTGGGGCGGGTTAGGGCGGGGCTGGGAGACCGAGCGGGAAGGGGGCCGGGGCGGTGGCGGCGAGGCGGAGGAAAAGACGGAGGCGGGGTGTGGCAGGGATGGCCGGGCGGCGGAGCGGGTCAGTGGAAGAGACAGTGGCGGGGTGGGGCGGAGGAAGAGATGGAGGTAGGACGGCCCGGGACGGGGCGGTGGAGGCGGGGCGTGGCGGAGGAAGAGGCGGGGCTTGGAGGAGGAAGGGACGGGGCAGGGCAGGGTGGTGGTGCGGAGGACGAGATGGGAGTAGGGTGGGGCGGCGGAGGCTAGGCGGGGGGTTGGGCCGAGGAGGACATGGGAGTGGGGTGAAGCGGCGGAGGCGGGGTGGGGTGGGAAGGAGGACATGATGGGAGTGGGGTGGGGCGGCGGAAGCGTGGCGGAGAAGAGACAGGGGCGGGGCAGAGCGGTGACCGGGCGAGACGGAGGAAGGGGCGGGGCGGGGCGGGGCGGGGCGGGGCGGTGGAGGCAGCGAGCGGCCAGGCGAAGCACGACGGCACGTCACGCATGCGGCGCGGGCGGTGTTGCGAGGAGGAGCAGGGGAGGGGGGACGGCCCGTCTGATTAATGGACGCGGAGAGCAGAGCGGCGGCGCTAACGGGAGGTGCTGGAAACGGGAGCCGCCGCCGCCGCTGCTGCTGCTACTGCCACGGCCACAGCCACAGCTCGCGCGGGTCACGCACTGTGCGACAGCCTCGCCGCGCGCGGCCGGCCACGCCCCCTCCCCCGCCCCCACGCGCCCACTCGAGAGGGCGGACGGCGCGCGCCGACCCGCTCGCGTCAAGCCCTTTCTCTCCTCTTTTTACATCTTCCGCTTGCTCGTGACGTAGTTGTATCGTTTCTTTAGTCGTTTCTTACCCTCCCATTATTCTCCTTCAGTATTCTCTACTCATGTACCGGGAGAGATGGCTCAATGTGTGACGTCGTCGTGGCCTGGATAAATCACAGACAAGATGGCTTGATTTTGATTTTCCTCTTCTTTCGCATTCGTCTACCCATTGTTTTCTTCCTGTTTCTCGTACTTTTTCCATAGCTCCTAAGTTGTGACGTGTCATGCTCTTGTCTTCTCCGACTCTCTCATGCTTTAATATTCCATAGACCTCTTTCCAACTTTTCACTCACACATTTTTCGTTTCCCATTCTTGTATTTCCTTCAATACAATTGCATTTTTGTTTATTTCGTTTGATTCATATGATTGTAAGTTTTTATCTTATTAATTTTGTTTGTAATTCGATGTATTCTTCTTCTCTGTACTTGGATCATCTAATCCCTAATATCCGGACATTTTCAAACTTTCGAAATCTCTCTCACCTCCTTTTTGATTTGTAATGTGCTTTCAGAGTTTCCGTAAGTTTTACCCTTTAATATATTTCTTTCCATTAGTCATTGTAATGCAACAGACTGGTCCACCCACTTTCACTACAAAGGATTCCATTCCTTCTTAGTTTTTGTCATCTTTTTTTTATAAATTACTTGACCATCTCCTGTCTTTTCATCCTCGCCGTCTTAAAATCGCTTTATTTTTATTTGTTTTCCATTTCTTGCTACATTCTCTTACCCTTCACCTCTGACTTCCTCTTCCTGTTGTACTGAGCCGGACGTATCCCAATTGAATCTCCGGTCAACTTTTTCCAAGCCTTTTACCTTCTTCCCTTCGCCAAAGAGGCGTAGCCTCATTGCATCCCGTTCAGTTTTCTCGTGAGTACAAGGAAACGCTACTCCTAGCGTCAAGGCGTCGACGATCGACCTTTCCCTTTTATACTAGAAGAATTTGAAACAGGAAAATTATAAATCATTCTTTAATCGTGTTAATTTTCTTAGTTTTGTATTGCGCAACAAAGCTTGTTATTTGGGAATTAAACTGTACTGAATGCTCTTATTATTTTGAAATTGATTTCTAGGTATCTCGTGGGTTTCTCAAAGGACGAGAGTCAAGATGGTCATTGTCTTCTCTAAAAATATGTAGAATTAAATTAATTATTTCAGATAGATAATACACACAGCTGCTATGATTCTGCCGCGTTCACAAAAGTGACCAGGAATGAACAGAAAAATGAGCGAGAGAAAAGTGAGCGCAGGATGTAATCGGACTATGCTTTCTGAGGTAGCCAAAAGTGGCCAGGAATGAACAGAAAAATGAGTGACAGAAAAGTGACCGTGGGATGTAATCGGACTAGTCTTTCTGAGGTAGCCAAAAGTGACCAGGAAAGAATAGAAAAATGAGTGAGAGAAAAGTGATCGTGGGATATAATCGGACTATGCTTTCTGAGGTAGCCAAAAGGGACCAGGAATGAACAGAGAAATGAGCGAGAGAAAAATGATCGCGGGATGGAATCGGGCGATTCCGATTCTACCCGTCCCACCCACCCGCTCCAAATTTCTTGTCATCCGCGTTCACCATAACCATCTCATCTGCCGTTCCCCGGGTCTTGCGCACTTCTCTTCCGAGTCCACTCGCCGGCGCTGTCTGCCCTACACCACATCGCACTCGCCTCTGGCTTTGCCTCCTGAGCCATCTGCCGCCAGGGAACAGCCGCCGAGCGGCCGCGGCGCACGGTGTGCTCCAAACAAGAACTCGAGGACAAAACGTCACAAATACACTCTTTTCGAGAAACGTCGACTGTGAAAATCAGGAGGACTGGCCTGAGCAACGCAAGGGCATTTAGCACTCTCCACGGATTTTATTATTATAATATTGTTATTGTTCATATTTACAGAGCGTACATAGATGAGTACAATTAATAGACTATATAATGAAGGTTTTCTTTAATTTACCTAAAATTAAAATACAAACTAATGTGGTTGAGGAAATCTTGTTCTGGCCCCGGGTACGAGAGGGGCGAGTATGGCAGAGAGGGGGACGAGAGAGTTCGGGGCGTGTAGGAGTGGAGTGTGGTTGGGACGTAAATAAAATAACTTCCATTTCATTTTACACTACACATAATCATATAATAAGGGTTGAACGCAGGATTTTTCTCCGAGGGGAACGGATCTACAGATGTAGTTCTACTGTCTTGAAGTTTTCTTCCAATTTTGTATTTATGCTAAAAATAATTTTTGTGGACTCTTAATATTTATAACATGTTATGGATGGGAATAACTTTCGTTAGTGTAGAAAATTAGTTCAACCAATATTTCTTAGAAGGCGTCATCGGCTTCTGGAGGGGGGGCAGCGAAATCTCATGAGACTCCTTTCCCCTTTGAGTGTCACGCTGCGTATTATACAATCCTTTCCCAGTCTGATGATATTGATCAATAAATTCCCGCACAACGCCGGTTACCACACTCAACAAATCAGGGAACTCCAGGTACTCCCTAATACGCGGACTATACAATTAACTAGCGGAACCCGGCAGACGTTGTTCTGCCCTTCATCTCCCGCTTCCATCACCACCCCTCTCCCTCCTTGCCCCTCTTTGTCTCTCCGTTTCTCTCTGGCCCTGTCTCCACCTGATTGGCTCTGCGTGTCTCTGTCTCAGCCGCTCTCTGTCCCTCTCATTCACATTTACTTTCAGATTCTGCACATCTCTAAGCAGGTGAGATAATCGAGAAGCGCCTGACCAGCAAAAATGTAATAGAATGTTCACGAAGATCTCATACTGTAGTTTATGGTATGAAAAACGTTTCTTTGAGGACTTCGCCCGCCGGCCTCCAAATTTCTGCCGAGTGTTGCAGGTTGCATTTGACGTGAATAGTTTTGTTCTACAGCGCCATGTAGTGGAGTTACAACAGAATTAGCCGCACATGAACCTTCTCGGTGAAAAAACGCTGAGCAGTTCTAACTTCCATGGAGATCGGTGTCGCAGGGTGCCGGAGGTTTATATATATAAATCGCATCGCTGCCCCATTTTATCTGTTTAGAGGATGGAAGTGTGAAAAATCTTCATTGGTTACCTATATTGTAATAGGAACACGAATTCCGAAATTGTATGGTCATGTTTCAGTAGTTTTTGGCTCTGCATTTCTACTTCAGCTAGTTTCCTCTTTTATAAAGAATGTTTTCAACTCAATCATTACAAATCCTACAAGTTACGAAAAACTGCATTGCATGTTTGCATTTGCATATCGGAAGATGATGAAAATTTAATCATACGACTACTTTCATGACGGAACATTGAAAATTTGAAGAAGAAGAAGAAGAAGAAGGGGAAAAATGTTTACTGATTTCAGGCGCCACAGCCGACGACGGTTTAATCAAATGACCAAGACCACCCATCAATGCAATTCAGCCCCAGCGCGTACTTGATCTGTTCTCCACACATACGGCCGGTGAAGTTATTCCCTGTGCATTGCACACAGGCCGATGAGGCCCTAAGGGGAGGTGACGGTAGGGCTCCACATTTTCGTCGCCGTCGACACAAGGAGAAGGTTGTGTGGGGAGCACAACGGTCCGGCCGCGTTTACCCCCAGGAAAGATCCTAGTGAAGCAGTAATTTGAAGCAGATCCTTTGAAGCAGTAATTTGTTATTGTCTGGGAGATTCGTTCGGTCGCACTGTGCTTGGCCGGGTCGGCCGGCCGGCCGGCTGGCGGGAGGGAGTCCGTGTGCTGAATCCGCTCATTTGCGTCCCTTTCGCGTGGAGGTAGCGCCGGCGGTTTTCGGATGACAGGGCTCCCCCCGAGATTTATGTCAGGACGTCCGACGCGCACGCCGCGCGCCCTCGCCGCCGCCGCCGCCGCCGCCGCCGCCGCCGCCTTCGCCTCCGACCTCGCGTGCGGAGCGACGGCGCGTCCCGTTCGCGCCCTGAGCCACCGGGGTCGGGCCGGAACGCAATATTTCAGTCCGCTCTCTGTCAATATTCAAGTGGGTGCGGCGGTGTAACGATTAGCGTGTCGGGTTGTTATACTCAAATTCGAGGGTTCAAACCCGATTGAAGCCGTGGATTATTAAGAGCGAAAAAAATCCTTCGGAGGGGAAGTAAAGCCGGCTGTCCCATGTTATAGATTTCCTGCGTATAAAATATCCTCAAGCCCAAATGAAGCCTCTGAACAAAATTCAAAACGCCTGTTTCATCGCCCGAGTGGTACCTCCTATCTCTGCCAGATGGTGAAAGGAGAATAGCGGAATTTGCGTGGTCAGGCGGAAGAGCAGGTCGCGTGGCCTGAGCCTCGCCATGGAAAATCATCGAACATGTTTTAATACTAGATTTAAAAAAAAAACCCTCAGCTGGCTCGTTGGTTAGCGTGATCGCTTTCCACGGCGCAACCCCGTATTCGTTTCCTGGCTGAGGCAAATTATATGTGTGAACTTTCCTTACAAATGTCCCAGATCCATTGCTGTGTGGTGATGAGAAAGTCCACCCCAAGGTTATGAAGAGCAGTATAAACGGTGAAGGGATGTCTTGGTGCTAACCTCACGAACCCCTTATCCCATGGCCGAGAGGCTAGGTCACCGCGCACGCTGGTCGGCCCGTAGGACCCATAGTGGGCTGTCGAGGGGCAGATTTTAGAAAAAAATACTTGAAATTATAGATTAATAATGGAATACTCTTCTTGGATGTAATACAATAGGTATGCCGTAATTGTTTTGAATAAATTGAGTAGATAGGAAAATGGCTTGGAGGAAGGCACAATGGCCATCAAATACCACCGGTGGATCCGCCACTACTGTCTACAGCTCTACCAAACTCAAAAAAACCTTCCACTGCGTATGCCCGAACGTGGCTTCCCCCTCCAAAGCTACTAATATTTCTCCGCTAGCCTGCGCTCTTTGTCATAGCATAGTTCTCTCTCTTTCTCTTGTGGGTCGCGTGGTAATTCAACTCTCGAGTTCGGCGATAACAAACTGATGTGTCAGAAGGATCAAACGATAGGCAGCTTACGTGTTCCTACAGTAGGGGTTGTCCAAACGATCAACAGAAAATAAGCTTCGTCTTGAAGTTTTCCAGTGATAGGATAATGTGATGGGCCAATATATTTATGATTTCTTTGGACACTCCTGGCAGTGCGAGTTCCTCTGCCCTGAGGGTAGTGAGTGATGGCCAGTGCGATCGCTGCGTCTAGCAGTAGCCTCTTCGTGTCGCCTCCACGCTTCCTTATCGCCGAGAGGGGAAATCTCAGCTGCCACAGGGTGGGGGAAGTCTCCGAGGCTTTACCAAAGGTATGTCCGCCATGATGGATTTTTTGCGACCGGTACAGCTATAGATTTGAAATGCTGTTTTATTTTGAACGTGTTTAGAGTTAGCGTTTGTTTACGTCCTTACTGTTTACTGTCCTTACTTCCTTACTTACCGTTTTGCTAGCGTTAGCGCAGTTCCAGGGCCTACAAGACATCCCATCCGGGGTGCGGGGTGGGACAGGATTGGACGTCCTCCCTCATAGGATTGGATTGATTGATTAGAGAAACGGGGCACGTCAACTGCTAAGATCATTAGTCATAGGTCCACGTTTTGTTGCGAGAGGTGGCGGTGATCTTCCTCCGCTTCCTCCGCGAGATTCGGTGCCGACCTATAGATCGGCTTGCGGGGTTAGCCGTAATCTCGTATCTCCTACCAGCGGGACACCGCCCCTGTTGAGTCAGGCTCTAAGCTCCCGACATGTGTGGTAGAGTAGTGCATGTAAGTGTGTGTGTGTGTGTAAGTAAGGGTTGAGGATAGGTTAAGAATTTTCCTCAAGACAGCAACTGAATACGACCCAGGTATTTAACTCGTATCGAAAATCCTGGCACCGTCGAGACTCGAACCCTAGGACCTCACGAACAGAGGCACTGCAGTGACCTCAGTTGATGCCCTGAGCCACCCAAGACGGTCCCGCCGGATTGGAGAATTGTTGCAATGGTGCTGATAATAATGGGAAGGCAATAGGAAAGATAGGTCAAGCGCCTTACGAGTATCGTGATGCATTGTAAATTTACGTTTATATTAATACTGGTACTAATTAAAGTTTGGGAATGAACATAATATAATGAGTGAATGTGATATTTCTATGACGTATGGTTCAATTTATGAGTTCACATACCTATATTCAAAATCTTGAAAGGTAATTTAATATCGTACAAGGAGTATAAGGGTTTCCTCATGTTCGCAAATTTCCCCGTGTCTCTGAATCAAAGTAAAACTTTTAGAGCTAATAGAGTAAATTCGGTTACTCAAGGGCTTTGATCAAACGTAAGCTTCAGCATACGCGTTAATATCCGCAATATTTGTCAAAGGCCCTCATAGATCTGTGGGAGGGCTCTGGTTTCCCTTTAGCATGGACAGTTGCCTCGTCCTAGTGAAGTGACCTTTGGCTTCGCGCGATCCGTTTGAGAATCACGAAGTTTCATTCCTGAAATGACATTTTAAGCTACGTACTTTTGTAATAAAAAGAATAGTCAAGTCTGAAATACTGGGCTCGTTTGTGTATTTCCAAAATCCAAGATGTATTAGGTACAGTAATTAAAATGCTGCAATTAATTTCTCAGGCGTTATGCACAGTGCTACTTTAGTTGAACATTTGGAGCATTGAAGTAAATAATAAAACAAACGCTATAAAATCAAGCCAAAGCACAAAAAATTGAGTGTTTGCGCAAAAAGTGTTCTATGTGCCAACCGCTACTCAGCGGTATTAGATGCCCAAGGCGATACAGCGTTTGAAAGTTATAAAATAAATCTGGCAGTATGGAATGAAAGCCAATTCTAAATTCAAATCCTCGATTACCTCAGAGCTATGGTGTTGGCAATTTATCCGCTATTTATTTATTAGTTAATTTCTAAACTACTTGTAAATTTTCTTTATCTGTCATTATTATTTATGTAAAATTATATTAAATCTACCTGCTAAATGAAGTAAATTAAAGGTTTTATTTGCAAATAGTATCAAAAAAATATTATTTTCAGCACTCACGCTTGGAAACTAGTTCTTATCGTAACTGTTGATTGGAAAGTGTTATTTTGCGATACATGTACAGCAAAATAGTCTTCCCCGTACACGTACTGCAAAGAAATCATGGCCATAAAATGGCCGTGGCCAATGAGAAGTGCAAAGTAACCAAAACACTCGCGCAATACGAATCAACATGGCTGCCGCCTCGCATATTGAGAATGACCTCAAGAGTTATACTTGTAAGTTTCCATGAATTCTTACTAAAAAGCAAACAAAAACAATGAATGCAACTCATACCAAAGACTTTGGCATACCAATTTCAATATTCCATTTGAATTTGGCATATGAATGTCATTATTTCATTCGCACGTTAAGTCTAATTTTCTATACCAGTTAGGTAAATAGCTATATACAATGTAGAGACAATTAATGCTGATACGATATTTCTGGATTAATGAATACGCGTCTTCGGGCAAATAAGGACATTTTTTAATCTCTAAATAACGAAAGCATTTATTCAATCTTAATATGTAAATCACTGATAATGGACAAGAGGTTCGAAATTACGTTATTGCCGGGAACCGCTCCATGTTTTCGCGAGTCCGCAGCTAAAGTTTCGTTGACCTAGGATAGAGTTCGGATGGTGAGGAATTAAATGCTTGGAACTGATGATGCAGCTACCGGGATCGAAATCGAACAGAGGGGCGGCTTGTTTCTGTGGCTCCCTAAGTTGAGTTCCAGACGGATGCCCGAACGGTGGCTTCTACATTAGGTCATGATTCGCCCACGACCCTTAATCCCATTCCGTCCCCCTCTCAGCCTCAGGGCTCGAAAGGAGCTAATACCAATCCTCGGATGGTCCAATCCATTTGGAAATTCTCCAGAAATACAGGTGTCATGCCACGCGTCATTTTCGTCCAGTCTCACATACCTCTCATTCTTCTCTTTCTGAGAATCATGACGCTTTGAAGTTAGGAATTTATTTAGCAAGGAACGAAATCATTAGTTGACGATGCCGTCTAAATCTTTCAACATATACCCCTGACATTCCCTGAGAATTTTCTGCATACTCAAATATACTTTTTTTTCTTTCTTTGAGGAGAATTCACTTCGCTCGTTCTTTTGTCTTGCCGGAGCATGAAATCGATGCCACGTTGTTTTGAAATGGAGCTTTGATTCCAGTCGAAGAGGTCGAGAAGCGAATTGTGTGTGGTAGAGGTTTTCCGTTTCCCGTAGCTGATTGTTGTTGACTTCCATTTTCCGATACAATGGGATTCTGTTTCGGCGTACGACCAGCAGGCGGAGACAAACATTTTTATGCAGAGGTCAGCCGCACCCTGATACGTGCAAGCGAAATAAACAGGAGTAAAACGAAGAACAGTCAACTTCGGTTGAAGTGAACCGTTCGGACTGACATTTTGGGTTCACTATGTCAGAGGTTCACAATATCCGATGATCCCAAAATGTAATACAAGTTTTCAACTGTGATTGGTTTATTGTTTCAGAGGTACAATAAAATACCCAATCGCCACGAATTCAAAACTTCAATAACTTCGTACTTTCTTGACACTTTATTCTACACGGACCACACAATCTTATTATGTTAGTGAAGTCGTAACATTTTTCTGTGCTCCTTGCTCTGGACACTTGTTTCATTTTTGTACCTTATTCGTCAACACACACGTTTTCTTCTATTCTGGAACTCTCTTTTACCGAATTCTCGTTACACTTGCTGGATAGAATTTCACTAATTTTTCACTTTCTACGTGATTCCAGAAGTGTTATGCCGTAAATGTTACAAAACCAACTCGGGAAAATCTCCACCTGTCAACCCTCAGTGTTACATGAATATATTTTTTCCTGGAAGTTATATTTACTATGTTCACTACCTTGAGAGTTCACGGTAATGAAATCTTTAGTAGTTATTTTAATGTATGTTGATCGGAACAAGTGACTTTAGTTACGGACACGAGGAAGTTTACTGCATCCAGGTTCACTGTGTTCACAGCTGACTGTAATAAAACACTCGGTACAAAGGTAAAGAGTCTTTGCAAAATCACTACGACACAGAGAGCTCAATTCACTCGTTTTTGCAAGCGTTTGTACGTGGACTCTCGCAACAGACGGAATACCCACAGAGAGCAATTTCAGTGCCTCTGGCAAAATATTTTATAACTCTTCAGTAACAATCTATCTTCAAAACGGATTTTCCCTCACGCAGACACGAGAGAACGTGCGTCTATGCAAACAGAATTACCTTGAACAACACAAAATCAGAATGCGACTCGAAATATAAATTTCGAATACCTTATTGGCAACTATTTATGTTCTCGTGTTTCATTATTTTTTACATTTTTTATATAACGAGTAATCAGTCATCAAAGTAGACTACTACCATGAATTGTCATGTCTAATTCCGTTTTGTGAATTGTTATGAATCTTTATTTAAATAATATCCTTCAATGTCTTTTTCTCGACTCTGTACTTTCATGCTCTTGGGAATGTTGCTTGGTAACATTATTAACAATCTCCACCAATATTTTGATATAAACATCTGTATATAATTCCGTCGTAATCCTCCTGTCATATGTGACATTTTCATTCCTTTCTGAGAAAAATGACGCCTGGAAGTTAGGAATTAATTAAAGTATTTATACGAAATAGTACCAATCCCATACGCCATGGATTCAAGGAGTTTTCAACGGATTGGTTACTCTTACAGTGGGACCGCACCCAATCACAGATTATTTGCAGCAAAGAAGCCTGTTCGGACACATGCGCAATGGGCATGAATTACCACAATACCGCAATGGGCATGAATTACCGCAATGGGCACCAAGATTATGTATCGATCACGCCGGAAGTGCTGCAGGGGATGCCAGAAAGATGGGAAAACGACTTCATTCAGTCGGAGTGCTTTCGAATTAGTAGAACTTACCCTTTCGGAGTTGTTACGAAAGGATAAGCTGACATTTGTGAGAAATCAATTGAGAAAATATACAGTGTATGTTCGAGCAAACCGTTTCTCTACATTCAAGTGAATTACTAAGAAAAATTAGATTACAAATGGCAGTAATCTGGAACTCACAATTTGCATGCACTTATTGGTAGACAAATATTTTCGAATGAACTAGAACAATCAACATTGACTGAAGAGATGGCAGACTAATTCTTTCCATTCTTCATTTGAATGGAAAACAACAAGAGTAAGTAAGTTTCTGAAACCGATTTCACGTAAAATTTACGAAAGAAAACAAGGAATAGTGAAATAATATTTTGGTCTCTAAGAAAAATAACTTCTCTTTACTCAGTTTCCAAATAGTCAATTAACAGGATTATTTCTTCTCGAAATTTGAATAAGAGAGATTCACAAACTATTGTTAATGCAACAGTGGTTGCTAATTCGATAGACCGAACAGTGTGAATAAGTATTCACAAATCACGGGAGGGACAAACGTCGAAAGTGCCCCGCCCCCCACGGCGTCGCCAAGGAAATGGCGTCACGCGACAAGGTCGTCGCCAAGGCGTCGGATGGGGACGGGGCGGAAAGGGGGAGGACCGGATCTCCGCGGGCGACTGACCGGGTCACTGGGCGATCCCCCGCGCGCGGTCGCTGGCGTCGCGCCACGGCTACCGCCGCTTCCGCCTCCGCCTCCGAACCAGCGCCAATGCCAACGCCTCCTCCTCCTCCTCTACACTCCCACCTGGTTTCCTGCACTTGTCTGACACGTACCTTTCCTTCGCCTCCTCCTCCTTTTCTTCTTCCAACCCAATTCTTCCTCCTCCGTTTCTTCCCCTTCTAATCATCTTCTTACAAACCTTTCCTTTTTCCTTCTCCTTTTCTTCCAACCCGTTTCTTTCTCCCTTCTCCTGCTCCACTTGCTCGCTTTTTCTCTCCTTTCAACCTTTCTTTTCCTTTTTTCTTCTCCTAACTTTATCATTCCAACCATTATCCTCCTTCTCCTCGTCCCCCCACTTTTTTCTCTCCTTCCAACCCTTCTCTTCCTCCCTTTTCCTCCCCTTCCCACCCTTCTCTTTCTTCTCCTTGCAATTTTCCTTTCCTTTCCATCCTTCTGTTCCTCCCGTCTTCTCCTCCCCCTTTTCCTCTCCATCCAACCCGTCTCATCTCCCAAAGTTTCTTCCTCCTCCTACTAGTCCGCTTCCTTGTTCCACCTCTCGCTTGTTTCCTCCGCTTCTCCTTAGTTGTCTTCCACTTCTAGGTCCTCCATCTCGATCTGCAGATTCAACATTTCTTCCTGCCGCTCGTCTTCGTCCTCTTGCTCCACCTATCCTCTTCTTCCAGTTCTTGTTCCTCCGGTTTGCCATTGCCCACTTGTTTGTTCTCCCTACTCCGTAGCTTCCAACGCTCGTCCGGGAACCGAAGGGGGTCGTTTCGGTGTTGCCGGCCCCGCCGCCGCCGCCGCCGCCACCGCCACCGCCGCCCCGCCCACGCCGTCTCTGCCGCCGCCCCCGCCGCCGCCGCCCGCGCCGCCCGCTCGCGCCTCCGCCGCCGCCAGCGCTGCCGCCGCCGCTTCGGCCGCAGCACTTTTCTTGCAGAAATTTATGTTCGACCCGACCCGTCCCGTTCCGCGCCGAGCCAGCCCGGCGCCTCCCCTTGCCTCCCGCTCCGACCGCACCCACCCCAGCCACCGCCCCGCCCGCGCCCGGCCTGCGTCGTCTATGGGACGCTACGACGCCCAAGCCGCCCTACGACCTGCGGAGGCCGGCTCGTGTGACGGCTCTCTCCGCTTGCGGTTCTCACGTTCTCTGCACTCGGCGCTTGAACCACGTCGCAGCTGCAGTCCGTGTTTGATGCTTGACACGAGGTCGACGTCATTTCGCACAAATGCACTAAATTTCCTAGCAATCTTCTTCTTCATAGAGCGACGAGAGAAAAAATGAACTCAAAGAAAGTTTTATATGTTTCTAGGATATTTACATATGTTTGTATTTAAATGTATTTTAAATAGAAACATTCTGATTATGAGATTTCTCAGCTTGCCTACGTTTTCGATGAAAAGCAACTTTATATCATTTGAACATTTCTTTTTTGGCAAATATGAACGTTATATATATAAATATAAATATATATATATAAATATATATATATAAATATATATAAATATATATATATATATAAATATATATATATATATAAATATATATATATATATAAATATATATATATATATATATGTTACATACTAAGATCATTTCAATTCTTTTCATAAGAACTCATAAAGCTAATTTGAATTTCTCTTAATTTTTTAAATTATTGAATTCGACGGAAGTGACAAAAGTAAGGCCGATTTCCCCTTTTGTGACCGCTTTAATTTATGCCCATCCACATTAAATATCTTTGTTCCTCTGTACTAATTCTTTTCTCGGATTGCCTCTGTCAATAACGCATTACTCCAAATCCACGCCATCCGAATTTCACCCTTCATCCACACCCTTTTGTCGCTTTCGCCGTTTCTCATCTGACTTTCCAAAAAGCAGTTCTCGTTAAATAACATGGGTCCGTGATAAATTGTTACAGAATCTGCTGCAGAAATCAATTTTGGCTTTAGTCGTTGTGCAGCACATTTTTTTAGCGAATCTCGAAGTGAGTAAGCATCTATGACAAACTTAATTCCTTAAACTCTGTAAGGAGTGCAGAAAGCCAGCCTAAAACAGAGTGCTTAAGGAGTATAATATATTAGGGAAATAAACTTGTGTCTTGTTAACAGTTTTAGAAAGTATTCTCGTTGACTTTGATATTTCAAATAATATAATGTTAGGAAATTAATAGATTTTTGGTTCACTGTTAAAGTCTTTTAACTTTACTGTTCAATCACATCCGAGCAACACACTTCGAAGACCTCATTATATTTTTGTAAACTATTTCACTTTAGACTAACTCTCTGCACACTAATTCATCTTGTACAACTTCCATTTCACATACTTCCACGGAAGACCAAGACTTCGAAAACAACTTTCTATAACTTAAATAATTGTGCTTTGAATAAATGTTCTTGTAAGTAGCCTTGTTATAATGTTTTTTTGGAAGTTTTATTACCATAAAATTGAAACATATTTGAAATAATTTTCTGCATTTAACGGTTTTTCAAATGTTACTTTATAAGTTATTCCAGAAGTCAGTGACAAGTCAGAGCTGAATGAAAGTTTTTCATTTTTCAATTGTAATTTTGAGTAATATTTCTCTTTTTCGTAATTCCTGTTATTTAAATTATCCTTTCAAATCATGTAATGTGTTTTATACCTGAAATAGTCACACTAAATACCACTCGAAGTGCTGTGATATTACTTATGATAATAATTAACATTTGATAAATGTAGCCTATTAAATGTGCAGATGCGGGGTATATGTCAGTGAGTCATGTGACTTTCTCAAATAGGTATCGATTAAAAAGTTAAAACTTTCAGACATCATATAAATCAGTGGCTTCCTAAAGTGCATCTCTTTAAAGTTGTTATTAGCAAACGTATTAGTTATTATTAGTTGTCCTGGAGAACTTCATTGCCAACACAGTTATGCCACATTTCCCATTCGACTGTCTTCATTTTCTGATTTCGTTTATCCAACTACCGTTATCGTTGAGTAGTTTATTTTTATTTTTAACAAACTTAAAGAGCACTTCTCCACATGTACTACCTACCCACTTCCGCCTTCGCTCTCAGCGGTCTTTCTCTAGCAGACCCTGCTTCCCCCGCCCGTAACATTCGCGTTCCTACCCGCCCTGTACTATCAGCCGCTGGTGCCGTCTGCCTCCGGTTATTACTTGCATTCCTGTCCCCAATGTTTTCAACTTTTGTTTTAATCGTCACCAATAGCAGCAAGCGAATTTTTATTAAAAAATCTGTACATTTGCACAAAAGCAATAAAAGCCACGCCATCACCTGGATTACTTTGAGCACTTTAATCAAAGCTTTTTCCCAAACATTCACATAAAAACAAATGAATTTTAAAGAGAAAAGCGTACACTCCGTTTTTGTTAATCTTTCGTTTAATGTGAGACATGTTTTCCACTGTCCGTGATTTCTCGGTGTCTGCAGCATGAACATTTTAATCGACCTCCATTTCCTCTACCCATATTGCAGCAACTCACTTTTCGTCGCTCGCTAATAATTTCGCCATCTGGGCAGCTCTCCGATTTCTTATTGCCTCTGATTCCGCTATTCCTCCACTCCGCCCAAACCCTCGGATCCCGTGATTTCAGTCTTCAATATGAGGGTAGCACACAGGCTACATCAAGTTCGAAGGGTCCATCTCGGCTGTGGCAGTGGATTGTCGAAGGGATGTGACAGTGCGCTGTCACGTTTGTGGCATGTGAAAAAACCCTGGTAGATGCGGGGAAAATTATATCCCTTTGGCAATATCCCGATATCGCATATTCTCCCGGCCAGACAGTCGGGATGTAGTCGATTGGAACTGGCATCTGGCGGAGGAAGTGAAAATCCCATCTAAGCGTGGCAAGGGACGCCCACGAGGCGAACCTGCTCGGAAGAGCCCCACACCCGCGTCGGTAGACTGCTTCAAAGAAAACTTGGGCCGCAAATCCATATTTAGAACCAGCGGTCAAAGACAGCCATTGCGCGCCTATCTCATGCGATAATAATATTAGTCACCAACAGCATATTCACCTCGTCACTGCGGATAGGCTGAACAGTTACGTTTCCTGCATCGCAATTGCCAGCCACTAATACTTCATAGCTACTTAGCCAATAATTGATTAATGAAGCTTAAACTGTACAATGAATGGACAGCCCCGGCCGGGTACCTAACCCGGAGCCCGCGGTGAAATCTGTTGCTCTACCAGTTGAACTACCGAGACGTCTCTTCCAACAGCATTGTGGGACATGCCCTTGATAATTAATTCAAGCTTACACCTTGCCGCCGTGGTTACAATTACGTAGAAATACGTCCGCAATTTCGAGCCACTTCGTAGCCCCCCCCCCCCCTCCCAAGGCAAAGGTGGCTGGAACGCAAGGCTGATAGGGACATCCCATACGAAGCCGACGGGAGGAAGGGTACAATTAGGTGTGTAAGACAGATTGATTAATCGAATGTTTAAATTATGCAAAGAAGTGAGTTCTCGGACGGGAATTTTTCCCAAATCTCCCTGGATACCCCCAGTTTTTCTGTCATTTGAACTACCGAAACACGCATCGGAATTGAATTTGAACTACGTTCCTCACAATTTCCAGCCACTCACCGAAGTGCTGCATAAGCTAAAATTATCTCGGGCTAAAATGCCCCGAAATGTTCGCAAGATTGTTTCGGTAATTCAAATGAGGGAATACAGGGAGATTTGGGAATGATTCCCGTCCGAGAACTCACTTCTTTGAATAATTTAAACATTCAGTTAATCAATCAGTCTCACACACCTAATTGTACCCTCCCTCCCGTTGGCTTCGTATGTGATGTTTCCATCAGCCTCCAGAACCAGCATATTTTATTTCGATATTTTTCATCATTTTTTAAAAAAATCGATGTTTTTTGTCGATGTTTTCATCGACATCGAAAACCTTTTGGTGATGTGTCGACTGACTGATTGTTAGTGATTCCGGTCGCGTCCACTGCTGGGGTCATTAGTAGCGTAAGTGTAATGCATGTTTTGCTCGGGAGGTGGCGGTGGTCTTCCCCGCTGGATGGCGAGATCGGGCGCCGACCTACAGTCGGCTAGCGGGGGTTTCTCCAAGCAGGTATCACCCACCAGCGGGGCACCGCCCCAGCCGGAACACCTCTAAGCTCTCGACCTGGCAAGTGTTCGAATATAGTGCATGTTATTGCGTTTGTGTGTGTAAATGGGGTGAGGATAGGACAAAGAAAAAACAATAATTGCGCGCGGTCCGTGGCCCGTTTGTTAGGATACTACTCCGGCATTCACCTGGTGTTGATGGGAGAAACCACGGAAAACTACCGATCAGAGCAGCCGGTCGAAAACCCTGCCATCGTCAGGACTCTGGTGATGTATCAATGTATCGGTGTTTTGCTAAACTTTGCCATCACTATCCCCACCCCTTGCTTTTCCCGTCCTTCTCAGTTCCTCTGTTCGTCGTCGATTCCGCTCGCCCTCACCGACCGCGCGGACTATACTTTGGTTTTTCTTTCTTGGCGCGTGGGGGTGTGTCATCAAAATGGAATATCTCAAGGTATTTCGCGTCTTTCTCGTTTGCGCCGCCAGGAGTCGCATGATCGCCAGCACTGCTCGAAACAGTCACAATCATGCGACTCCTAGCGGCGCAACCGAGAACAACGCGAAATACCTTGAGATATTCCATTTTGATGACCCCCCCCCTCACGCGCCAAGAAAGAAAAACCGAAGTATATACTGCAATTTTTCTAACTTTGCCCCTCAAGGCCACTCAAATCCCATCTTCGCGATGGAATATGTCACGGTATTGCGCATCTTTCTCAGTCGTTCCACTACATTTCGCATGATCGCGACCGTATCAAGCAGTGCTTGCGATCATGCGACTTCTACCGGCAAAACCGAGAAAGACGCGAAATGCCATGAAATGCCGTGCTTCCTCGCCCGCGTCGGGGAAGTCGACTGCGCGGGTGACGGTCTCGCGCGACGTCACGGAGACTGCGCGGGGGGGTTGGCGCGCCTGGGGCGACGGCAGGGCTGCCATCTAATTGAATACTTTATCAAGGGAGCCCTGCGCGATAGCTGTAAAATGTGATTTATTCGCAGGAACTTGTTCGGGGTCTGAGAGGATTCCGAATCGTATATTTTTTTGAGGTCGGCGAAAAGTCCAAGAAAAATAGAGAGAGGTGAACGCAAACACGTAATTTCGGAGATCCCGTCTCCATTTGTTAGAAGTTATTGAGGGAATTTTAATATCGCGTTCTGCTAAAGCACTGAGTCTCTCCGGAGCTAAATGCTGAAAGAGCACATAATTTGTTTTCTACATTTTATATTATTTTTATTTGATTTTATTACTCTACCTATTTGGTAAAAATGTACAGAGAAAACCGTCTCTAAAAATTTAAGGACATTACC
This sequence comes from Acheta domesticus, assembly GCA_031308135.1. Taxonomy (NCBI): domain Eukaryota; kingdom Metazoa; phylum Arthropoda; class Insecta; order Orthoptera; family Gryllidae; genus Acheta; species Acheta domesticus. Next base: position 30,220,427 of record JAHLJT010000631.1, on the reverse strand, counting down.
TTTTATTTTAAAAAAATGTTTTTAAGATAGTTGGACCTGCCATTGACGTAGGAAAACTTGCGAATATGTTTAGTTTGACTATTTTACTCCTGAAACTAAAATCAATAGTGTTCAACAAAGTGCCCCAATCAGACCGGTTTATCTCAAAACGTTTATCGCCTTTTCTATCCGATTTTTCGTACCGTTTCTCCCTAATGGCAAATCATAAATTGTAATCTTAGGCCTTCTGTATCATCGATGCATCGGTATACGCCGATCGCTATATCAATGTCCAATAAACCGCGTATGTACATAACCTCTTTGAGTTAACATAGGTTTAAATTATTTTCAATATTTGACGCATTTTGGAACTCTGTTGGGACATAATTTCACTCGTGAAATAGTCCTATTAAATACCACTCGTGCTTTGGAAATTCTGAGATAAATCCGCTCCTCGCTTCGCGAGTCGACAATTTATCTACAATTTCCAAACTACGCGTGGTATTACCTAAGATAACATTTTAAAATTTATGTTCTGTTTTGAAAATTTGTGAAGTTGCAGAACTTTGAATATGAAAATGTAAACGGAAGTTTAACAAAAGGTCAGACTTATCAATCCCAAAAGAACAAAGGCGGAATAATTATCTCCTCATAACATACGAGTACTATAATCACTTATAGCCGGTTAGTTTTCGCAGTGGAGATAACGTATCAAACACAGCCATACGTAAAAGCAGTATTCGAATACTGACCCACAATGAGACGTCAACAAACCGCAGAATAACAATAAAAGTCCTTCTACCTCAAGCGCTTACCAGTGGCGTAGCTTCAGTTGGTGTCACCTGGGGCGAAACTAATGGTGTCACCCCTCCCATAAATTAAGTATAAAAATATCTATTGCTGCATTGATTATACATTATTTTATTAAAAATACCAACATATTTGCACATGATAGTTATTTATAATATATTAAATAATTCTATGTAATTAAGAATAATTGCAATTAAATCATAATCTATGCTTATAATTTAAATGTATTTTTATTTAATTAAGATAAATAATTTTTAACTAAACCATAAAAATGTATAATTCCAACAATAACATTTTCAAACTACTAAAACTAAGAGTCATCCCTAGAATGGTGTCACCCGGGGCGCGCCGCCCCCACCCCGACCCCACGCTAGCTACTCCACTGGCGTTTACACGATATCACATCAAACGTTTCCAGCAGTCGCAAATAGCCGTCGACTCACGGACGCTGCTTGCGGCTTCGAAGCGCAGATAACTTATCAGGCCGCGCCGACGCCCCGGTCGACGAGGGACGTACACAGACCGCATGCAGTCCCGCTCAATAGCGTCGTGTCCTCATTTACAACCGGTCGCGATTGCCCGTCTCATTCAAAACGCCTGCAACTCGACGCGCGACCTTTGATCCGCGACGCTGCAAGTGTCTCAAACCGAAACATCAACGCGGAGATAAGGATGATGGCCCACATTTTTAAGGCAGTGCTGGCCCATTATAATACCTCGTCATGCAGGCGCATGGCGAAGATTAATGATGAGGGTGTGACGTTACCTGCCCTCACGTTGACATCACTAAATGAGAAGGGAGGGAAGGATAGGATCGCCGAGGGTGTCGCAGAAGTGAAATCGTTGTAATGATTAATTTGATAAAGAGAAAATCGAGTTATTGTAACCTTATTCTACCGGAGAGAAGGATGACATCACGATCAGCTGCAGCTCGTTACACCTGCACATCGTAAAATGAAACTTCCTGATGACGTTGGGTGAAATTTATGATTGATCTCCGAAAACAAAACAAAATTTGAAACCATAATGCGAGACGGTAAAGAGAAGGGATGGATCTGATCACTGCGGTTCGTCAGAGTGATATCATTATGATGATTAATTCTGACTGTCTATAGAAGTACACACAATACAGAAAGTTGTTAATATAATTGCTGGTGGTATAGATACCTTTAAATAATAAATAAAAGAAAAGTATTTTGCAGCGTCTGGGCGGAAAACAAGTTCTCGAAATGTAAATTTTTCTAAATGTTTTGAGTTTCATTTATTATATTATCATTACATTGTGACCTTATTCTAAGACAAAGCGAGAGGTGGCATCATGAGTTGTCGTTCTGCTAAATACCACCACGGGAGTGGCTCATATTTCTGCGTCTTATCAGATTTTCGCTAAAAAAAGGTTCAAGAGAAGCATATCCAAACGTGTTGCTTTAAGAAAAGGTGCCACGTTAAAAATATAAACTAAAGTGTTATTTCTTACGGGAGCAACGGCCTCTGAACTACTGCTGTATCCCTATTGCTATCCTATGTCATTGAGAACCCCTGCACCACTTTGTGCAACACCTGATGTGAAGAAATGAAAGTTTATAAATCCAAGTATCTACTACAGAAACTAAATATGGTCGACTCCGGTTATAGTGAACTCGGATACAGTGAACCCTCTGTCATATTGTACTTAAGTCACTGGTCCCGTTTCATTCACATTACACATAAGCATAAGAAACTTCGGTTATAGTGAACCTGAACCTCGGCTATAGTGTATATAGGAATTAAGTCCTGGAACTTTGGATTTCGTATGTCATTAGGCGACTGAAAGAGCCTTCAGAGAGTGGGATGGTGTTCCAACAGCGCAAGAGGCATCGAAGGGTATCAAGACAGCATGACTGTACTTAAGAGACAGAGAACATTGCGGAATCAAGAATGGAGTGAGCACGAACTCTGGAGAAGGATCTAGAGAAATTATTAGTGAAAAACGTTCGAAGTAAACAATTGAAAATAATTCATTTTTTAAGTACAAATAAAGTTACTGAAATTTTCAGTTCGCATTGTTAATGAATTTTGCTGTGTCTCTATATTTATAAAATCAATAAAAGTGGCGAAATTCATTTAATTTTGACATTATCGGATAAAGTGAACCTTTGATATAGTGAACAACCAACCGGAGTCGACTGTATTGCCGGCTGGGATGGCTCGTCGGAGGCCGTTGCTACTGCTGCAACATCGTAAGGCGGTGCTGAGGATCGAGTTCCGAACTATCTGTAGAATTGTATTGGGCGTCTGCGCTGATCGGTAGATTTCGGTAGCTTCTCTTATCAATTCTAGACGAATACGTGACGAATTCTCCCGTCTTCTCCCCGCCTGTCAACGACCTGGTGGGCGGATGCTAAAACATTACAATCATAAGGGTCTCTGGCAAGATTTTTCGGGGGGGGGGGGGCAGGAAGGAAATGTGTACCTCCGCGGAACGTCTGTACAAGGCCATGACCTTTTTGATAGTATATTGTAGGTAACGAGGTGCATGCGGTGGATTTAAAAATACCAAGTGATTTCGCCGGTTTTCATGAAATCAATATTACAATCTGACAATATACAGTCGCCTCACAGACAATTGCTCCCTCATCTTTTCAATGAGAGGAGGTCTCGTCCAACGACCGGAAACTGATCAACATGGGGCCAAGACCGTTAACATCAATTGCAACAAATTCTAACAGCGGGAAAAGGGAACGGTCCCTGTTTGGAGACAAAAGCGGAACTTTTCGTAGCTCTGAAGGACTCGGGAGAAAAGTCTTTTCTTTCCTTCGCGCTCCTTCAGCTCGGTGAGTGGGTTACGGCAGAGCAGACGGTGACATCAGGAGACTGGCCACAGAGGGCAGTTGAGGGCTCGAACGAGTGGCTCTTTGTAAGCCTTGTAAAGACAGCTGAAAATGACGAGTGGATGTGCCGTGCGACTACACTTTTTACTCGCACCACGCGAATGGAACTACAGTCCACTCCGGTTATAGTAAACTTCTGGGGACTAACATGTTTGGTTCACAATAGCCGATATCCAAATGAAATGGAATTTCTCCACAATTATTGATTTTATAAATATAGAGGTACAGCAAAATTCATTAACAGTGCGACTTGAAAATTTCAATATCTTTATTTGTACGTAAAAATATCAATAATTTAAAATTGTTTGCTTCGTATATTTTTCCATTAGTAATTTCTCCCGATACTTCTTCAGAGTTCGTGTTCTCTCCATACTTGATTCTGCGTTGTCCTCTGTCTCTAAGTATCGTAATGCAGTGCACCTTTTAATGCCTCTTGGACTATTGGAACAACACTCTGAAGGCCCTTTTGTAAGTGGTCTAGTTAATTTCCCAGACGTTGTATTTCCTACGTTCACTACAGCCGAGGTTCAGGTTCACTACAATCGAATCTTGTTATGCATATTTGTAATGTACGTGAAACGGGACTCATGACTTACGTTCACTATAACCTCGGGTTCGCTTAAACCGGAGTCGACTGTACGGATCAGAAGTTCTGTACTTCGACATTAGCCTTCCAAGTGTAATGTGTAAACAAATGTACATACACTACGAGAACATGTCTTATCTCTTCATCACGACGCTATAGCAGTAAACGAAAACGACGGAAATATATTGATTGATAATTCCGCGACTATCAACTGCTTAGATAATTAGTCCCGTAAGTATAGTGCGTGTTTTTTTTTTTTTTCGTTTTGAGATAACGGTGCTCCCCCGCTGGATGGTGAGATCAGGCGCCGATCTTCCCGTCGTCAAGCGGGATTTTCCATAACTAGGTATCTCCATCAGTAAGGCACCGCCCTAGCCCGGACAAGCTCGAAGCTTCCGACTGGTCTCCCGGCACAAGAGGTAGTGTAGTGCATGTTAGTATAAGTGTGTGTGTGTGTGTATGTGTGTGTAAGGGGTGAAGATAGGACAAGGAAGAGGAAGAAAAGCCGCGCGCCGCCCAAGGTCCATTTGTCAGGGTACAGCTCCGGCATTCGCCTGGTGTTGATCGGAAGACTATCGATCAGAGAAGCCGGCCGCTAGAACTCCAGACAGCAACTGATTTCGAACTAGCTATCAAGCCAGTTCTGAATTCCACTGCCACTGCCACTGTCAGTATTCTAACCTAGGACCTCCCAGTCAGAGGCACTGCAGTGACATCAGAGACGGTGGAGGTGGCCACTGTTAGAGCAGTAGTGACAGAAAGAAAAGCGAAAGTATTTCTCCATTCGCCAGTTCTAGGGCATCTTCATAATATTCCTTTCCCACGAATGTTTGAATAATAAGATTAAAACATTTTTGTAGTAATCATATTATCGATTTTCCACACGTGTAATACATAACATATAACATAATTGTGCTATACTGAAAGTCTGGAATAGCAAAAGAAATGAGAATAAAACTACTGATGTACGTGCAAATATGGGGGGGCGGGGCGTGTCTCCCGAATCCTCCGCAAGAGACTACAGTGCATACAACAATCAATTACTCGGTGCACAGAATTCACTTCTCCCCGATACGTGGTATAGTGTTCTTGACATTTTTGTCGTTAAATCAAATTTATAAAAAAATAAGTAAACAATCAACAACTGCTACGCTATTGGCACACTGTGCGTGTGAGGGGCAGTCGTGCTTAAGGGTTGAGACCGATATTCAACGCATTGCAGCACTACATCGAACGACACAGGGTGTGGGTCATTACAAGTTGCCCTTAGCGGCGACAAACGATTGAAGGGGGGGGGGGCTCAGCTGTCTATCAAAGTATTGGGGACTGCGCAATTGAAGGATTGTTTCAGCTAACGTTACGGTGTTCCAGTCATTCGCGGAAATAGCTTTGATGCTACCGTGAGATGTCCAACCGTCAATATTTGTGCAACATTAACGACCTTCAGTCATTATTTTAAAATAATATCTTACATCCAGATATTAAATTTATAACAGTACGGTATAATACAATATTTCACAGTTAATGAAAATATCGGCGGGAGAGTAATCCCATCAGAAAAGGAAGAAAAATGGGTTTTATATGTTTTTGCGTTTTGAAAATACGTCGTCTCTTCAACTTCTGAGGTGCAAACACAGTCTATAGAAACAATAAAATCTGTTTGCTTCGAAGCGTGTTTCTAATAAAATCTGTTTGCTTCCAACCTGTCGATATCCGCGACTGAAACTGCTGGATAGTCAAGTCCCTATATTAAACCTTATATTTAAAACATATTGTTACCAGGGGAGTCGCGGTTCGTTCAGGTCACGGGAGCCATGGACAAAAAAAGTTTGAAAACCGCCGCCCAACTCTTTGCTGTGCGTTGCTGAGGCGTTCCATGGAAATCCAAGCGATGCCGTCGGGCCCGGTCGGCCACTTCCGCGGCGAGGTGCTGCTGCTGGCCAGCCCAGCGCCAGCCGCTGGCCGCGGGCGCTCGGCGCGCCTGAGATAAGCGGCGTATCTGCAGCGGCCTCTTATCAGCCGCGTCGGACTTAACGCCTGGCCCGCCGCCCGCCTTTCCGCGGGCGGCCCGCTGGACCGCGGGCGATAAGGGCGGCGGGCAGGCGGGCGGACGTCGCCGCGGAGGCGAAAACGCCCGCAACGAACACGGGATTCCCGAGGCGAGATCGCATCGGATCGGATCGGATCGGATCGGTCCGAGAAGAAGTCGGCGGAAGTGCTTGGAGCAGACTTGGAACCGAGGGGAAGGTTTCGATTGAACCGTCACTGTGCTTCAGTGACGGGGTGGTCCTCTTGGAAAGGTCCCAGCGCTCTGAATGCGACATCAGGGGTAAGGCCCGCAACAGACTACACCGAGGAATGCGTTGCAAGAAATGTGGAAAGAGGTCGGCGAGGCTGCATCCACACACTAGAAATAGGTTATTCGATGTCTCGAAATGCCTTTATGTGCCACATGCCGAAAGTGGTGGCAGCAGTTTTAGCTATGAGATCAGCTGCGAGTCCTATTTATTGTTTTATTAAATGCTCTTGTGTAATTTTAACCCGTGAAATCCTTGTTTTGTTACCATAATCGTAAACTATAAACGAGTACGAATTGATGAAAGAGAAATACACTATATGCATTGCATATAACTCATTATTTAATGAAAAAAAAAACAACAACAGGAAATTATGTTACGTATAAGGGAGAAATAAATCAACAAATTTTCTTGAGCTCTGTAATCTCTTCCATGATCTCGTTTACTACATTTTGTGGTTGAATTATGAATAAATGGTGAATGGTCAAATAATTTATAATAAAATTCACAATTAATAAATTCATTCATAAATAAATTAAATACAAAATACAAATTTCAAAATTAAATACAAATTGAAACAAGTAATGAATTAATTCAATTGTTTCAAAATACCCCTTCGAGTTTCTTGCTTCAAATATTAATTTTTATTTTACTCCTTATGAGAGGGTTTCATGCAATTAAGAATATCTTCCATACAAGTTGTTTCTTGTTCATTTCCGTTTTAAGAGAAAATTCATGAAAACAATTAAAAAACTGGTGGTTCATCGCATCTTTTACTGCTAAATATTATAACCTCACTCAGTTCTACGCACAGAGGCGAACGAGAAAACTCTTTCAAGTGTGTGGGGGTCCATAAGTGTCCCTTGTTTCGATTTTCCACATTTCTCGTCGCACACTTCTGGAAACACATTCCTCGGTGTAGTCTGTTGCCGGCCTAACTGAGCTCGAAGAGTTACAAGTAGGGAGCGGATTTCTATGATTTTGCATATTCTTGTCCGTTGCTTCCGTGCATATCTAAGTGAAACTTCTTGACATTCGGTAAGAATATGAAGCTATATACATTGATGCTAAAGCAACGCCATCTACACAAGTGTAGATGGCGTTGGCTAAAGTTATGTGATTCATCCTGTATACAAGATGCATGTAATGCGTGCTCCAAAATACGCATAGTTTGGTAGTACTGATGTATGAATGAAGGCGTATGAACACATAAATACATTTAATTCGAAAAAGGTTTGTAAGTTACATATGTTCATGAGATTAGCAGTTCCTCAAGAATACATTAGTAATAGATTGTTCAGTTATGGTATGTATATCGCACATTTCATTATAGAAAAATCTCGAATATGGAATCGATAAGTAAACTCAACCCTTCCAATGATTTTGTTGGGTTTCATCAGGTATCTGTGATGGAAAATAGATATTGCCACTCGGTCTATCAATTACAGAGACTCATTATTTGCACCTGATGCAGATAATATAGTTACCTCCTGCCACCGTGCCGTACCCTCTAGTCTAGCGTAGAAACATTAATTAACCAGATTGTTTTCAAATGACATTTTGTTCCCGTGCAATTATTGTTTGTTTTTGTAAAATTGCATTACATTTATGAATTAAATCATGAAAATTACCGGTTTTATCTGCGAACAGAAACGCAGAAAATATTATTTTATACTGTAGAGAATATAAATGCCTATGAAGTATTGCAGAGTTATTGGAAATGTACCTTCTGTGGACTGGTACGTTAACGGTTTTTAAAACATGCCGTATAATAAATGTTTTTACGATAATTTAGTAAATTAATTTGCTCAATTATTAGCAGGAAGTACAATTTGTTATTAAAAAAAATGCATGTAAGCATGTAAAATATATTAGCAAGCCTTGCAGATTTTTATCTTTGCACATTTTCTTGGAGTTAGAGCTACGAGAAAATAGAAGTACGTGCTGTCGTAGCACCGTGAGTTAAAAATGTAGTAATGTGAAACTCACCATATTGTTGTCGAATGGTTTAAAAAGGGTTGTTTCTCCAACTTACCTGAAAAAGATATAAATTATTAGTAAAGATTCAAGAGACATCAACCACAAAGTTTTATAGAACATATTATCCCATCTTCATTGGCATTGCGGAGAAAAATTTTAAATCAAATTTAATTAGCTTATGAAACGAAACTAACTTAAAACCTACGAACAGAAATACACTCATTGAACAATGTAAAATCAGCAGAAATTGGAGACATCTCAAATATCATGGATTAAACACGTGGAACTTCAATCGGTGACATCTTGTGAAGTACAGTTCCCGTACAGTGCTGTTACTGAAACAGGAAAGTTGAGGAAGGGGATAGAAATTTGCAAGTAAACGGCGGCAAAAGTGAGCACTTGAAAAGCACTTGAAAATTGTCCGCGATCTATTCTCTGGCCAAATATAGCCAACAAAAAAAACATTCTTTCAATAATCTTCTCGACTTGGTGTAGTCTTCTTAACTTGGTAAGTCTTCTCGACTTGGTGAGTGAAAAAGTCAATCCCAGGAAAATAAATCATGTACAAGCCAGGGGCGAATCCAGCCAATCCCTTGTGTGTGTGTGTGTGTGTGCGTGGGTGTGTGGGGGGGACGCATCATAGAATTTTGTTAAATAACAAGCCTCTTTATTATAATGTATATTATTTTGTCGTGTATTCATGATAATATACAATATTATTGTTTACATAATTTGATATAAATAAATATTTAAATCAATTGTGCCTTATAAATGAAGGTAACAAACGAAAACCCTTGTCTTTTTGGGAGGACCATGACCTCCATGCCCCCTTGGATCCGCTACTTGTACAAGCTATAAATGTAGAAGACAGGGAAGTTCTGCTGTCTTTGACGTCTCTTGCTCTTTATAAATAAATGTATTAATTGATGTTTGATAATTATACAGTTTAGTAACGAAGTACTCTATCATCTGTTGCGATGGCTTACATATTAACTTATACTAAACTTAACACTTAACAACATAGTTCGCGGTTAGAAAACTACAAGAGCCCCTTCTTTGAACAATTAATGGAAAACATTTGTAAGAAAGCTTCGTGAGGGAATCTGATTTTAATTCTACTTGGGAGGTCATTTAATGAGGCCAGGTTGTAGTGGACTGCTTGGCTTCTTGTATTTAGGTTAGAGTAAAAATTGTTCGAAAGGTGGGCGATATGTTTGATGATCGGTGATATGTTTAGTTCTTTATGAAAACCGGGCGTTTGAAATGAACTATGGGGTATGTGTTGCTAATGTGAGAAATCTATTTTGCACAATTTGAAGTTTATTGATGGTGGAGATAAATGCGTTGGCCCAGTATTAAGGTTCTGACTATTGAGTTATTAAGTGTAACGTCACTTGTTAAGGATAGAAAGCTTCTGAAATGATGAGGGATTTTAGTTCAGCAATTTTTATTTTTGTTTGTTGTTTTAGTGTTGTAGGTGTTTTCCAGTTGAGACTTGTGTCGAAATTCAGCCCAAGATATTTTACTGTTTGGTTTTGAGGTGTCCGTGGAATTGTATGTTTATCTCCTATATTATTTCAGTAGCATACCTTGCCTTTGCGGATCTCACACGCAACCAATCTTTATAAATGAGGTCTCTAAAGAAAGAGAATTTCACGGAGACGTGATGAATTGCACGTTGACATTAATACTATGAAGGATTTGTTTTAAAAAAAACGCATCTAAATATTCATGAAAAATACAACCCGCAATGCACGTGAAGATTTTTGAATCTATATCGTATAACTCCTAAACGAAAAACTTCCTCACACCGTAATCTACAGGATGAGATCTTCTTGACCATTGTATTATATTGTGGCTGGTTCGGCGCTTCTCGATTCTATCCCACCTGTTCAGAGCCTGTAGAATGTGCAACTGTAGGTGAAAATACTAAATACTTTATATTCTATGCTATTGAATTACACGGGTGAACCTCTTTGCTCTATAATAAATTTAAATAAGAATAGTTTGTATTGACAAGAGTGTATTATATTGTTATCAATTACATGATGACGTAAGGAACAAGTGACGGAGGATAAGAGAGTCTTGAAGAAAAATATATTACAGGTTTAATATAGAAGTGGAAAAATAAGAAAGAGGGAAGGGTGTAGCATGCGAGAGTTCTCGCACGGTACGCAAATTTAAATGTAATGGAGGCGGGAGTTCTCTTCCGCACGCGAAAGCAGCCCAAAGGCAAACGCGATCTTCGGCCCCTTGATGGTTTGCGGCCGCCCCGTGAGCGGCGCCGTAATCGCGGCTTTGCATTCACGTCCATCGCCCCCGACGGGCAAGTTGGCCCGCCGTCACTCGGGAAGCCGTGGGGCGGGGCGGGGAGGTGGGCGGGCAGGACGGGGACGGTGGAGTGGGGCGGGGCAGGGCGAGGCGGAGCAAGGCGGGGCAGGGCGAGGCGGGGCGGGACGGGAGGGCGGGGTTGGGGAGTGGCGGGTAGGGCGGGGTTGGGGGACGGGCGGGGTCGTGGGTGGGGGGGCAGGCGAGGAGGGGAGGGGCCGGTGGGGGGAGGGGCCGGTGTGGAGGGGAGGGGCCGATGGGGAGGGGTGGAGCCGGCGGGGAGGGGAGGGGCCGTCAGGGAGGGGAGGGTTCGGCGTGGTGGAGAGGGGCCGGCGGAGTGGGGAGGGGAGGGGCGGGCGCGTCAGGGGGTGACATCCCGATAACGCCAGAGGAGCGGTGGCGGTGACACGGTGGAGGGGTGAGGGGAGGGGAGGGAGCGTATCGCGTGGGCATCCATCTCGCGCCTCGAGAGCCCTTTGTTGAGAGGCACCGGGCGGCCTCTCTTCAGCGGTGCTCCAGGGCGCGGGAGGGAGGGCTGAAGGTCACGAGGGAGTCGGGTGATCCAGGGAAACGAGAGGGGTGGCAGGACAGGGAAGGTAGTGGGAAGGGGGAGTATTCTACGTGGTTAATACATTTTATTTATATGGTTTGGATTGGTGATGCAACATCAATAACAAAACATCAATGTTAAAAATATATTGCCTAAAATTCATCGATGCTTTTCTACATCGATGTTTTTAGACTGGATTAGTAACCTCTAACATTATATTCGTGGGCATTAAAATTTAATTTGAGGATGTTCGTGTTTATCAACTCGCCGAATAAAAGTACGAGAAAAAAGAGCAGACCCTACGCCCACAGCGAATTTGTTGACAACTTCTCAATGTGCGAAATGTATATGAAGGCAGAGAAAATATCAGGGCATGGAGGTCGTTTCGGGCGAGAGTGTTTGGTCGTTGTTCGATGAAAGTAGTACGAACAGCGTTCGTTTAGTACCAACATATGAATAACAGAGCTACCATCAGTTATTATTTCATATTTTAACTTTTACAGTTATGTGGTCATGGAATTTTTTCTTTCAGAAACAAAACACCGGAAAAGAAAAAAACATACATCACAAAACATCGATGTTAAAAAACATCGATGTTCGATATTAAAAAACATCGGTGTTAATACATCGATGTTTAAAACATCGGTTTTAATACATTGAAGTTCCTACAAAAACATCGATGATATTAAAACACCGAAATGGATGTCGCATCCCTGGTTTGGATGAGAGTTTAGCTTCTTTCTTTTTTTTACGTCGCGTCTTTCTTTTCTCTTTTTTTATGCTTACCATCTACAGTTAGAGTTTTAAGTTACAGTGATGGGAATTAGAGGAGTAGGAACTAAGAGGAAAGGAGGAGAAAACAGGCGGAATGTGATCATAAAATGCGTCGACAGAGCGGCAGGAAGGTACCGGTGGATCAGAGTGAGGCTGGAAGGGATTTGGAAGAAAATGCAAGAGAGTTATGGACGTTCCTTCATCACCAATACCCCGCTAGGTAGGGAATGTAGGACGAGCAGGGAACGAGGTGGTAAAGGTAGGAGCGCGCGAGAAGCTGAGATGGAGGAGGATTGGGCGAAACGGCAGGTAGTGGGTAGCAGGAAGGGCGAAACAGAGCGTGAGTCAGAGGAAGGGAGGAGGAGGCAGCAGACTGTGGATCAGAGGGAACTTTCAAGAGATTTGAGAGAAAATGGAAGAAAAGGAGAGTGAGAAAAATGTACGTCTTTATTGGTGGGCACTCCGTCGAATGCCAATCAGTGGAGGTGATTACGAGCGCAGAAGTTGTACACTGCAGAAAAGTAAGGTGATCTCGTTTTCAGTAACGCGAGACGTTGGGAGGGAGAAATGAAAGAAATGAATGGTGAATTAATTTCAGGTCGAGATGACACTTTGGGATAAATTGGAAAGCGAGAGAGAGAGAAAGAGAGAGAAAAAGAGAGAAAGAGAGGGAGAAAGAGAGAGAGAGAGAGAGAGAGATCAGGAGAAATGTAGTCTCCACCAACAGCCGCCCTCGACGGCGACAGGATCGAAGGGAAGGGGGAGTAGGCGATCGGGAGGGTGAAGGAGCGTGCGAGAAAAGGTCGCACCAACGAGGGAAGGAAGACGAAGTCGCAAGAGAGGCCAGGGTTGCCGTGCGGTAGGTAGAGTTAATAAAATACAAGAAAACATTTCCTGCGTCACGCATGAAATGGGAAACAGCAGGGAAGTCTGAGGTGCAACTGTGAGGGGAATTAGAGTGCGGTCAGACGGAGAAAGGACGAGAAGTTAGTGGAGAGAGAGAGAGCATCGTCGTAGACACGACGGAATCAGAAAGTGAGAAAACAAGTAGAGAGGCTCCATGACATGGGAAATACGAGCAACGAAGGGGACAAAGCAAATGAGATTGAATAGAGCATCGGAAAAATCTTGGGAAACGATGCAAAAAGTTAACGATAAATGGGGAGAGAAAGAACATAAAAACAGCTACTGGCTGGAAAAATGAAATGTGAAGGAGAGGCGAACGCAGGATTCATAAAAATGAATCAGGGATAGTACCCGAGAGGTTCAGATTTTCAGAGAAGAGTAACATACAGAAGAATGCTAATGAATGCCCAATAAGAGCAGGAGGCGAGGGTGGAAAATAATAATAATAATAATAATAATAATAATAATAATAATAATTATTATTATTATTATTATTATTATTATTATTATTAAGCGTGTTGTTTACAGTTCTAATGACCGTTTCTCGCACTCTACAGGCCCAATGTTTTTTTATTCTACCAGGCATCTTCCTCTATTCTTCCGGTGTTCATTGTCGAATCGATGACGGACTTCCAAGGCTTCCTTGGCCTTCTTCGCTTTCTTCTTTCGGAAGGGATTCACTCAAACGCAAATTTTGGTGTTCTGTCAGCATGCATTCTCATTACCATTGGAGTTGTTTGGTTTCTACATTTTCGATCACTTGCCTCTCTATATCTGCATTATCTGTCTAATCTCTTCGTTTGTTTGGAAAATGAAACAAAAAATAAGACATGTTACACCTCGGTTTTTCTTTCTTGGCGCACGGGGGGGGGGTCATCAAAATGGAATATCTCACGGTATTTCGCGTCGTTCTCCGTTGTGCCGCCAGGAATCGCATGATCGCCAGCACTGCTCCATACAGTCGCGATCATGCGACTCCTAGCGGCACAGCCGAGAACGACGCGAAGTACTGTGAGATATTCCATTTTATTGATACCCCCCCCCCGTGCGACAAGAAAGAAAAACCGAAGTATAAAGTAGAGGAGCGAGAGAGATGAGAAGCGGATTAGAGCGAGGGGCGGGGCGGCTTGAGGCGAAGACCCCGGAAGACGCAGCCGAAGGGGCCGCGCGGCGGACACAACGGAGATGGTTAACGGGCGTTGGCTTGTCGCCCACTTCGCGGGCCATCGACTCGCGCGCCCGAGGGCGTCACACTGGCGCCCTCCGCCCCCGGCCAGCGGCCGCGCTCGCCTCACGCCGCCCCGTCCCCCCGCCTCGTCTGCGGTCGCCACAGGCGCCAAGGTGATGGTGGCGGGAAGGAAATGGCGGAAGTGGCGATGGCGGTGGCCGCAACGAGGATAAGGGAAGGGGGGAAGGCGGTGGCGGAGGGGAGGGCGGAGGGGAGGGCGGAGGGGAGGGCGGAGGGGAGGGCGGAGGGGAGGGCGGAGGGGAGGGCGGAGGGGAGGGCGGAGGCGAGGGCGGAGGCGTGGACGGAGGCGAGGGCGGAGGCGAGGCCGGAGGTGAGGGCGGAGGCGAGGGCGCAGGCGAGGGCGGAGGCGACGGCGGAGTGAGGGCGAGGCTGAGGGCGATGGCGAGAGCAGTGGCGAAGGCGAGGGCAATGGCGAAGACGAATGCGAGGGTGCGTGGGGAAAGGGAAAGGCGAGGGCGAAGACGCAGGCAAAAGAGAGGGCATAGGCGAAGGGAAAGGCGAAGGCGGGGGCTCATGTGCGAAGGCAAAAGCGAGGGCGAAGACGAAGGCGAGGGCGAAGGCGAGAGTGAAGACGAAGGCAAAGGCGAAGGCGGGGGCCTATGGGCGACGGCGAGAGCAAAGGCGACGGTGTTAGCAGCGGCGGTGGCGGCAGTGGAGGCGGCGGCGACGGCGCTCCGGGTCGCACCCGATGCTCGTAACGTGCCTTCCGATGGCCCTAAAGCAGGGGCTTCACCGCGGGGCAGTCGAGGAAGCCGCTGTAACGGGCCGGGGCTGCCCAGCCAGCAGCGCCGCAGCGAAGCGTATTGCTATTCCGGGGAAGCGGATTTGCCCAACGCATTTCGTTCGACGCTATTTCAAATGGGGAGGAAGGAATTTAATATACAGAGAACAGGCGGGTGGGTGTCCGCAAGGGGAAATGATGCGAAGTTGTCAGTAGAATTTGTAAATTGTGCGAAGCTTTCAGTGAGTCACTTTTGCAAAAGAAATTGAAACAAATGGGCTTGGTGTGGTTTGCAACCGGACTTGGAGGAAGCGTTGCCAGAGGTAGCTATGAAATAAATTTGTTTGAAATTGTCATTGAAATCGTCAAATTAAAATGTATCATATTTTATAGAGAGATTCCTTTCCACTCCGTATATCGAAGAATGCAAATTCCAGACCTATTCATGGGGTTGAAAATACATGCTGAAAGTGATGAGAAAAGTGGTAGTAACGTTGGTACGCAGATTGGAGATGCAGTTGATTGACGAATTTGTCGTTTCCAATGTTCACTTCTTATTACACTTTAGGTTTCCTTCGGAATTCATATTGCAATATCAATGCAATAAACGAATGAAATCAATTCGTTTGACCTGCTTCGAGAGCTATCTACTGACCGTTTCAGTAACAGCTGATCTTAAGTTAACGTAATCTCATTGTTCAATTAAAAGACTTGTTCCAAAAAAATGTATACCAGTAAGGATATTTACAAATCTTGATACGACACAAGTGGTCAAAGTAATTTTACTTCGCTCGTAGCGGTGAGATACGAAGATTTTTCGGCCTCATGTCGAAAACGTTCTTTTTTACAAAATACGTTATTTTTCCTAATGTCACACGTGATCACTTTTCTACTACATTTGTATACGTCACTTATTAATGGCTGCCATTCGTTTTATAATTATGGATACGGATTCATTATAATGTAGTCTTCAGACCCATCACAGCGATGTTTCCAGTCCAACCATTGTGTCGCAATTCATCATTGGCAATAGGTGTTGTTAAATCTTTGTTCGATTTTTATACTACAACTGTAGTGTCAAGACGACTAGATGGTGATAGTAAATCGCATTCATAGAGCAAAATAATAAAATTCTGAATCGGGGTGAATTACATATGAACGAAACACCACTAGAGGAAAAGGCCGAAATTTTAATTAGGTTCTACTTCTATTAGTTTACTTTATTCGGAGAAAAATACTGAATAAAACGCAAAGCACTAATACACTCGCATGACGTTTACGACACCCATCCTCTCACGGGTCGTCATGTATTTCATACCGAAGTATTACCATTCATCATTGCACCGTCGTTCCACGATATACCATTTTAGTATTTTTATTGGAATATGAATTTTAACACCAGTAGAGTCGTCCGAAACTTTCACATGTGTGAGAGTGTGCCATCGCAGAGGTCTGCTGTCATCGCTGGCGCGACAACCCGCGCTGTTCAAGGTCGAGTTGGAACAGCCTGTCGTTCCTCTTCATTTCAGCGCTGACATTGTCGAGAGGATGGAGCACTGCTGTAGCGACAGCGCGAACTACAGTCGACTCTGGTTATAGTGAACTCGGATATAGTGAACCCTCGGTTATAGTGAACTTAAGTCACTGGACCCGTTTCACTTACATTACAAATAAGCATAAGAAGATTCAGTTATAGGACCTGAACCTCGGCAATGGTGAACATAGGAAATAAGCCCTGGAAATTAATTCGATCTCGTATACTATTTGGCGCTTAAAAGGACCTTCGGAGAGTGGGACGGTTTCCCAACAGCGCAAGAGGCAAACAGTTAAAGATGTCAAGACTGCATTGCGATACTTACAGTGTTAGAGACAGTGAACAATGCAGAATAGAGAATGGAGAGAGTACGAACTCTGGAGAAGGATCTAATGAAAAATGTACGAAGTAAACAATTGAAAATAATTTATTTTTTTAAGTACAAATAAAGATATGAAATTTTCAGTTTATGCAGTTAATGAATTTTGCGGTACATTAACAAAATAAATAATTGTGGAAAAATTCCACTTAATTTTGACATCATCGGATATAGTGAACCTCTGACATAGTGAACGAAACATGTTAGTCCCCAGAAGTTCAATTATAACCGGAGTCGACGGTACATATATATAATAACGGTGACTTTTTCATTTACCTGAAACATTCAACAAAATCATTGAGATTTAATGTAGTGTATTATCAGGGAAGATGGTGAAATATTGTATCTACTAATATCTTCTTTCATGCAGATTACGTCAAAATTGATTGGTTTTTATAACATCGACAATTGTTTTATATAAAATATAAAATTCAAATCTTTTACTACTTTCTTTCTCACAAAGTTAGACTTAATCTTTTTGGAAAAAAGGCAGCAATTAGGCTGAAAACGTCAAAAAAGTTAATACATTTGCAAAAATTATAGTATAGTGTCTGTGTTAAAACAATGGCAGAATACTTTTACAAGTACGAGATAACAGATGTTAACCTATTCCATTCAATCAAATATTTACATTCTTACGTCAAAATGGAAAGTTTCATTGTGTTTAGATTTTTACCCACTTTCTGTGTATCTAACGACACCATTTTCTTTCAATTTGAGGGCGGAGTGGAAATTAGTAATACAGACGCTGGGTGAACGTGTACGAGGACGTTCCTGACTTGAGAATATTGGTGAATATTGTTAAACTAATGTAATCATGCCATTTATTGTTAGCTAGCACTGGCAAAAGCTTTTGGCTCTACAATATCTTCTTAAAAAATATGTTTGAAAGATATTTTAAAAAGTGATTACATGTTTTCCTTATAGTTCTTTTTTCTTTTTTAGATACAATGGGCGATCCAGAATGTTTTATTTTTTCTATTTGAGTATATCTAATAACTCAAATATTCTTTTGACTAGATGTTCCTGAATATTGGTGCATATTGGTAACCTAATGTAATCATGCCACTCTTTGTTAGCATTGGCAGAAGCTTTTGGCTCCACAATATCTTCTTACAAAATCTTTTTGAATTTTTTTTCAGACCCAGTGTACATAATTATGCACATCAATTTTATATGCATTCTGTGCTGTTCCGGTTTGAACACAATTATAATTTATGTAACATCTTTGACTCTTCGAGAACCTGCTTCGCCAATTTTTGCTCCTCTCTATAACTTTGAAGGGGAACTAAACGACACTGTTTACGACAATAAAAAAAATGTATTCCAAGTACAAAATAAATAACGTCTGAAGGGGGTTAAGGTGGTTACACAGTTTTCTTGGAGGAGGGGGAGGGGCCGCAGCGCCGGGCGTGGCCGGGCGCGCGCCCCGCTGAAGACCCCTGCGGGACGCCCTTCGTTACGGCGGCGGTGGTTTAGCGCGGGTGCGGCGCGGCACCGGCGGCGCGGCGCCGGCAGGGCGTAACCGCCGAGAGGCGACCGCAGCGCGAGGAGGGCGCCAAGGATACGTCGAGGACCGCCCGCCCACTCCCCCTCCTCACTCGCTCCGCCTCACCCACTCAGGCGACGCCCCATCTGCCCTTCTGGCGCCATCCCAATCCGCTACATCCACCTCACCTACTCATCCACATTGCTTCACTTCAGCTATGGAAGCTCCCCTTTACTCGTCCTCGCAACCTCTCCTTCCCACGTGACTCGCCATCTACCCATGTAGCGCAATCTCAGTCCACTACATCCTCCTCACCGACTCATTCAAATTTCTTCACATCAACTTCCTTGCCTTGACTCTCCGCAACCTCTCCCTCTCAGGGGACGCCCGATCTATCCATGTAGTGCCATCCCAATTCACTACATTCTCCTCACCGACACATCCAAATTTCTTCACTTCAGCTTCTTTTCCTTTCTTACCTAGCAGCCCCACCGGGATCCCACAGTACTTTCAAGACGATCGCTCACGTGCCCGTTGTTAATCCCTCACCCTTTTTATTCTCCCGAATTGCCAAAGTTACCTACCCATCAACCCACATTCCGTCCTATCCTATTCCGTTCACCAATTTCCGCACTCTTTCTGTCCTTTCCCTTCCCACCCGCTCGCTCCCTCAAGAATCTCACATTACACCCACACGTTCGGAAATGCGTCGATTCTCTTCCTTCTTGAGTTGAACCTGTCCTTCCCACGATTCTCTCATTGCCATGCCCTCCCTTTTCCTCATTTACCCTCCTAACGCCGAGTGTTGACTAATTTTGAAACGGTCCCACCAACATGACCCATTTCTCGACTGGCCGCCTTCTCCCACGAACTCATCCGCTCCAACCCGCCTCACTCTTAACTCATTCGCCCATATTTATGCTCACCTTCCAGACCACTACTAACCCTTCGGCTCACCCGCCGAACAATTAGCCGATCGATAATCTCCCTCACCGCCACTGCACCCGACTCGTACATCCTCCAATCCACCCACTGGCTCGCTTACCCAGACATCACCACGGCCGTTTGGCATCGAGTGGGCGGGCACTTCCCCGCTTGCCAACCGTCCGCTTCAATGTCTGCATTCTCACTGCACGCTCACTTGTTCAGCCACGGAACCCTTCCCTCCCCACCACCCCAATCCCTCCACCCGCTCGTTGCGCCCCTCCCTCCAGGGCGCGCGTTCGTCTCCGAAGGGCGTGGCGTGGCGTGGCGCGGGGCGGGGCGGGGCGGGGCGGGGCGTGAGTGCGGGCCATGTGCGCGCCAACTGGCGCCGCTCTGAGCGGCGCGCAGAGGCTTTTTGTCGGCTCCGCCCGCCCGCCCACCCCAGACCTCGGCCGCCCGCCACCGCGCTCGCCCGCCCGGCCCCGCTCCCGCTCACGCGCCCGCCCTCCCGCCTGCCTGCCCCGCGCCCTCTCTCGCCCGCCCCGCCCCGTTCCCCCCGGCCCGCTTGCCTACCTGCTCCCACTCGCCCTCCCGCCTGTCCGCACCCGCGCCCGCCCGCGAACCACACGCCGGCCCGCTCACTCACTCGCTTACTCGCTCACTCACTCGCTTACTCGCTCACTCACTCGCTTACTCGCTCACTCACTCGCTTACTCGCTCACTCACTCGCTCACTCGCTCACTCACTCGCTCACTCGCTCGCTTACTCGCTCACTCACTCGCTTACTCGCTCACTCACTCGCTTACTCGCTCACTCACTCGCTTACTCGCTCACTCACTCGCTTACTCGCTCACTCACTCGCTTACTCGCTCACTCACTCGCTTACTCGCTCACTCACTCGCTTACTCGCTCACTCACTCGCTTACTCGCTCACTCACTCGCTTACTCGCTCACTCACTCGCTTACTCGCTCACTCACTCGCTCACTTGCTCACTCACTCGCTTACTCGCTCACTCACTGTCTTACTCGCTCACTCACTCACTCGATCAATCGATCGCCCGCCCGCCCACTCGCCCGCTCTTCCGCCTGCTGTCCCGCCCGCTCGCCCACTCGGTGGCTTGCCCGTCCATTCGTCTGCACGGCCGCCCAGCCAGCCAACCTTCCAGCCAGCCTCCCAGCGCAGATTCCTGGCAGGCGCCTCGGGGCGGTGACGGAGACGTTGGCGGGGACCCGAGGGGCTACATCAGCTGCGGAGACGACCGAGTGGCGCGGATGGGAAAATGCGGCGGAAAGAGAACCCTACGTAAGTAGGCGGAAGTGGACAGAGGAAAGGAAGAACGGGTTTCCTGTAATGGCCTGGGGTAGGTGGGTGTGCTGGCTCGTGAGGGGAGAGAATTGAAAAAACGGGCTGTGATAGAGAAATGGAAGAAAGGGCGAAGGCTGGTTGGATGGGTATGTTGATTACGAAAGAGAGTAAACGACAAGTGTTGCTCACAGTTATACAGCTATCAGTGGAATAGAGAAGCTCGAAGCAAGAAAAGACTGTAGATATTGTTTTGTTCTAAAGTTACGTTGATGTTAGTGAAATATTGGAACTACACGTTGTGAGTTTGAGCAGAAAAATCCCTTTATGCGTACAATTATGACCAATTTGTGAAACAATATAGTAACAAGAGGGTGCACTATCTCACAATATGAATGCCGTGAGAGTTTCCTGATATGATAATTTTAATGAAAGCACTGGCAGGCGAGGTATCACTGAATGGCTTGTGTGTTTACCGGATGTCATTTGGACTAAGCAGGAGGAGGGAGGAACTTTAAAAGAAAAAGTTTATTCACAAAACCTCGAGATCAGCGATTTTTAAAAGGGGAATTGCTTACTTCTGAAATTAATACATTTTAAACCAACAATACCAGTGGTGCCAAATACGCTTATTTGCTTAAAATATGCTATATGTATTTTAAAAACAAAAGATGACACTTTGAAAACTTTCTTTCGGTATGGTAACCATTTCTAATAGTTGCACTAATTCCATGGTTGATGAATACAGTTAAACCATTTGCAAAATCGCATTTTTATGAAATAATAAGCAGAGGGCCACAAGAAATTGTGCGGGGAGTGCCGCCGAGGGCAAGAGAGGTCTGTTGAATATGTAAGTGTTGGGTCTGCCAAACCGGCGGGTGGCGGAAAGAAGCGATCAGAGACGTGGTGAAGCAGTATGGTTCTCTGGTGAGACATAGTGGGCAATGGCAAGAGCAGGGACACGGATAGGAGGTGGTGGCAGTGACGGTGATGGTCCAGACGACTCGGGTCGTCACACTCCGTGTTCTTTGCTGCAAATGCGGTGAGACTTTCTTACTCACATATGGTGTCATCAGCCAGCGATTTCTAGGAGAGATGATTCAATGTCTGTTAGTTATTTTCAATTTACTATCCAATACATCTTAC
The DNA here is from genome assembly GCA_031308135.1 of Acheta domesticus. NCBI lineage: Eukaryota > Metazoa > Arthropoda > Insecta > Orthoptera > Gryllidae > Acheta > Acheta domesticus. Next base: position 30,198,602 of record JAHLJT010000631.1, on the reverse strand, counting down.
ATAAGGTATTCCTTTTTGAAAAAATGAGAAATGAGAAAATTAAACATTGCTTCGATTGTAAATTACTGACATAATATTGATCTCTTTTTGCGAGTAATTTTTTATATCATCATTATATAACATCATCATAAACATAACACCGCAGACATTATACACGAATGCAAAGGGGGAAAAAAGCAGTGAAACGGGTCCAAAGAAAATGTCCGCTTCAGAAAGTATTCTTGAGGGCACAGGCCTTTTGGTTCTTGCATGAGCAAGGCATTTCCTAATAAAAGAATAACTGACGCGCTTTAAAAGGCATCCGCTCGTAAGAATGCTGCGGTTTCTGCGCGTCTTGGGAGGCATTTAAATGGCCACTGTTTCGGGACGAAGTTCTTTCCTTTTTGCACTCGACGAATCCTACGTCACTGGCGGAGAAATATGAATATGGAAGACTACCACTCTTTTTTAGTCCCCAGCAATACATGTATGTACAGTAATCCCTCGACATTCCCGGTTTCGCTATTCGCGAGTTCCGGACATTCGTGATTAGAGAAATGCTCCCGGTTTTAACATTCGCGAGTGCTCTTTTGGTCGTACATTTTCTTTGGAAGCGAACACATTTCATTTCCTTTATCATCATCATTTGGAAAACAAACTCGGCAGACCTCGGAGCTCGCAGTATAACTTCCTTCAAAAATTACAAAGATGAAATGTCAATTTTTTTTATAGAATAACACAATTGTAAAATAATTGAATTCAGTTGCGCCAAATTGGAGGTAAAGGTTTTGGCCAAATGAACAGAAACGCCATTCAGGATCTGTGCAACTCTCATTATAATGAGCTCATTGTACAAGAGCTTCGGTAAATCATCAGTGAAGAAAACCTCATCGACAGTAATGATGAAGGAACGGAAACGAAACTGCGTCCTGTGCTGCAACCTCAATGTCAAAACTGTTGATGGCGTTCTAAAATCAACAAGCTCTGGTGGCATTCGAATGTGATCCAAACACGGAAATAACTTCAAAATTTAAGGGTGAATAGAAGCAGGAACTCTTTCATCTTTGGAACAGCGAGAAAGGTGATGAAACAAAAGAAATAGCAAATCCTATATCCAATTATTTTCAACTTCGAAATAAGTTTCAAACATTATTTTATTTCTTCATTTTGGAATGTTAATTGTGAATTCTGTTTGTAGTAGCGGTTAATCAGTTGTACCCGTTTTTTTCGTGAGCTCCGGAGAGGCCGTGCCATTCTCGCGGTCTACTCAGCCCAACAGTGTTTAGTAGAAGTCAACAGTGTTTAGTGCAATTCGTTTAGTACTGTGTTTTTGTGCAGTGATTCATTCATATTTCATTTTCATCAAGTGCCATTATTGAAAACATAAACAGTGAAGCCTCCTCGGCAGGCCTTGGCCTCGGCCAAGCCGTAGCGCAATCAATGGCGCTACTCTACAACCCAGAGAGCGCCATGGAGACAAACTCCATTCATCAGAACGAAACCCAGCTCCCCGGCATCGACAGCATGGGACTACAACATCACAACGGTCATCTCAATCTGCTGTCCCATGAAGGAATTATAGGTGATACAGATGCAACATACCTTGACTTGGCCACGGGTGGCCTCCAACAGGTTAGTAATCAACCGCCGTGCAATGGCGCAGTGAATGTGTTTCCCAGCCAAAGTGAACTAGTAAGCAACCCTATCAACGGAAAAAGAGATCACAATGACAGTGATTCGGATTCGAGCTCCCAACCAAATAAAAAATCCACTAGCAGCGAACAAGACCCATATTCAGTGCCAGTGAGTAACAGATTCGCTCCCCTAGAAAAACTAACCGAAAATGAAAAAAGATTCAGTTACGTAAATGAAAGTGCACCACAGAATAATGAAAACATAAGAATTCCACCCATCTATGTAAACAATGTGTCAAACATAACTGAGTTTAACAGAGAAATTAAAATGCAAATAACAAATCAATTCACAACAGACTACAACAATAGCCGAGCAAAACTAATGTTTAAAACAATAGCAGACTTTAGAAACGCCATAAAGCATTTAATAAATACAAAAAGACAGTTTCACACCTACAAAGATCCAGCCAATAAAAAGTTTTCAGTAATTTTCAAAAATCTTCATCCTTCTATAACATTGCAAGAAATTTACGAAGACCTCAAAACAAAGTGCACATCCCTAATCAGCGTAACCAGGCTCCACAAAAACAATATTCCAATACCGGTTGTAGCAGCAGAATTTGACGGTCACGAAAACATAGACTTAATCCTTCAAATTAAACTGATTTGTAACTTAAGTGTAAAAACTGAAAAAAGAAGAAGACCTAAGGGGCCAATTCAGTGCTTACGATGTTTAGACTTTGGACACACAAAAAACAATTGTAATCACGCAATAGCTTGTATTTATTGTTCCGGGGATCACTATTCTGCAAAGTGCCCACAGAAAAATCTACCTCCCATTTGTAAACTGTGTACGGGGACTCATAGAGCTGACCTTAGAACAGAAGAATGCGCTTATTACCAAAAAATCGTGGAACCCATATCCAAAAGAGGAGAAATAAATAACTCAAAAACTAGTAGTAGAAATAACCCGCCACCAAGGCTATCTTCACAAAACTTCCCAAATCTCCCCACAACCAACAATATCCCACATTTCACTTTCACTCCAATCTCGCCACCAAGACATACCGTAAGTAACCAGCCCCATCAAAACACATCACAACACAATATGCAAGCTAATAATAACACTAATACGTTCATACACACATTAATAAATTCTATCTCTTCCTATATAATAAATCTAATTAACACCATCATCCCAACAATAATTAATAATGTACAAAACTCACTTTCATCATTTTTTACCAATAATAATGGCAGGACAACGCCATAAAGAAAAAATAAAACTATTAAACTGGAATGCCAATGGCATTAATAACAAAAAAACAGAACTAACACACTTTCTAAATGACAAAGCAATAAATATAGCTTGCATAACCGAAACTCACTTAAAGCCAAGTATCTCTTTCAGAATTCCGGGATACAATGTAATCAGAAATGACAGACAAAACCAAAACGGCGGTGGCGTATTAATACTAATTCAAAAGTCTATCCCGTACATACAAACCAATCTTCCATATACTCCCGGACTAGAAACAGTATCAATCAAAGTCCCACTAAACAACAGGCTAATAAAAGTTATAGCAGCATACAAACCTCCCAAAATTAAAATAAATCATACAAATATAATTGCATTACTTCAACAAAACACCCCTATATTATTTATTGGTGATCTTAACGCTAAAAATTCAAACTGGGGATGTAGAACCTCCAATACGGCAGGTCTAATGCTACTAAAAACCATAAACGATCTAAAAATTCAATTAATAACACCACCAGAACCAACTCACTATCCACTAGACCCAAACAAGCATCCGTATATCCTAGATATAGCAATAACTAACACACAAATAAATTTTCACTCAGTTCCTCATTTCGAACTAGATTCAGATCACTTACCAGTCGTTATTTCAACACACCAAACCTCTCCCCCGCACATCCCCACCTATGCCCTTCACACACAAAATATCAACTGGTATAAATTTAAAAATATTGTAAATAATCAAACTCCCCAATTTAAAAACTTAAAAACACCCTTAGAAATAGAACAAGCAATAGCACAACTAAATAATATTATTATTAATACAATTCAGTCACTAAACAAGGACAGATCTCTTTACAGTAATAAACCCACAAACGAAAAATTGCCTAAATCCATTTTGGACATAATAAACACCAAAAATAAAACAAGACGACTATGGTGTATCACCAGAACACCACAATTAAAAAAAGAATTTAATTTGCTAAATGTAATAACTAAAAAAGCAATAACTGACTACAATCATTCAAAATATAACAATCTAATCCAATCCCTCCACACAAATAATAATACACTTTGGCAGTTTACTAAAAAGATTTTAAAAAAGAAAACGCACATCCCACCATTGAGCACTCAATCAGGAAAAAAGTTCGCACCATTCGAAAAAGCAGAAGCACTGGCTTATCATTTCGAGCAAACCTTCACTCCAAACAATACCCCACCACATCCAGATCATATTAATATAATAAATCTAGCAACAACCCCAAGTTACAATGTTCCACACAAAATTAAGTTCATTTCCCCCACTGAAGTTAAAAACTTAATAAACAAACTCCCATTAAAAAAAGCACCAGGACACGATAAAATAAGCAACATAATACTAAAAAATTTACCCACTCACACGATAGCCTACCTAAACAACATATATAATTCTATACTCAGAACAGGTTACTACCCAATAATCTGGAAAAATTCCAATATAATCCCCATAGCAAAGCCAAACAAAAATCAAAGTATTGTCGAAAACTATAGACCAATTAGCCTTCTTCCATCGTTTTCAAAAATTCTTGAAAAACTAATACTCAAAAGATTAAATGCCCATCTGAGTAAAACCAAATCAATACCTATGCACCAATTTGGATTCACCAGCAAAGTATCTACTTCACATCAGTTGCTCAGACTTTCCGAACACATTCACACAGCTTTCCAAGAGAAAAAACATACAATAGCCACATTCATTGACATATCCAAAGCATTTGACAGAGTATGGCACCCAGGATTGATTTACAAACTCCAATCAATAGGGACACCCAACTATCTAATAAAAGTCATAAAAAACTTCATCACAGACAGAACTTTCACGGTAATGGTTAGAAAACCACATCTCTAACCCGCGTAAAATAATAGCAGGACTGCCTCAAGGATCACCCTTATCGCCTACTCTTTTCAACCTTTATACAGCAGACATACCTACTACATCAGACACACACACAGCACAATTCGCAGATGATACAGTAATTTACAAGTCCAGCTACTCAACCAACCTCATCAGAAACAAAATCCAACAACATTTAAATAAAATAGAAGACTGGTCCATTAAATGGAAAATAAAGCTTAACCCGACCAAATCAGCAACAAAAATCTTCTCACTCAGGCCATTCTCCACCCCCGCCCCACTCCATATAAATAATAACACAATCCCATGGATACCACAAAACGAAACTATCAAATACCTTGGACTAAATTTCGACACCAGACTAAATTGGAAATCCCACATAACCGAAAAGATAAAACTCACTAAAATAAAGTTAATCCAACTAAAGCCCTTACTCAATAATAAAAGTAAACTATCATTAAGCAATGCAATAGCCTTATATAAAACAATAATTAGACCGCTCATGCTATATGCGTGCCCAATATGGATAAATGCCTCACCAACAAACATAAATAGAATTCAAGTTATGCAAAACAAATTCCTCCGAACAGCAACAAATGCTCCCTGGTTCATATCAAATAGACAACTCCACAAAGAATTGAATCTACCACCTATTACCCATCACACAGCCTACCTCTCTAATAATTTCTTTTCAAATATAAACTCAATACCCCAAGCCGCCCACTATAACCTAGCTTCTGTCAATTATTTCCCAACCCGTATCAAAAACAGATTCCCACTAGAAGCATTTTTAAATATTTTCTCCACACAGTAGCTAAAATAGTAGGTGCTCCATGAGTCCCCTACATCAAATAGTAGTTAGTTTAGAAAATAAGTTAGAATAAGATTAGTTATAAGCCAACAAAATGCATATGAAAAAGTAATTAATTACTGAACTATGTAAATTTCAACAATAAGTAAATAAATTTTAAAAAAAAATCAGTTGTACTGTAATTGATTGTCAGATTTTTTCTTTTTTAAACAGTTTTTCGATATCCAAGAACCTAACCCAACTTTCTTCATTAGAAGATAGACTTAACATTCGCGAGGTTTTTTGGAAACCTCTTTCACGAATGTTGAGGGATTACTGTACTTAGAAGGCTGCGTCCTCAAGCCATGAACAATCGCACGTGTTGGTGTTTTAACCATTCACTGCGTGTTAATGTCCAGATTGTTTCGTTGACTGCCTCTGAAACTTTTGTCCCTGAGGATCAAACAACGAAACGGGTTGGTGATGATGAAGAAGGGTGGGCGAGATGTTGAGAAACAGAAAGAACAAAACTCTTAATTTGTCGAAATATTACGTCAGGTGTAATAGATTACACTGGGGACCGCGAGAAGGGATGATGCGATCGACGCAAATAAGAGTTTACCGTAATAATGGTGTATTGAATTTGATCTCCTTACATTACAGCATAAAATGTGAGGATGCAAAATAAAAATACTTTGAAGTACATTGGAGCCAAATTTCTCCCCTAAGAAGCACAAGTTTCATATCTTCTTGAATGTAAAGTAGTAAAACCCTGATATCATAAATCTGAAGACAAAAAGTTTGACTTACATTTAGACAAGCAGCGTTTCGCTTAAAGAACGTAAAGGAAGATGATAGCAAACAGAGATATTGGGGTATTACAGTTACTTTCGACTGCATTCCATGATTCCATCGTTCGGAGACAATGGAATTGCCCCATCTCAAACATCCATCGCAAAGCCTACCCATAATAAACGCGATGTACCGTACTGTGAGACAAAGAAACAAATGCATTTGTTCGTGCACCAGCAAGAAACATCGAATCGTCTACGGCACGGATTTTTAAACTGTTGTCGCGGCTCTCAGGGGCGTCGCGGCCAAATGGTAGGGGCGTCCCGTTGATTTCTGTTGTCACGGCGTTAAAGTTCTTAAGTCAAAAATCATAGTTTGGAGAAAACAAGAGTAAAATATTATCGAGCCAACGCTTCTTCCTATGCTCAACGCTATTTCCCAACGCTTTTTTGTCGTTAAGGAGGCAACATTCGAATTCGGTCGTTTTACTAAAATAAAATATAGATACTTAACTTGTAGTTTCAGTACTTAACCCAATTTTGACAAAAAGTGACTTAAAAACTTTTACCCCGTGACTGCAGATTTATTAAAAATGATCTTTAGATTTGATTTAATTTAATCCTTGTGTCATTTATGTCTACAACATAATTTTGTACTACCGTATCATATGTCATTTGTAATACGTATTATATATGATTAATTTTTTGTAATTAATTGTGGGTTAATTAAACCTAGCAAGTTCTTTACCAATACGCTTCTGTAGCTCCTTTAGCATCGACGTACATCCCTAGCGCGCACCGCGACCGGGGATATTTAATGTTTCTATTCACGCAAATCAAGAGTTCTCATGCTCATGCGAGAGCACGGCTGCGGCACAAAAAGTGTTGAGTTTTATTTTAATACTCAATTTGAATGGAGGAATAAAATGGCTTATTATATCCCTTACGCATTTGCGCCCAATCATTAGCAAGCCTACATTAACCCTTGCATTCGAAACTAATTGTTGTCAGGGGGCCGCGGGAAGTTCCGTGTAGGTCAAGGGAGCCGTGGACGCAAAAAGTTTGAAAACCCCTGGTCGGAGGTGCCCTTTAGTCGATGCCGAAGTCGCTGCATCGAACGTCCTGTGGTCACGGCGATTGCATCAGCCGCTGGTGCAGTCGAAGGGCTTCACGGCCGCTTTAAAGGTCGGAGTGAGCTCCACTCCCAATGCACTCTTTCAGCTCCGATCGATGGTTTACCTCAGGGGTGTCAAGGTCTTCCACTAGTGGCTGTGGCACGCGTCGTGGCATCGTAGCATGCCACGAGCTTCTCTGCGCAACTAGCGTCGGGAAAGGGAACTATTAACAACCCCGCCGTTTAACAATAGTGAAGGCGCTGTCTCTTGTAGCGGGGTAAGGAACTGCGTGGAGGGGCGATGTCGTCGTGGCACTTGTGCTACGGACACCCCCTCGTGGCATCGACCTTGACAACACTTTTTTACGTGCATCACGCTGTTACGTCTTTTCATTTCGAACACCCCCGAGGACTCAAAAAATTGAAACGAGGTAATTGCAAATTGACATTGCAAATTGCATATATATACAAGTATATTTCCATGGGAATGGTTCTCCTCAAATAATCGAAAGAATGACAATTATTCCATTTTCAGATTATACGAAATTCGACACATAAAATACATTTTCGAAAAACATTCATTCATTACAAACTTTTAATTCAAAACAAATATTGCCTAACGCTCCTCAGAATCACTGGTGTCGTGCGTTACACAGGAACAGCAATTCATTACTTAAAAATAGCGAAAATGAAAATCAGGTAACGAAATGAATTTACATATTGAACTGTCGTGTTTTTCCTTAATTTTCAACCAAATCAATAACATGTTTGACGAAATTCCGAGTTCATAAGCTGTATAAGTTATTTTTATTCGTCTTTTTATTTTCCCAAAGCTCTTTATCATTTTCCTCAAGCTCCAATTTTCGCGTATGCAATAGACGAGTTTGTTCAGCGTCCCAGAACTATCGATTTAATATTTCCCTTCGAATATATAAGTTCCTGATACGACATACGACGGAGTAAAGGAAAGTGAAATTGTGCATGAAAATGTAAATTTTGTTAACTGTGAAATATTTTGCATCCTGAGCGAATATTTCTCTAAAATACGTCCAACAAACGTCACACAAGTTGACGATCTGATTATTTTTAACGTCGCTATCCCACCATTAGTGAAATTCCGCCCAGTGAGTCGCATTGTGACACTCCCTTTGGAAAAAAATCGGATTCCTTCCAACCTGTGAACACTGAGGGAACCTCGTTCCACGTACTTTGTTGATCACGTGTTATTAGCATATAAAAACTTCGGCAGGGCGAGATAATTCTCTCTTAATGAAGACCGTTACTGCACGACGCGTTGTCTGTCTGCGAGTGTATAACACGACCACGCACTTCGTTTAATGTCGCAGCTCGTTGCCGAGGTTTGCCCGGTCTTTTTGAAACCGAAATGCGCCCCATTGTTTGCATGCAAATCAAACTGTTTTTTCGTCCACCGCGCTTTCCGGGCAAAAATGGTCGATTTAGTGGCGTATTCGGAGGGAACGTTGGGCCGAGTTCCGGCGACCGCAAAGCAGAACAAAGGCCATTTTGCCCGCCCGCCCGCCGGGGGCGGTTGCGGTGGAAGAGGCTGTGACGAAGGCTCTCTGGTGGCGAAGAACGCAAGCTGTAGAAAAAAATGTTTCGACAGCTGCCGCTGGCAGAGGTGGATCCGTGGAAAGAGGGCGGGCGAATTGAGGACGCTTCCCACCTTCAGCGCATTTCTTTGATGGACGTTTTCACTTGGTATAATTTTATTGCGAAATATAATATATAAGTCACTTTTTTTAAAATTTTGAATGTATCACAAACTCGTATCGTATATTTCCTTTTTCAAACAAGATCAATTTTGGAAAAAATGTTGGCCTAATGCTAATATTGTGCAATATTCGTCATCAGTATATTCTTTACTACTTAATTTTGTATTGGTGCCTGGTATTATAAGTGTAAATCAATTCCCTTTTGAATCCATTCATTATAAACTTAATAAATTTAATTCAAATTGTTTAAAAATTCCGAAAAAAATATTAACGAAAGTTATTTATTTTATAGATTGGTAACGCTTAGGGACCAAGATCTTAATGCGGCCCTTTTTTCAACTTATCCTTTTGTCACGTCATTGCAAAAACATTTTTTCTTTAAAGCTTCCGCCCCTTTCTCTTCTCTCCCTCTTCCTCTCTCTCTCTCACACACACACACACACACACACACACCACGTCCAGGAGTACGTTTGAAGAGCAGTATTCTTCTGTTAGCGATTGTAATTTCAAATGGTGCAATGGATTTCTTAAACAATACGTAATCTATTTACATGATTAATTGTGCGTCTGTCAGATTATGGCAAAATGTTTTGCGTGTCATGAAAATGGACACTGACTAGAAACCAGCACGATCTTTTCGAAAAATAAAAAAAATCGTCTCTCGTTTTATCTCGCTTTTCAAGTGTTGTTCTTCCTTTCTCCTCACGGCGCTATGGAGCAGCAAAGCAGGCGACGGCGGATCGGCCGCGGAGGCGCGTGACGATTGCCTTGGACGCGGGGCGACGCCTGCGTTATTGTTTGCGGTTGCGGCAGCGGCGGCCAACTACGGTCCGAATTGGGGAAACCGCTGACAAATTCTCTCAATAACACGAACAGCTCACAACTGTAATAATATAACGCGGGAGATCCTACATTAGGCTCGTCTGCGGGGGATTTTGTCTTTAGCTGCAACGTTAAAGACAAAACCGTTCTCCTCAAAAGATTCGTTTCGGAGCCGTACACTTTTCTGGAGCAACGAAGATACTACGTGCTAGAAGTATGTAAATTGAACAATTTTGAAAATCGTTATAAATGTCATTAGGCCGATGTCAATAAAAAAGTTATATCCACTGAAGTCCGTTATTTATGATATGAGCGGTGTGTCGTTTCAATATTTTTTGCAATACAATCTTCCTTTTAGAAAAAATCATGGATATGTGAAATACTTTTTCTTTGAATAGACGGCTTAGCATCACACGCCATCTTTCCTACGACTCATTTGTTTGGCTTATTCTTAGCGCCCGCCGCCGGGCTTTCGTTCCTTTGTTTCCTTGCTTTACAACGAAATAATAGAATAATAAAACTGAATAATAATAATAATAATAATAATAATAATAATAATAATAATAAATTGCGCATTACAGATGGCAAGGCTCAGGCCATTACGCCTGATTTTCCGCTCAACCACGCTAATCATTTACATTATACTTGCATACATCCTGTTATGTATAAACACCGTCAGATTATGAACCCGACTAAGAAATCTTTGAGAGTGCCAGGCGGCTTTCAGAGGAAAATTTTCGTCCGAGTTTATTCCCAACAAGAGTACCATATTCGTATATTATAAAAATAATATACTATTTGTATATTACAAAAAATATCGAGTAGCGGGCAGGAACTTTAATTTACTTCTGGGAAAAGAAACTATGTAGCGGCTCGAACGAGAAAGACGCAAAATGCCATGAGATATTCCATCGTGAAGACAGGCCCTCACGCGCCAAGAAATAAAATCCCAAGTATGTGAACCGTTCCGCCATACGTTTGCCCGCTTGTCGCGTGCGTTTGGTCAACGTGCGGCAGTGGCGTCGTCGACCGTCTGGCAGCGTGCGTGCAGGGCGCGCGGCACCGCCATCCAGCTGAGAGCGATCAGATGGGGGCAACTGCAGGTGGTCGCCTGCAGCGCCCCCCACCCGCCACTCTCGCTTTTTCTCCACGCCCTCCAACCCCGTGCGCCGCGGCACTGCGTTGTCGTGTCCAGGGCCCTGCAACTCTCCATCAAAACCGAGGACAACCGCTCCAAGGTGCTACTATAGAATGCGCTAGTGGCGCCGGGTACAGGCTTGCCAACATCCGCACAAAAAATTGGCTAAATTGTGAGAAATGCGGAAATAGTCTTTTAAATGTTCAATTATTCATAATATGTACATATAAGAAACCGCTGAAGAAAGCGCGAACATCGACGCTATCTTTTGTAGCATGACGCGCCTGCTTGAGCGTAACGCGAACCTACGTAGCAGCCTCACACGTTTGAAGTATCGTTGGCAGCAGTTCGTATTTTAGATCCTGTAAGAAGTTGTTACAGGAGAATGCGCCACTATAATGGTCTCCACCACGATATATGGGAGTTGAAGGGCCCTGGTCGTGTCAGTTCCCCCGCTATCTCCGCGACCGTAGCGACGCCCCGCAGCGTGGCTGCTTGCCTGTCTGCCACCGATCTACAGCAGTGCTCAAAAACACAGCATCACCTTGATCGCTGTTGTAATCTGCAACATAATCCTGAAAATACACCACTTGAATTGAAAAAATCAAGTGCGTTATGAAGGTAATGGAATCAGAAACATCATATAATACACATAAAATTAGTGATAGTTAATTTGTGAGAGTATATTCGATTAGAAAAATACAGAACGCCCATTTTCTTTATGTGATGCGGTTTCTTTTGAGCACTACTGTAATTCTCGGCAAGTTCCGGCAGATTTTTGCGTTTCCGTAGGCTGCACGGCCTAAAATAGGTGGAAGGGGGAGGGATGAAGTATATTTCTGGGCCTCCTTTTCCCACTTTTTTACTTACATATGATGTATATTACTAGTTAGTAATTTTCTGATCGTCTGCAAATAATAGTGTATTTAGAGTGGTTTCGGAATTTATCTCGGCGCCAGCTGTAATACAGTGTTTCCATTCTCTCAGAATGTCATCTAAATAGATATTAAATAAGCTCGATGATATGCTACAACCTTGTCTAACACCTCGATTAATTTTAAATTCCTCGGATAAATTTCCAAATAAATCCAATACATTCATAGTTCTGTGGTAAGGATTTGATTATTTCAATTAAAAGGAGTGGAAATTATAGAACAAATTAGCCATTTTAGATAACAGGCTGTGATATTACTTTTGAATTCAATAAAATAGTATTTCATTTCAAAAGACATTTCAATAAAAACCCAAAGATTTCAAAGCATCTGTGAGACAACAGTAAAGTGCCTGGCAAAGAATACAAGAAAGAAAATACAACTATCATTTTATAAAATAATGTATATCCCCATTCTTCTTTATGGATGTGAGGCGTGGACCATGAAAAAGAAAGTTTTTTCCAGAATACAGAAGTCTGAGATGAGGCTCTTGAGACAAGCCAAAGGTTACACACTACATTAGACAAAATAAAAAGTGAGATAATTAGAGAATTGTCCCAACATCTACACAGAATGAGTAGTGACCGCAACCCAAAACAAATATATCACTACAGACCTCATGGCAAAAGAGATGGCGGCCGTCCAAGATTAAGATGGCATGCTGCAGACGGAACAGGAGAATCTCCCTGAAGAGATGATGATGATGATGATGATGATGATGATGATGATATTGATTTTGTGTTGAACAATTTACAGGTTTCCAACTGACTTGTAGTATAATAATCCCCAAATTGTTATGTTTAAAGGGGGAACTCATGGACTGAAATCATTTACGGAAATAAATAAAATAATTTATTACGGACTAAGGGGTCCTTTCCAAAATTTTCAAGGAGCCTTGCCCTCCTCCTTCCTGCGCACCCTTCTACCTGTTTCGCTTTCCTCTTTCCTCTTTTGCTCAATTCTAATTAGTGAAATGCCTCATCATTCACTTCCATCCTTCTTCCTCAACATCATCGAATCAGATTCAGGAAATTGGCCGCAGTTTGGGTTCAGCATATCATATTTTGTTATTTTAAAAATAATTCATACTGGACGCTCGCAGAAAACTAGCTCGCCACCACTCTTGATGTATTTTCTTCCTTTCCTCACGTCTTCCTGCTGATAAACTTGCATTAAGTGTTTTGGCACTTCAGGATTAGCTAAGATCAAAAAACATTCCCTCGTGCCCTTATTCAATAATCTTCCATAAAAGAAAATTCCGTTAATTAAAAATAAATTGATTACTGATCTTAAAATTGCTATAAGGAGTATTATTATGGAGTATTATTATTAAAACTATTACTAATTTAAAAATAAATGATGCAATTATTTTTCTGTCCATTTAAATCATACCTCATCCTTTAATTTTAAAACGCGTGTTTTCAATTGCATTAAGACCACGAGAATTTAGAGTTCGAAATTCTGAGTGCTTGCTGCAATAATTTTTCATCCCTCCCCACACGCATGGAAATTGCATTGGATGCGAGGGTGCCACCAATCATTTTTAGCCATTCTGTAATGTCCGGAGCACGAAACAATAATAGCCATTACGTAATTTAATACATTTATTGATCACAATAACCCTCTCTAACGCATTTGCAACTAATTGCCGGCCGTCGTTATTGTTGCCAACTTCGTTGGGCACCATTTGACTTAGCTGGCAGATTGTAGCGACTGTGAGAATCATCATACTACTCTAATTGCTTGGTTTTTTGCTATTTCACACACAAGTTTTCTTTAGTTCTGGTATCCGTAACTCCAATCCTTCACAAAAATTTAGTTGACAAATGAATTAAAGATAACAAGATAACAGCGTTGTTAAATATTTGATAATGTTATCTATCCTCTTCACGGAATTTACAAGTAAGAGACCATTTGCATAAAAAACAACGGATTTGATACAACAGTACTGCCAACCAAACAACCAAACTCTCACTCCTCCCGCTTCTAGAGCTTAACAGAACGTGTGAAGATTATATAGTGATGTCCAGGAATATTATGGTCGTGGTATGAATGAGGAGTCCTCAATTGTAGGAGGATATTTTTTCTTAGTTGGAGTGCATTGTTGAAAAGTTGCACCCTCGTTATTATTCATTTCGATTAAGTTTAATTTTTATTAATATGCAATTACATGCAACTGCTGTTATATCGGATATTTTAATGAATTATTCATAAACCACACTGGTAATGCAATTGAATATAAATGTGTTATTTCTCTGAACTTGTTTCGTAGCTCTTGTGATGTGAGCAATGAATTTTGTATTTCACTGTTTATTTAAATGTCGAATGAAGAGAGATGAAACGAATCAACACGATTATATAGATTCCATTGTCATCTTTGTGGATTAAAACGAAACAACATTTAATCTATATTGATGCATAATTATATGCAGTGAGAGGATTATACATAAATGTCATTAATTCAGTAAAAAATATGTAATGCATTAAAAATTACAAGCGTTTGAAGCATTCAATAAAGTTGCCTTATTGTTACATTTTGTACCATTTGTCGACGAATACTTTGTATAAAAGGTCAAAAATTTGTGAGAAAATTTTATTTTTTAAAATTCCCTTTGTCAAGTATTGATTGAAAGTAATGACAAAGAGAAAAGAAGTGATTTTCTCCCCCTTCTACGATAAACTATAATAATACGAGCAGTTTAATAAAACGGAATGCACTAATATCTTTCGCCTAGAAATAAATTGTAATACAATTCATGACGTAATACGCATTCGAAACACTTAATTATATAATGTGACAATTAAAATGTATTTACATTTCTATCACAGTTCTTAGACAATATTAGCAATGTCAAATACAAACTTAGAAATGGGAGAGATGTACTCTGAAACACGTTACATAATTGATTACATTATCTACATTTTGACTCGAGTAAATTAAACGAGTGCGAATTGATTTGTCAGACAATTCATTTGTCATTCAAGAGCCATTTTTTTCGATAAGGAGCAAAACAGAAATAAGGCATGACCCCGAAATTCAGATAAAATGAAAGCTTTGATGATGTATTTACTTGTGGGTTAATAATTCTTGTGTTGAGCTGTTTGGATTCGACCTATTCAATATCTTCTAAATTTACATTTCTACGTCTATAAACTTCGTACCAACGAGTCACAATGACTTCTTGCCATATACAGACTGAGTCACGTAACTTTAGCATCTCCTGAAGATAGGAAACCGTTGACTTATTACAATACAATTTTCACGGACGTACATGAGGGCATGGGGCTAATTGATGCGTGCATTTATTTCTATTTTGTCACTTGTATTTTACGAGATATACAGGTTATTGACTCATCCGATAAATTTAATTACCTTAGATCACGAGGTAAAACTATCGAAATCTACATAACGAAAGTAAAGATAAATCCTCGCGAATCGTAATATACAAAAATATAGTATGTTGGTCTCATATTTAGTGTTTTTGAAGTGTTCTCTTCCTCAAGCGTTCCAACTCGCCGCCAGGCGCCTCTCCGGCCGCGCTTGCCCGTCCGTGTATTTGTAGGCTCTCCCAGCCGCTACATTCCACAAATGGCCTCCGCCGCCCCGGGCACCGCCTCGACTTCGTCAGCGGCCTCTTGACATTTCCACCTCCCTCTCATCCTCCACCCCATCACCTGCACCCTCCCTTCCCCCGCCCCTTACTCACTCCATGCCCCTCCGCTCGATCCCTCCTCCCCCGCTTTCTCCCTCCCACCCCATCATCCCCCACCCCTCCCATCCTCCCCGCGGCCCCTCACTTCCTCCCTCGCCAACTCACTCCATGCCCCTCCCCTCGATCCCTTCCTCCCCCGCCCCTCCCTTCCCTTCGCCCCCACCCTTTCCCCCGCTCTCTCCCTCCCGCCCCATCATCCCCCGCCCCCTCCCTTCCTCCTTCGCCACCTCATTTCCTCCCCTCGCCAACTCACTCCATGCCCCTCCCCTCGACCCCTCCCTTCCTCCCCTCGCCCCCACCCTCCCCTCCTCTATCCCCTCGACCCCTCCCCTCATCCCCGCCACCTCCCTTCCTTCGCTCTCCCCCTGCCACTCTTCCCCTATCCCCTCTCGCCCTCCCGGCCGGTGGCGCGCGCTCTCCACGCGGTGTACATCACGGCGGCGGCGGCGGCGCCCGCCCTCCCGCGCTTCCTGTCGCCTTGTGTATCCCGCGCGCGCGGAAACAATCCCGCGGAAGGCGCCCCGGCAGAGCTGTCACCCTCTGTCTGACGCCGCCTCGGTCATCCCGGCCACGCCCCCTCCGGCTGCGGCGCGGGCGCGCTCGCGGCTTCCGCTTTGTCTTGCGTTCGCGCAGACCGCTGCTACAGCTGGCGCGAGTCCGCGCTCTGCTCTCGGAGCGCGCGTTTGTCTTGTGCCACCGGGCTGGAGCGCCGTCGCAACTACTGTCATAACTTTGATTATCACTCGGTATTAATACATCCACAGGCACTTGGCTCTCCGCGTTCTATGCAAATGAGCTCCCTTCCACCTGGCAGTGGTGATTGCTCTTTCCCTAAGATACCACCACCACCACCACCATCACAACCACCACTACTACTACGTCTACAATTACTAATAATAATTAACTATTATTATCTTTTAAGTTCGCGACTAAAAATGTCAGGTTTCAGTTAAATATAAAATCTACTACAGGTTGCTACCAGCTTCCTAGGGAACGTATCTAGTGGCTGTCAGCGCCTCTAAAATACTTTGCCTAAAATATGGTCTGTTCAAGTTGTAATTATTATTATTATTATTATTATTATTATTATTATTATTATTATTATTACTATTATTATTATTATTACTATTATTATTATTACTATTATTATTATTATTATTATTATTATTATTATTATTATTGAGAGTCTCCCGTGATGAGTATCAGATTAAACTTCTCCATTATCAAAACCACCAGCATTTCTAAACACAACCACCCTCTATTCCTTTCTTGAACCTTGAATTTCCGATTCTCCTCTTACTCACGCCTCCTTCTCCTATCCGTTAGCCCTTTTGCCCTGAAGTCTTCGCTGCCACAGCACCACCCTCATCTGCCGCAGCCGCGGCCACCACTGTCACTTCATCTCCGAGATCCCTGGCGTTTGCGCACTGTCCTCTGATCTTCGCCATCCCACCCGTCTCCTTCGACCGGCTCCCGCGCCTTTGACGTCAAAGCATCCGTCACCACTGACATCACCACTGTCCCCGCCGGGACCTCCGCTACCCGTGACGTGTGATTACTTCCTTGACGTCAACTTACCGCACCTCTACTCTTCCACTAGTACTTTCCTATTACCCTCCCTCACCACCACGTCTCTTTGTCAACCAAACTATTCTACTTTTAGTTTCCTGTTTCAATTTTCTTCAGATGACAAACTCACAGTATCAACCACAATAAATTCTTCATGCTTCTTATTTTTCCGTCATTCATGTCATTATTTCAATTTCTTTCGTTGGCGTATCTCTCTTGCAAAAACGAGTTAATCTATCTTTGATGATGAAGATAAAGAAATCTGTATGTGTACATTGTAGAGCTGGCCATAAATTACAAAACGCAAATTTGGAGTATGTTGAATACCCCCTCTCCCCCTGTAATGCACCAGTAACGTGCTATTGAATGGCCCCTAAATAGAGTTTTTGCA
Source organism: Acheta domesticus (assembly GCA_031308135.1). NCBI lineage: Eukaryota > Metazoa > Arthropoda > Insecta > Orthoptera > Gryllidae > Acheta > Acheta domesticus. Next base: position 30,180,841 of record JAHLJT010000631.1, on the reverse strand, counting down.
CCCTCGACCGCGAAGAACTATCAATCTTCTGCGCATGCGTAGATTCACTAAAGTGATGCGAAACTTGCACTGCGCATGAGCAGAAGATCGATAGAACTTAACGTTTGAGGGTAAAAAACTCCCTAGTCACTGCGCAACGACAGCGACAATCCCCCTCCTTTAGAAATACAATAAGTGAAAATAAATTACAACTCAGTCCAAAAATTGTATTATTTTTTGGGGTAGTATATTAAAATGTATGATAGAGTCGGAATTAATTGTCGGTGCTGACTGAACCTAACAATAAGATCGAGAGCAAATTTTGAATGAAGGAACACGAGAAAATGTCTGATCACAACCTGTGCACAAGCCACCGCTTTAGATGGCGAATGGGCGAGAATCTACTGCCAATTTAATTGTATTCTACAAAATACTAGACGTCAGTTTTCAATTTTTTTCGTAATCTTACAGATTCAATACAGAATTGAAGAAAATATTATATTTATTACAACTTTCAATTACTTTAAATTACTTATTTTAAAACAAATTATTTAGATTAAATTTTAATGTTTTAGTACAAGACAAAAACGAAGTGTTTCAACAAATGTTAAAAAATGTAAAAAATATCGAAACACTAATCGAATAACCCCCTGCCCCTATGCAACACAGCGCAACGCTGCCTTAAACCCCCTCACCCTTTAATAGCGTTACGTAATTAGTGGACGATTCCTTTACACTTTTTCATCTAAATTGTGCATTTTATACTTTTTTGCTTTATAGTAGCAGTAATTATCTAATTTCTCCGATTTTTTGACTACCGGTTTCACCTTCTTTGGCATTATTACAATCTTCTCTTTTTAAAAATTCCCTAATGCTACTGCAATTTTTGTCACCACCAACACTTACCTCCCCTTTCAAGTAACAGCACACAATGAGACATCGCCATCACTACCTTCAGCCCCAATCAGTCATTACTGTCGCCACCCCTACAACGACCATCACCTTTGCCACATCGAGTCTAGTACCTTCACTACAATCACCTCTTTCTCAGCCTTTTAATGCCAGCACCACGACACAGTTCAACCTTTTCGACCTTCCCATGCCTTGCTGGATCCTCTACGATCGCCTTCTTCATTGGCGTTGCCTCACATCTCTATTGTCTCCGTCCTCCCGAGTCCGCCCCCTACTTGCAAGCGGACACTTCCAATTTCGACCTGCTGATACCAATCGCTTACTCTTCTCCGACTTTTTCGATCACGACCTCCACCAATGGTCCACTCTTAAATCTTTGGTGCCAGAGATCTACCCCCTCAACCAACATATCCACCTTTTCCAGTGCACTTATTCTTCTTCTTCTTTTTTTGACATTTTTCATTTGAATCAACCACCTACACCCCACAAACGGTCAATTCCTATTTCGCTCACAGATACTAGTTTTATCTCATCCACCAGCAACTAGCCTGAATTTTTCAAACCCCTCCTCCACCTTCACTGCATGTCAGTGCTGCCTCATTCAACCCCTTCCATTTCCACCTTTTCGAGGACATCTCTATCAACGACGATTCATCTACCATCACCCACTTCCGTCTACCCCTTTGGAATCCACTTCCTCTGCCTCCGCTTTCACTCCGTTGTAATCTCCTTTTGATTCCAGTCCCATTCTGCACCTACCACCACCACCACCACCACGACCACCACGACCACCATCTTCACCGAATCCACAGCCTCTGCATCCACCAGCAGACCGCTCCCACATCCGCCTTTTGATGCCAGAGTCCTCCCTTATCTACCACCACCTCCCTACACCTTTTCGAGTCTACCTTCTCCGGCGCCACCTCCCCCTCCTCGGCCTTTCCGAGTCTGCCGCCGCCTCCGCCGCCTGCGCTCTGCCTCTGTTTTCATTCCATTCTAATACTCACCGTTTCATTCCAGTCCCCTTATGCATCTACCACCACCACCATCATCACCACCACCACCATCATCACCATGACCATCTTCACCGAGCCCACCTACTTGTACATCCACCAGCAGACCACTCCCATCTCCGCCTGTTGATGGCAGAGTCCTTCCTTATCAACCACCACCGCCTGCAGCTTCTCCGCCGCCACCGCCCCCTCCTCGGTCTTTCCGAGTCTGCCGCCGCCGCCTCCGCCGCCTGCGCCGCCCGCGGCGTGAAACATTGAGCGCGGCTGAGCGGGCGCGCGTCTATTATTCAAGCGGCAGCGGCGCGGGGACGGGCGCGGGCGCGGGCGGCGGCTGAGGAGAAACGAGCAGGAGCGCCGGGCGGGCGGGCGGGCGCACGTGACGGCCGGACCGGAGCCAGCGCGGGGTTGCGCCGAGCTGAGCCTAGTCGCGGAGCGGTGCCGTTTCTCGCGGCCCAGCGGCCATCCGCTCCGCTGCCCCTCCCCCCACGGCCCCGCCCATCTCGGCGCTCGCTCGCGCCCGGCCACGCCCCGACTCCGACCTCCGCGACGCGCAGTGGCTCCCAGCGACCTGGGCGGTGGGATAGTGCAAGCCCACGCATTTTGACACGTTCCCCACGTGATAAAGAGGAGTTACTGTAAGAAAGGACCAGTTTGACAGGTCGGGAAACAAATGAACGACATGCAGAGCGATGGCATTGCCACAGATAGTGATGAAGCCATTTATAAATTAGCAATTTGTAATCGAACGCACTGACAAAATGAATGCAAGATCATAACTTGCGGTTATGTTGCTAGTAGTGGCCAAGCAGTAGTTGTCAAAGAGATCCCTGCTAATATTAGTGAATCTCTCTATACTTAGGTATTCAACTTGAACTATAAAATCGTAAAGGGGCCTTCACATACTCAGACGACTTAGTATGTGGCTCAGGGTATATGGCTCAGGACAGTAGCTAGATAGCTAGGTCGAATTCAGCCGCTGCAGCGCGCTGTCTGGAGGACAATTCTAGCGGCCGGCTGCTCTGACCGGTAGTTCTCCGTGGTTTCTTTGACCAACACCAGGCGAATGCAGGAACAGTACCCCAACAAACGGACCATGGACCGCGCGCGATATTTCCTTCGTCTCCCTCGTTCTATCCTCACCTCTTACACACACATACTTTCTCTGACATGCATTTCACAATCAGACATATCGGAGACTTCGAGCTTATCCCCTCTGGGAAGGTGTCCCGCTGGTGAGAGGTCCTTCACTGACGGAAACCCCCACTAGCCGGCGTGAAGTCGTCGCCGGATCTCACCATCCAACGGGGGAAATATCTCAGGCATCACCCGAGGAAAACGCATGTACTACATTTACGGGGCTAATGACCATAGCAGTTGACATGCCCGGAATCAGTAATCAATCGATTCATAGCTCGGATACATGGCAGTTGCCCATTCCGATTTATTTATCGACCGCGTAAACGTGAGTCTGTAGCCATAACCAAACAGGTATGCTGAGCCGACGGGCAGTAGTGACGCGCCCTGGCTCAAATAGAGCGCAACAGATAAGCGGGCGAGCAGGGGCCCAGTTTATTTCGAACAAACGTTGTTTAAAGACTGTGTAGCTTAATCAAGGAATTTGACATTAATTGGATGATTTGGGCAGTCTATTAAAGTTAGAACGACGAAAGTGGATATTCGTTCGGTCCAGAAAGGGCAAACAGAAATAATGTTTAACTGTTTCCTGGCTTTCTCAGGTAACAGTCAACTCCCTGTGAATCCCATTTTCTGGAGGTTGGTCATCTTAATCACATATTTTTGAAATCACGATACTGTAATAACGATTGCTAATTATTCCATTAATATTCACTAGTTGACTTGTCTCTATTCCTAGAAAGTATAATTGTAGAAAGTACTCGTATTTGTAAGACTGCAATGACTTGACTGTCCCACTACGAGCGCCGAGGCCAGACGCAAACCCCAAAGTGGAGAAGCAACCGCGAATTCGAGAGCGACGTTGTGGGCGGCGATGCGAAGCAGCAGCCGCTTCGATGCCCCGGGAGCAACACGAGAACTTGGCCGCAGCGCGATGCGTCCGGACGCTGCAGCCATGCGCGTGGGTCCACTTCCCACAGCGCACCCTCATCACACGAAACGTGCGCACAACCGGTGCTTTTAAGAGTTGTATAAGCGCCCCTTCTTGGGACCCCTTCTTGGGGCTCCTTCTTGGGCCCAATCTTGGGTCCCATCTTGGGTCCCTTCTTGGGACCACGGGAAGCCCGCGCCTCGCGCCTCACTGCACCCCACGAGAACCAGAAAAGTTCGCACAATCGTCGGTTCAATGCCAACTACGAGCTCGAAGTTTTATTCACGGATAGAAATGGCGAACAACCGTGTCTCGTATGTCACAAGATGGGTCGGAGAAAAATGTAACAGCAAAAAGTAAAAGAAACATTTACAAAAGTATGGTCAAGTATGTATTACAACCAGATACTTAAAAATTAAATTTATGAAGTGTGTATTATATTATTATTATTATTATTATTATTATTATTATTATTATTATCAATGAGAGATCGTCAAATTTTGTTCTTTTAATTTATATTACAAATATTTTCAAAATCAGTAGCAACAGTAAAAATTGACCATGAAGTGTGTGTAAGTTGTCGAGCAGTTTAATCTGAAATAATAGTATACACAATGAATCCCCCCTCTCCAGAAACAACAGACGTTATTTTAAGTCTTTAGTTGTCAAATTCAACATAATTCAACGCGTTTCCGTCTTAAGAGCCGCAGGACTTTCCTCCCACCGAGGGCTCGGGCAGCGGCCACTTGCCCCAAAAGTGAGTCTTTTACTATAACTATACTATACTATACTATACTATAATAGAAACCGGTAGGGCGCGGAAGGGCTGCCATCGCCATCACGGGGCGCGTTGCTGGGGCCCTTGTGCGAGCCTGTTCTAAGCAATCATTCAACTGAGAAATGGGTACGACAAACAAAAGCAAAGGAACGGTAGAATCGCAGTATTCCGAGCGTCGCTGATCCGAGATTCCGTGAAATCCAAGGTGAAAAAGGCCTGATGTGCGCCAAGACAAGCAAACAAGTGGGAATAATCAAGGGGCGGGTTGGCAACACTGTTTCTAACGTCACGTGTGCGGCGGTCAGTGCCAGTGTCAATCTGTTTGCAGCATTGTTGTGACCGGTTGGCGCTCGTTTATGTGTGTATCTGTAATTTTAATAGTATCTGCACATTAAATTTGATTTCGTTATACATTGCAGTTGAAAATTCCGTTATGTACTTAAGGGCCCTGCTTACGGAGGTTCGTGTATTTACATAAGAAATTGTATTGATTCTACCTTCTTGTCAGAATTCAATTTATATGCAGTTGAAAAAGTTTTTGAAACAACAGTAGTACATCTTACTATGCTCAAAATTATCTTACTTTGCATTTACAGACCTCCAACAAAGCGAGCTTCAGATTATTTCACTTTCTTGGAAAATCTAGAGATAATTCTGAACAAAATTAGTAAACTCTCTTTTAAATCCATTGTTGTATGTGGAGATTTCAATATTGATTTTCTGAGCGAATCCCACGAAAAAGAGAAGTTTCTCAATTTACTTCATTCTTTTAATTTAGACATTACAGTGAATGTACCTACACGGAATACCCTAAATGACAAAAAGCATTAGATCAAATTATAATTAACAAAACCACAACTACATATGAAATAATAACGAATAATCTAGGATACAGTGACCACGATGCACAAATTCTTACAATTACTAAGAACATAAACACTGACACAATAAATAATACACGCATGTGCAGAGCATTCACTAAAGTTAATATAAAATTATTTACGGACTACTTGATGAAGGAATCATGGGCCGAAGTTTATAACGCTGTTGACACAAATGAAAAATATAATTTATTTTTCTCCAAGCTTTCAATTCATTTTAACGCGTGCTTTCCTCTTAAAAAGAGAAAATTAAACATTTCAAGCAAAAGTAATACTTGGATCACACAAGGAATTAGAACATCGTGTAAAAACAAACGTACGCTTTACTTTATTTCTAAACATCATAACGTATCACCCGGTTTCCATATATACTTCCGAGAATATAAAAGAATTTTAAGAAAAGTAATAGTTCAGGCAAAAATAATGAAAATAGTCAGGACATTTTGAGCGCTAGTAACAAAACTAAAGCAATGTGGGATATCGTAAAAAATACAACCACATCATCTCGATACCTTGTAGAGAATGTTATTTTAAAGGATAATGAAAGAGAAACGAGTAATCCGGAAAAAGTTGCCAATCTCTTCAACAAACACTTTTCCAGAATTGCGTCTGATCTCACGAAGGGACTAAAATCACAAAATTCAACATTTTACACTTCCCAAAATATTTCAGATACGATGTTTATTCCCGAAACTTCTCTCAACGAAATCCTCAGAATAGTCAGTAAACTAAAAAATAAATATTCATCTGGTTTAGATGAATTTCCGGATTGTTTATTAAAAACTTGTGCACCTGCCTTTATACATCCGTTAACTCACATTTTCAATGCTTCTTTATGTACAGGAATATTTCCAGATATTTTCAAAACCGCAAAAATTAAGCCACTTTTTAAAAAAGGGAACAAAAATGATATTCAAAATTACCGGCCAATTTCTCTTTTGTCAGTTTTCTCAAAAATATTAGAAAGGCTTTTCTACTTACGAATGGAATCATTTCTCAGGAAAAACAGAGCGTTTTCAGACTCACAACACGGTTTTAGAAAATCAAAATCTACGGAAACTGCCATTTTTTCTTTTCTCAAAGATGTTGCTTCATCAATAGACCAAAATGAAATATCCATTGGAATATTCTTAGATCTCTCGAAAGCTTTTGACGTTATTGATCATAAGATCTTGCTCTCAAAATTACCTTCGTATGGAATTCGTGGTATTGCCCTAGATTGGATAACTTCTTACTTTAAACATCGGACTCAAAGAGTAGAAATACCATACTGGCAGGAAAGGACATTACATACTTATCTTTCCAATTCTTTGCCAATTGAGCATGGGGTCCCGCAAGGTTGATCTTAGGTCCTATTCTCTTTCTGCTATATGTAAACGATATGCCCTCGTCTATTAAAAATGGAAGAACGGTTCTGTTTGCTGATGACACGAATGTTCTTTGCAAAAAAGAAGCAGTAAATAGTACAATTTCAGAAGTTTCAAATTGGTTTAATAATAACAAATTAATTGTTAACGAAAGAAAAACTGTTTCAATGCATTTTTGCATCTCCAATCGGAAATCGCGTGTTCCATTGAAAATGAACAATATGCAATTAGCTGATGTTGAGGCAACAAAATGTTTAGGTCTTTCAATTCAGGGGACCCGGAAGGCTGTACCTTTTCCTAGTTAAAACTGCAAGTTATAGGTACATTTTTTTTGGAAACTATACAAGGTATTACAATGAAATTTTTACAGGTTGTTAAGCAGGCTTTATTCAATAATTAAAAATGTTTTGGGTGCAATGCATTTTAATTTGATGCATTAATAATTTTTTATTTGAATACTAATAATTTAATTAAAAAAAATCACACAAAATATCTCATAACATGTTTTCTGTGACATGAAATTAAACAGGAACATTTTAAAATAGTAAACACACATATTACATCAGCCTGTGAAAATTTGAGCACTCTATGTACTATAGTTTTAAAGAAAATTGTACTTTTAATTTAAAAAATGTAAATTTGAGAAAAAAAGCTTTTACTTTTAGCTTTAAAAAAACCTGCTACCTGTTTAGAACATCCCAACAGCATAGGATGGATTGTCAGGGTCTTCAATGTCATCTAACAGTTTTCTTTTTACACTTTTTTACTGTTGAAGTTTGTTCTCATAAGCATTTTGCACTTTTTCAGCATTTCTGATTCTTTCAGAGTCTATCGCAGCCATGGACTTAATTGTGAAGCATCCTGGTTTCAGTCCTAGTCTCTTCAGAACTTCACATTTAATTAAATTTCCTTTGTTGTAAACTGCTACAGCATAATATACTCCAAAATGTAAAGTGCTAATTTGAACAAAAACCCTTTTGGGAATGCGACTCCAAATCACATTGTTCACACTTTCATTGCAATTTTGGGTTTTTCCGTGTAGACATTTTTCCAATAATGTTGCACTACATAGTTCTCTAAATATTGGTTTTATTTCTTCCATGATTGCTGGAGGCAAATTGTGTTTGTGCTCATATATTTCTTCTGTGTTTTTTAATTTATTGTACTTACACCATGACGATGGACCAGCTGGACATAAACTGTGCTCAGGTTTTGCATCTGTTGACATGGTATGAAAAAATAATGCCCAAATTGCCTTCCTCATGTCACTCACACTTTTAGTATTCTGCCTGATACAAAGCCCATAATATCTCTGCAATCTGTCTATGGCATCATCTGTCAGCCTATTCCTACCTCCAATAGGTTTTCCATCACCAAGTTGCTTTTTCCCTAATTTTGTTTTCAGCTGCCTCAATCTTGATCCCATTCTCTTCTGAATGTGGCCAATACATTCCAGCTTTTTTACTTCAATGTCATTACCATAGAGTTTCAATTCTTCAATTGTCTTGAAACTTTTGCAGTCACCATCACCTAGGAAATTAACATATCTAGCCTTGTACCATGCGACAGACCTTTGAAACATTTTCTTTACCCCTTCAACTTCCATACCACCACTGCTTCCGCTATAATTAGCTTGACAACTTTCATCATGTTTATTTTTAATTCTGTCAGGGCATCTGCAATATTTTGATAAAATTACTACATCAATCACCTTTGCAGTGTCTCCACTAGTGGCTGTTACCACACCGTTGAGTGATTGATGCCTTCTCTTCTGCCAGGAGCCATCTAAGCCTACAGTAAGGTCCCTTTTGTTGACACTGTCATTGACACTAACAGCTTCTTCAACTGCTTCCTGCATAGTTTCTTGTGCAATATCTTCCACAACAGACCCTAGTGTTTTGTTGTAAATACTAAATTTTGTGGGAGGCTTGGGTAAGTTCATAAGACCACACATCATTTGTCCTGCTGTTGCTCCTTTTCCAATAGAGCGAAGGGGATAAACCAGTCTCAAATTAAGTTCAAATAACTTTCCTGACTCACTTTGCACAGAGTGACAGTTAAAAAATGATACTGTGTAATCACACATATCACTTGATAGCATTATTTCACATGCAAGGCCAACATGTCGCTTTACTTGAAGTTCAAGACCATCTTGATTACAATTTTTACACTTGATATAATTTCTAAAAATGTCTGATAATACACTTATATCAAATACTTCATTTATAAAGTTTTTATTTGTTTCCTGGGACATTTGTCTGTACCTGTCTTCACTGGTAGTCAATTTCCTCTTGGATGCACTACACTGAGAGGAAGAAACATCACTGTTTTCTTCAGACCTAACCTCTACATTTTCAGAAACATTTTTCCAAACATGCTTCTTCCCCTTATCTTTCCGCTTTTTAAATGTTCTATTACTTACTCGCGGCATTTTCGCTACAAAAATGGTATTCAAATAAGAACCCACTCACTCTCTCTACCTGATCAACTCTTCGGAACAACAAACTATAAATCGCGCTCGAAACTCAGAAAACAACAAACTCAGATGAAATACCGTCTTATTTTCTCCTTGAATAGAGCTGCCAACCTCTGCACAGAATCCACACAACGCAAAATGTCCCTATCACGGAATAAAATAGAGGGAAGTTCAAAAGATGTAAAACTCTTCCTCCGACAAAAACAACCTGTCAAACGTGTCGGGAAACGCCCACAAAAAGCAACGCAGGTACTTTTTCTTTATTTATTTTTAAATACTTAGAATTAAGCTAGATGCGTGATTCTTGAAGCAAATTATTCAGAAAACATGGTAAAATTTTAATACGCAAAAAACCAAAAATCCATATTTTTCAAATTTTTCACCTTCCGGGTGCCCTTCAATCAAACCTCAAATGGAATGTACATATAACAGAATTAAACACTAAATTAAGTTCATTATGCTATGCATTCAGAATTCTTTCAAATTCTGTCAGCCTTTATGCAGCTCGTTGCGTTTATTTTGCAAATGTGCATTCCCGCCTGAGATATGGCATAATATTCTGGGGAAGCTCATCCTGTAGTATTCAGACCTTCAGATTGCAAAAGAAAATTATTCGAATAATGAAAAAATGCCTTCCACGTGATTCCTGCATGCCTCTTTTCATTGAGCTGGGAATCCTACCATAGCCTTGTCTATTTATTTACGAATCTGTAATATTTGTCAAAAATGACCTACTTAACGGAGGGAACATATTTTCATGCAATATTGATATTTATAATTACAACACACGCCGTAGAAATCACGTGCATCAAGTTGCAGTATCAACAGCTCAGTACAAGAAATCAACATACAATACATGTACGTTACTTTACAACGCATTGCCAGATGACATAAAACAATTAAAGTCGGTATACAAATTTAAGTTAAAAGTAAAATCTTTTCTGCTGCAAAACTGTTTCTATACAATTAGAGACTATACTGATCGTGAAAAAGAAAAATAATGTAACAAAACAAGATATATAATGAATTAGTTTATGTTTGCATTGTATACATTTAAAAAAATATTTAATACGCCTGTAACAAGTAATGTACTTCAGCTTCCGGGTCAATGACCCCCATCTCGATCAGGTTTTTGTCCAGTTTCCTTGATCCATAGAGCAAATGCTGAGATGGCCCCTTGTTTTGCTTCTGGACGTAAATGTAGCTTCACTGTGCGCACGTTTTGTTGAGCACTCCTTTTGCCTGTAGTTCATTTACAGTTGAAATTGATTTTCTATAACTCGGGAAAAAACATTTTTCAAATATCTTTATTTTTCTAAAATAATTATTTTCTAAATTAATTTTTTCGTTTTCGTTGTTTTTTTTTAAATAAAATTCTGGCCCTCAAGAAAATGTGCGCAGATAAATTTCTTTCCCCACACGTCATATACAGTTTTTACTGGTTTTTTTGACAAAATAAAAAAAAATAAATACTTTCCTCTTTTTCGTGCAATCCGAGTTTTCTGTAATCCGAGGTACCATCAGCCTCAATTATTTGAGACTATCGCGGTTTATCACTGAGTGGTAAAAGTGGCATTTTATTTTGCGAGAAGGAAAGGTTGGGACACGAGGCCCATCGGTCGAATCCTACGCAAAATGGCACAATCCTACGGGCAAAATAAAATCACTTTTGCTATGTGTGTCGTAGACTGTTTTTGAGACAGCCTTACTGATTTCCGTTTTATTTTAATTCAAGAACATAAATAATTTAATGACACATTAAGGCTAGAGGTAGATGATGCGGTCAGAGGAAAGTATTTCTGTTTTGTCTGTTGCAACATTTGAGCATCGTCTCACTTTTAACACTAATGTTAAAAAAAGTAAGTGAAAAAAAGTACTTTTAGCACGCTATGATTGTCTTGAAAGAACCGATTTTACTAGTGACAGTCTAAAAAATTAGATATATTCCATTTGTCAAATAATTTTTTTCGTGATTTCTATTTTCTTTTAACATTTATTTCCATTCTCATACGATCGAATATCATTTATTCGCATAATGGAAAACTGAACACCGATGTTCTTCATCTACAGAAATAACTCCACAATAAATATTTTGAGTACCATTCTTTTTGCAGAGGTTCTTCTATGAAGAAATGCAGCCTTCCGTACATTGTATCAAAATAAGCCGTTAATAATAGTATCTCACAATTCTAAGCGTTGCAGAAGAGTGTAATGGGAAATTTCACTATTTTATCTCTTTTAATAAATATATTCTATTCAAAAGCATTATTTTCCTGTGACTGAAAGCAGTCGCTCTACCACCACAACTATTGATAAAATAACGTAAAATGAATGTGCGGGCTTTCATCCTTTTTTCCCTAACGTACTTATTTTCTTCCAACAGTGATGTATACAGAATGAGAGACATTAAAAAAATATACATTCTTTTTCAGGTGTCTCTCCTACTAGCAGATACATTTTTAGTTGTTTTTTGTCGGACGTGTTTTTTATTACTTTTATATTAACTAAAGAGCCTTGTAATAGTAGGAGCTTGCTTTCAACTTAAATCATCAACATGTATTCCCAACGTTATCTACTTATTGATCCATAATTTTAAATTTTATATCTATTTAATAAACAACTCCCATAAGCAAAACATTAATTATCTCACTATATCTCTAAAACTGAAACATTTAGAAAGTGTACCTGAGTATATTTTTAGACTTTCTGTTATTTTCAGTATCTTATGTTTTAAGACAATCAGTAGAATTATTAAACAGGTCAATTGTATTTTATGTAATCTTAATGACAGAAATTGTTTATTTTATATAAATATAACAAGTTATTGTTTTGTATTCATATAAATCAAGTTATTTCTATAGTTGTTAGTATTTGTATAATTCAGTCAATTGTATTATATTAATATTTTCCATTTCTGTCTATATTTTTAATATATATCAATCAGTTGGTCCACCATTTACAAGACAGAAATGTTTTAAATAACAGCTTTGTATATTAAAACGAATACAAATTGGACACAACGTTTCGGAAACAAGTTGGCTTCTATCATCAGATGACAAAAGTACTTTTCCATTATTTTACATATTATATTTATTTGTCGCCTGATGATGGAAACCAACTTCTTTCCGAAAAGTTGTGTGAAATTTGTATTCTTTTTAAAATATAAAGCTGTTATTTAAAACATTTCTGTCCTGTAAATTGTATTACATGTAATTTTAATTAAAAAAATAACTTATTTGTTTACAAAAGTAAAGCAATAACTGTTACTGATATTTTAACAAGATATTTCTATAATTATAATTACATAAAATACAATTGACAATATTTATAAAATAGAATATAAAACAATAACATGTTATTGTTTGTATTCAATTTATGAACAGATATTTACACTGAATTTATTACAGAACAGAAATGTATACTGAATTTATTAACAGACAATGAACATAACTAGTAAACTGTATTGTTAGTCCTTTTTTTATGCGTGCTTTTTCTGTCACTTCGGGCCAGTGTGCGAACCGTGCGCCTCTGACCTCGGAGGCATCTCCGCCCCCACCGCCCCGCCCCCGCCCCGCCCCCGCGGCTGACGCCCGCACCGTCCGCGCGCTTGTTTGGAAATCCCACGCCGGCCCAGGCACCATCGCACCAGCCAGTGCCCGCCGCATTTCGCCCCGCGTTCGCTCTGGTTTCCGCCGCGGCGTGTGTTCTTTTCTCTATCCCGCGCTGTTGACTTAACACGACTCTCTGTCGGCAATCCTAGTCGTTAGTCGGCTTCCAACGGAGCCACTTCTATGCGTTTTATCGCCACTGGGACCCGGCGAGGCAGTGGCGTAGCTTCAGTTGGTGTCACCTGGGGGGAAGCTAATGGTGTCAACCCCCCTTAAATTATGTATAAAAATATATATTGCTGCATTGATTGTACATTATTTTATTCAAAATACAAACATATTTGCACATGATAGTTATTTATAATATATTTAAAAATTCTATGTAATTAAGAATAATTGCAACATAATTGCAATTAAAGCATAATCTATGCTTATGATTTAAGTGTATACTTATTAAATTAATATAAATAATTTTTAACCAAAGCATACAAATTATATAATTCCAACAATATTTTTTTTTCGAACTACTAAAATTAAGAAAACTAACTATTAATAAATAAAATGTTTAAGTAAATGATTTAAATTATATAGTTCCAACTATAAAGTAATTAAATTATATAATTCCAACTTAAAGTAATGTCACCTCTAGAATGGTGTCACCTGGGGCGCCCCCCCGCCTTCCTAGCTACACCACTGCGACGAGGTATTTGAATTCACGCGAAGCGCAAGCTCTGCTGACTGAGCTAGATTCCAATACGGAAAAACGCAAAGAAAAAAGTCATGCCGGTAATCAAACACAATCAAGGATGCAAGGGATGAGTTGAATTTACAACCGGCCAGCTGATATGTAAATTGAAAAGATTAATGGAATTGGAAATATGTTTTGTGGAAGTTTTGTTACTTGTTTTCTTGATTTTATGGATATGCGTTCACGGACGCGATTTTATTGGATAATCGAATACCGCGAATTTCAGCGCTCCAATTTGCACTTATATAGTTTTCCTCCGGCATTTTCTGTGCACTTCATCCAATGCAATTTCATTTTCAATTATATTCGGCAATGTGAAAATGAATTAACTTACTTAGATGAGATTTCATTGAATTCAACCTCCACCTGTATCCGTGCGGCAGTTCCAGCATTTTGCCTCATCTTGAGTATTCCGTACTTGTTAGTAGATTTTAAATTGGAACAGTTTTTTCCTGCTCTTTGGTTTTAATTTTGTATTAATTGAATTTATAATTTGTATTATTGAACACTTCAATCGAATAATTAACTTTCAGTCATTACATTTTTACCATAACTATTAATATCATTAGCGCTATACAAATTTCACCTGTATTTTGGCAAAGAGATTTATATATTGTCCATTCACAAGAAATACGCATTTCCCAAAAACCATCTTTTAGTAAAGTGAAAAAATGTGTTTAGGAAATAGTAATTTTTTCTAGTAAACATTTCATTAAGATCGTTCGCTCGACAGCAAGTACAGAGCGTAAAAGTCTTCGTCTTTTACTGCGAAATATAACTCCTGTACAAAATAAAACTCTTCTCCTGCAAAATGCCATTTTTAAAGACAAGTCACTTATCTTTTGCGACTTGGTCGATACGTTTTTCACCCTCCAACAGAATAACATTTTTAGTGTATGTTCTCTTGCCCAGGAAAATTTCGTTTAAAAGAACAATAATTGCTGCAACGTTTCGCTCGTAACGCAGAAGGGTTAGTTTTGTGGTTTTCATGAATGTTTGTGTTTGGGGCGTGTATTATGTATACATCGGGGAGTGGATGTATTGACATCTGTTTAGATTTCTGCATTAATGCTTCGTTTAGTTCAGTAATGACGACATTTAATTAAAATTATGTACTTTCAGTAGTTAATTTATAAAACAAAGTTGGAAAACATAGAATAATTTGCGGAGAGAATAAACATGGAATTGCCGCCCACCGGAACTCACTTTGCACTCCTAGGCGAATATTCGTAAACGAAGGTAAATGTTCACATGTGTGAACAAGGGTACACGAATGAATGCACTGCATACCCGGAAGTCGTGAAAATTTAAAACCGATTTCTATGTAAATGTTTGCTAGCAGGTGAACCCAAGCCAATCATTACGGTCTACTGCACCACATTTCACGTCCATATTTCAACAGAGGGTTTACCTCAGTTTATTTTGGATTAAAACAGATGGTTTGCACTCCGATTCTAGGCTTTCATTATTCTAGGTACATTACGTAGGTAAATCGCAAGTAGAATCAGGCTAGAGATTTTGATTGTTTCGAACTGACCAACATTACGAACTATCGGTGCTTGATTTCTAAGATTTTAGGTACCGGAACGGATGACAAATTGATTAGTTTTATACAAATTTATTGCTTTTTGTTTATTAATTTATGGGTTAATAAATATAAGTAACATTTATAAAAATATAATTTAAATTAATGTATATTGTATATAATCGAACTTCGTATAATGATTTTCTTTTTTGACAAATTACTATTTTTATTTCATACATATTTACACATGATAGTGGTACTTACCCATTAATTCTATTCGCCTATTCTATTCGCGTTAGTGGACTTTATTTCACTAAATTCTGATGTAACATTACGTACGGAGAAAATAACAATGAGCATTTTATGAGTTTCCACAATTCCAAATTTCTGTGCTCATTTCGCTGGTCAAAAAATTGAAGTAAAATATTTAAAAGTTTCCTATTATCGGTTACTTACAAATTGTTGTAATCACAACAAGAACACACTATCTTTCTAAGAATGTCAATGTTTTTTCGGAACGGAACTGTGTTTATACATTTTGCATTCAAGTAAGTTGGTTCATCTGAAAATCAATGTAATAAAGCCTACGTTCGCTCATTGCTTTTCTCTGTACCATTTCATACGAGAAGAGGTACCGAAACGGCGTTTCGGCGCGTTCCTCCTGAAATTAAAGCCTGCGAACTATTATTATTTGATTGTGATCGCTTATAATGTGTCTAATGAACTGCTTGAAACACTATGTAGTTGCACGGTAATAAAGAAAACTTAACCCATATTCTTCTCCATTCTTCCGTGCCCTGCAGCTTCGTTCACAACGTTAAAAACTGACAAAGAGGCAAATTAGAGCCACGGGCTAAAAGTTTACCGATATAATAAGCAAACCTTGGAGTAAACATGAGTAAACATGACGATGTCGATTAATCTGGTAGGTAATAAATAGTCTTCTGTGTTAAAAAAAAGCAAGTATCTGAAGCTTGACATTAATGGGAGTGGGGAGTGTACTCTCGTCTCCGATTTAACCCTTGCATCACCATTATCATTACCTTTATTGTTTTACGATTAAAATTAGATCATAAACTACAATAATATATCATAACGTAAAATATATACATAATTTTCGAGCGCGAAACAATACTTCTGTTTGGGTGGACGTTCGGACGGACGGCAAGCAGTAGGAAAGGAAGACAATGCTTAGAAAGTACGGACAAACGGTACGAAAGGAAGATAATTGATAGTTCGGAGAGTTTTCTGCAGGAGAGCTGGCGAACGAGCGGACAAGCAAGCGAGACTCGGGTAAGCGAGCGGGCGTTTCGTTAAGCAAACGAGTGGAGACCGAGCCATCGGTTAAGCGAACGAGCGAGAAAGCGAGCGAACGAGTAAGCGAGCAGTTGGCTAAGCGAGCGAGAGGGAAGAGCAGTCGGTTAAGCTAACGAGCTGGAAAGCAAACGGTCGGTTAGACGAGACGTTGGTTAAGCGAATGAGCGAGAAAGCGAGCGAACGAATAAGCGAACAGTCGGATAAGCGAGGGAGAGGGAAGGCGAACAGTCAGTTAAGAGAGCGAGCGAGCGGGAAAGCGTGCGGTCGGTTAAGCGAGCGGTCGGTTAAGCGAGCGAGCGAGAAAGCGCGCAAACGAATACGTGAACAGTCGGATAAGCGAGGGAGAGAGAAGGCGAGCAGTCCGTTAAGAGAGCGAGCGAGCGGTCGGTTAAGCAAGGGGTAGGTTAAGCGAGCGAGCGGGTAAGCCAGCGGCCGGGAATGGAAAGAGCGGGCAAGCGGACTGCGGACGACGGAACGCGCGCGTAAACGAGCGAAGCGGAAGCGGGCCCAGCCAGTGCAGCGCGGCGCGGCGCGGCGGTCGGGCGGGCGGGCAAATGTGCAGGAGAGCGAGCGGTGCGTGGAGTGGGCGGGCGTCGTGGGGACGCCCCGGCGTGGCGCGCGGGTCACGTGACGCGCGCATCGATCGGCGCTGACTCACCGCCGGCACCGGTTCGACGCCCGCGCAGCCCCGGCCTCCCCCCGCCCCGCCCACGACTCCTCCCGGCCCAGCGCTGTTTACGCCACAGGTTACTAACGGGAGAGGACGCGAGACGCAAAGCCCTAACAACAAGACCTTTGCGTTCCCTCCACGACACAAGTAAATACACGAAGACCAAAAGAGAAATATAGTGCGACTTGAAGTGACATCGGATTAAACATATTATGAAGGCATTTCCTCTGTAACTTAAACTTTATATTTTTTGATTCGACGTAACTTTCAAAAAGTTCAAAAAAGATTTGAAACGATGAAGAATTCGACCTAAATTAAGTTGAAATCGACTGTCAAGTTAACATTAATCACAAGTGTAATTGAGACAGGAAAATATCTTTCACAGGTTTGAATTTGTTTTTTAATTTCCAGACCCTCCTTGAGAAATGCTCTACTCATTCTCAGAGTTTCATCACGCACATACAGGAAGCATCAGGTTGAAGCCAATAGAATGTTGCCACATTAAGTAAGAAAGTTTGTTTTCCATAATATTAATTTTCAAAAGAGAAGCTTTTAATTAAATTACAATATAAGTAAAATGTAGCAAAATCAAGGTCAATGTTCTACAAAAAGAAGTTAATCCTACGTAGGTTTTGGTATACTGTGTGTGTCCGTCCCTCCATACGTTCATGGCTCATGGGTCTTCCGGTCCACCTTTTGCAAAAAAAGACTTGTATGACGTGTCGGAGACCTGACTACTATATTGAATCAGTTGGCACTTTTTCCAGTCGATTCTTCAAGACGAACTGGAAAAATTCTACAAACATGATGTTTTTCGGGAAGTCAAGGCACCCGCAATGAAGCAACTGTGAATTACCGCACTACCTCTTTAAGCATATCATTATTCTTTGTGTCGTGATTCAAGAGATTGACGATCATTGAAACTAATTTTGAAACGAAAGCAAAATATAATATTGAAAAAAGTATTCCTGTTGATTATTTTTATGTAACATGCTTCGCCTACCGAGGCATGAGCCAGCGAACTGTACAATGTTAACAGTTTTCTTTTTATTATCAACTATCACAGCACGAATTAACATTTTTAATATGCAGATACCTGGCGGAGACGCCACGTTATGCTAATACACATTACATAAAGTTTGTTTATTCACAGCAGTTATATTTGTAATTCATCGGGACATATGGAGAATTTCGCACCATCAAATATATATATATATATATATATATATATATATATATTATTTTATTTAATAAGATTCGATTAATTTAATAAGATACGAAAATACTCAATTGTAACACAAAATTGCGTTAATTTATCGCAAACAAAGCTTTTCCCAAAGCAAATCTGCTAAATCACTAATGTTTAGTTTCTCCACTTCTCTCATAGAAATTGCTAGCATTTTTCAATCTATTTAGAACTGAAGTTTTATCAATGATTGCCTTATTAATTCAACAGAGTAATTATTTTGTCAGTTTATCAGCTGGAGGTATAAGTAGCTTAGTCTGTCGATAAAACATGAACATATTTTACCTTCGCCATATTTTTCAACCCAAGTTCATATATTTTTCCTGCTCCTCAATTCGCGGTCGAAAGCCTTACAAAAAATTCATTCGAGGATCAGTTCTACCTACCATCTACTTTATGAACTGCGGGGCGGAGGCTCATGCCAAAACTTGGCAAGCGGGAGGGAGACGGCGAAAAAAATATGACTCTTGAAAGTGGAAACTTCTAAATGTACTTTCGGATAACAACACCATTAAAGTCATGATCACTCTTTGCAAGAGTTCGGTAACTTTGTTTACGATGTGATACACTTCTATTTGATTGAAGGAAAACAAATTCTACGAACAGTAACGAGTAAACCACAAATGAGAAAAATCACATCTTAGCTTTCAGTTAGTTCATTTATAAAGCCCACGCACGAAAAATATTGTACAGTATAGAGGTTCAGGAAGGAACATACTATTAATACAACAATTAATTTTTAATTACATACTAATTATTTTCAAGAGGAAATTAAATTCCAATGAAACGATTCCTCATTGATTTTGTTTCGTGGGATGTAGGAAGAGTATCGGTCAACAGAAATTTGCAACATTGTTATTTTAGGTATTACTATGTTTTGATGAATAATTTGAAGGCTGTTTTTCCAATATTTTGATGTTTTAAGAATGTTTCTTTCAATACTATTACAATAGAATGAATATTTCGTTCTCAGAAAGCTGGCTCTCTGATTAGTTAGTGGCAGGGCCGGATTTCTAAATAGGCTGAGTAGGCTACAGCCTATAGCGGCAAAGTTTTAGGGACGGCAGTTTGGCAAATTATTGAAATTGAAACCGAATCTTCAATTACGCACAACATAGCGATTAAAATTAAAAAATATCTTTAAAAAAATGATATCTCATCTCCAAGAACTAATTAATTTAGTTCGAATTAATTCAGGACGAAATCTTGAAGGACGTTAGTAACAAAACAAGTAGAAGAACTAATGTTATTATGTAATTTATTGTGTAAACCATAAAATTGTAATTTCATCTAACCTAATTGAAAGCTTTTGTGTTTTAATGTTTAAAAAAGATGAAAACAAGAATGAACTCTACAGTTTGTGGTATAAAACAAAAGTATTATTCAACTATGAATAATAAAGGGGGCAGCAAATGGACTTTACTCTACAGGCGGCATACTCTTGAATCCAGCCATGGTTAGTGATAGATATACGAGTATCTGAAGTTAGGGGAGGTGGGGTGTGACATTTTGTGGAGGGGACAAAGGCCTCTCTCAGTCCTTCGAAACATGTGATAGCTTCCCTTTAACTCGTTCACCGTTAGAGAATCGATGTCAACGTCGCAAGTCGCTACAGACATATTCCGCACACTACGATTAAATTCACTATATTGCACTATTAGATTTATGGACATTCTGATGAATTCATTAACGTAATGACACAAGTTTAATACCTTGCTTTTTTGCCAATCAATCTCAAGGTAACCGAATGTAGTAACTCTATCCTCTAGTTTCGAGATTTTCTGAACCTGATAGAGGAGAAGGTGGACAGAATCTCAGATTTGAAAAGTAATAATTGAACATAATTTATTTTATTTACTCAAAAATTCCCAATTTGAATTGGTTGCTAAAATAGACAACAATGTTTAGAAACTTATTATTATTATTATTATTATTATTATTATTATTTTTCCATTACATCATAACTAAAGATGTTATGAGTCGGCTGAATATACAATCCACTCCAGGTTGCAACCAGCTACCTAAGGAGCAGATCCGGTGACTATCAGTGCCTCTACAATATTTTACGCAAAATGTGGGCTGTTCCAAATAAAGCAATTTCTTGCACTTCCCAGTCTTTTGAATTACCAGGGAGTTTAGACAAGTTCTTACGCAAATTTTGCGGAACAAATCCCAGAGCTCCGATAACTATCGGGACGACCTGTGCTTTTACGTCCCACATTCGGCTGATCTCGATTTCCAAACTCTTGTATTTAAGACGTTTCTCTGCCTCCTTGGTAACGACGTTTTGATCGCAAGGTACAGCAACATAGATAAGTAAACACGATTTTTTCGCCAAATCCCGGATAACTATATCCGGTTTGTTTGCCGCTATCGTGCGATCAGTTTGAATTTGTTGGTCGTACAATATCGTACACAATCCAAC
Organism: Acheta domesticus; assembly: GCA_031308135.1. NCBI lineage: Eukaryota > Metazoa > Arthropoda > Insecta > Orthoptera > Gryllidae > Acheta > Acheta domesticus. The sequence goes on along the minus strand of JAHLJT010000631.1, from coordinate 30,159,831 downwards.
AGACGTCACCGGTTTCGGTGAGTGTTCGTACCACTTGGGGCATGTGTTTGGAACTTCGAGGGCGGTACAAATCTGCCAGTGGAGGTAACTACACACCCTATCATGTCTTTTCAGGTATTCGGTCTTTGCTAGGATTGGACAAGCTGAGACAATATGATCAATGGTTTCTACTTGCTCCAGGCAAATGCGGCATTTATCATCTTGGGAAATTTTGAGAACCGCTTTATCATAATGTCGTGTTCTCAACGCCTGATCTTGGGCAGCTATTACAAGTGCTTCCGATTCTGGCTTCATACTTCCCCTTTTAAGCCACATAAATGATTGATCTTTATTGATCTGAACCTTGTCCATTCATTTTAGGTATTGTCCGTGGAGTGGTTTGTCTCTCCACGATTTCTTTAACATTTTTTGTGTCTCACACTTCATGTTTAGCAGCATCAGAGGTTCAGTGTCTGCGTTATTCGACGTGTCTTGCCTAGTTTTCTTCGCAATGCTTCTTGCTACACTAACAGTACCTCTGTTTCCCATTCTTCGGTCAGATTTCATGACCTGCCTCATTAGAGGGTCATCTTGATGGCTGATTATTATTATTATTATTATTATTATTATTATTATTATTATTATTATTATTCCATTACATCACGACTAAAGATCTCATGAGTCGGCTGAATATAAAATCTACTCCAGGTTGCAACCAGCTACCTAAGGAGCAGATTCGGTGACTATCAGTGCCTCTACAATGCTTTACGCAAAATGTGGGCTGTTCCAAATAAAGCAATTTCTTGCACTTCCCAGTCTTTTGAATTACCAGGGAGTTTAGACAAGTTCTTACTCAAATTTTGCGGAACAAATCCCAGAGCTCCGATAACTATCGGGACGACCTGTGCTTTTACGTCCCACATTCGGCTGATCTCGATTTCCAAACTCTTGTATTTAAGACGTTTCTCTGCCTCCTTGGTAACGACGTTTTGATCGCAAGGTACAGCAACATCGATAAGTAAACACGATTTTTTCGCCAAATCCCGGATAACTATATCCGGTTTGTTTGCCGCTATCGTGCGATCAGTTTGAATTTGTTGGTCGTACAAGATAGTACACAATCCAACAGACGTCATCGGTTTCGGTGAGTGTTCGGTGAGTTGTTATTATTATTATTATTATTATTATTATTATTATTATTATTATTAGGTTTTCGTAATTATTTCACGATTTCACTTCACACACACAAAAAAAAAGTGTCAGTCCATATTTTTAGATCTGAACCATAATCGTGGATTTGAGCACCCCTGGCAGCATGTCCTCCCTCCGCTCCCGGGGCAAGAGAGCGAGCGACGACGTCACGGGATTCGTGCATGTCGTAATATCGGTCGGCATCGCTTTGCCCAGATAAGGGTACCGGCTGCGGTGCGGGTCAAGGCAGGTCAAGGAAGGTACGGACTCGCGTGACTTGGCTGTGAGATGCGTGTTTCGAACACACACTGAACACGAATATTGGGCGAAAGACTGTCTGTAGCATAGCGTTCACGGACAAATTAGATTATTTCAATAGATTCCTGAAATTAAAAAGAAAAAGAGGAAAAAAAAACAATAGCGCAGTGAAATAAACGCCCGTTCTGGCTGAGTCTTCACGAATTTTTGCTAATGACCAGCGTCAGCATGTTGAAGCATTAAGTTTTCTGGAAGTTCACAAAATTATTTTGTGAAATATCGCATTTTATTTATTATTATTATTATTATTATTATTATTATTATTATTTGTAAACAATTATTCACCCACGGATTTTCATTACATGCCAACGAAATGTTGTTTCATGTGTTACATACCATAACAGGGCGACGGATGAGTGAGAAAATGTAACACGAACAGATGGGCTAGGTCTGAAAGACCCGGGTTAAAAAACGAAAATTAAATAGCAAATATTTTATTTATATCATTGTTAGAGGACTTCATTATGTTAATGTTAATTTGATATAAAAGAAAACATTTGTGTTACTTTATAATGCATCTTTTATTCTTATCAAAAAAATTTTAAGAAAATTAAGGGAGCGCAATAAGGCCTCCCTATTATCATCATCATTCCACTGAAAAGTTTGACTTATTTCTGGAATTACAGTTCAATGTGAGTTTAATTATACGTAATAACACACATACATATTATATATATATATATAATACCATAATTATCTATGTAGCAATAATAAATATTTTTTAAAATACGAATACATTCCTGGTCGATAACAGTTACACGAAGGGATGGGTTGGGTCCGAGAGACCAAGCAGGAAACAAATTACGCTTATATTCACGTTTACAACCTATACGGGAATAACTATCACGCTGAACGTTTCATTTGAAAATAAAAGAAAGGTATTGAGACGAACAGGCTTCTGGTATTATCTGTATGAGATTGGCTTAAGATTTGTTTCGTCTTGGGTCTCACAGACCCAACCCATCCGTTGCCGGGCTAACATTGATCATATAATATTTAAAATATGTTTCATATTTGAACTGTATTCAGAACTTTTACTGTATTCAAAGCTATTGAGGCAATAATATTTTACGATCCGAGTAAAACACATGATCAAAATTGGGCAACGTATCTCAAAATTGTTAAAAGATAGAAAGACAAAGAAGACAAAATGAAAAAAGTTCTACAAAATAATACATACTGGAGTATCATATCAATAAATATTTACTCTCAGCAAAGACTCCAATTGCAATCAAAATGGAAAATTTGCTCATAATATCCATGCTCTGATGATTTTAACAAATACGCTTCTGAAGCTATCAACTAGGACCAGTAAAGTACACCAAATGTAAAATAACAATTTAATGGTACATTAACTTGATTTGCAAGTACTACATCCATTTTCGCTAATTAGGTTTTATCGATCCTTTTGGACCACACGCCAAGTATTAGAAGGGTCGCATTCAGGCAATGAAAAGAGTAACCATGTTTATCTATTTATCATTCGACATATCTCGTCCCTTCCTTGAAGGGCAGTAATACGGGTAAAATTCCGACAAAAAGCCTTTTATCGAATTATACAGGTTGCGTTGTAGAGACAATACAATGGATTAAGATAAATTCTTTAATGGATATTCTGCGGTTCCGAAACACGAAACTACGTACTTGGATGTTCCTTAACGATGACCTTTCTCGTTCGATATACTTGCTATGACTCATACAAAGGAAATTTTCCCGGGAAGAATTCAGAAAATTTGACGAAAGAGGATTAACATAATTCACTCTTTGACATTACCATTACCAAGTCGTATGTTTCAACTCGAACCTTTTACAAAAAGGTGAATGAATGCAGAATAGTTTCCTCTAGCAAAAAACGCATTTTGCTTATGATGACAGTCCGGTAATGGCCGGTATGATTTGTGTGCAGTTATTCATCCCAGTACTCAAATATTACGAATGCCCAGGAAACAACAAAATAACTAATTTTCAGAAAATGAAGGCATTTTTAGAGAAAAGAACAACAAGCAACAGAGCTATCATTTTGTCTGGTCCAGTCGAGGGCTGGCACAATTTTCCCTCGCCCCAATGCCGTGCCCCGCATTATTTGTGTTATCCTGGCATGTATTCACGATGATCCCTTTATTGATGTACTTCATGTTTCGAATCGGCTTCCCATTCCATGTTCTTTTGGTACACGTATTCCACAGCAAATTTAAACCATCCATTTCAACTTCTGGGTCGCGCTATTGGATTATTGGTTTCCGATGTAACCGTTGTATGACAAGTTGTTTTTGTGAACATCGACCAAAAAGTCATCCATTGGAATGCAGTTCACATGCTATTTCTCTAGTATTATATCGAATACAAAAAAAATCACAAATCTATAAAAGTAAACGGCAATCATTTGACGGAATTAAAATACAGGAAACCGTTTGAGTTGACGGTACAAAACAAGGACGTCCAGCCTGCAGAAAATATATGACAATGTGACCCATTGGATGATTACAAGCAGTTCATTACATTATTGCGTCAACCAACACCAGTTCTGTCAATTTTCATTCATCTCATCACTCATGTTATAAAAATACTAATTATACTAAATACTATTTCATTAAGTAATATGGAGATATGATAATGTTTATTTGTTTGTTTCTTTTGTGTATTTGTAACTATTGAGAAAACGCTACCACCGGAAATATTTTATGCATTCCTAAGTAGCAAAATAATTATTCTATTCTATCCACCAGTACAACTACTATGGTCCAGAGTTAGCTTCACCAGTCGAGATTCTTCTGCTGCATAAGATTCGCCAAAAAAGACTACATCATCATTCGCGATCAAGAGATCACTATTGTAAATTGCTCCATTAAACGTGTGTCTTTTGAACTGGCGTACTTCAATTAAAGTAGGTTGAGCTGTCTCTTTTCCTTCCCAAATCCGAGGAGTCTCTCTTCGAATGTTCCAAACTTAACCACTCAAGTAACAGGTTAGAAAAGGTATTCGAGTTGCACGAACACATCCAAAATTGCATGTGAAAAAAATGGCGCGTGATATGTAAAAGATTGGCCAAACCTGGTATAAACCTTTGAAAACTTTGGCATAAGAATACTTTTAAATCCATTGATTGACTGGCTTTTCTGACAGCACCAGTTGCTATTGACGTTAGTTCCGAATGTGTTGTGCATGCAACATGAAGCCAGTTATTGTCTATTGATTTTGTAAGTAGAACCAAATGTTGTGAAATATACGAACTGAATTAAAGAATTTATTTTTCACTGGTGCGCTCGATATTCACTGCTTAACTTCCATTAATCGAGAGGATCATGCTGGTCAGAGGCGGACTTATACACGTCGTCACCCTGGGCTCCATTAATTTTGCCGCCCCTTGAGAATTTATAATATTTATAACGAAATAGATTATGATTCTTGTAAAAATGAACATACGAATTACTTAAAATATAAAGAAGTTATATTGTTTTAAATAAATAAGTTATATTTTATTTCTTTATATACATTTGCTATGTGTTCTTAAATTTTATACTTGATAAAATGAATTACACCAATCTTTAACGATTGCTAGAAAACCATCATAAATACTAGAGACAAACTTTGAAACCATATTTTACTAGATAGAATTTCATATTTAATGGCTTAAATTCGGATATTTAATGTATACTTCACGATGTTTAGTAAAGTTATTTAGCAAAGAGTTCAAATAAATATAAATCAAAATAGTATAATTTTTGGAAAATTTGATTTCACACAATATTTCCTAACCAAATTGAACCCTATAAATATTAGATTTTCACAGTCAACAAGAGAGCCTAACAAGCGCGAAAATATAAAACTTAATAGGCAAAGATAGATCTTTTTCTTTAAATATATTCTTGAAACGGTGTATAATATTCTTTGATAGAATTTCACCTGAGGGACAGATATAAACCGGGACTAATTAAGGAGAAACAATTGTGGATAAAACTTGTTTGAAAGAAGAACCACGAGTCTCAACCAAACAAGCGCCATCCGGCCGAAGCGAACGCATCATGCAGAAAAGGAGAAGCTGTGCAGACGCGTTCTAGAACGTGGTTCGCAAACACCAGCGACGAGTGATACGACGCAGGCAGGTTCTGGCTCCTCGCGAGCTGCCCGAAAGTTTTTTATAGTGCGATTTTTCTAACTCTGCCTCTATGGGCCTCTATGGCCACGATGGAATATCTCACGGCATTTCGCTTCATTCTAGGTCGCGCCGCTAGAAGTCACGTGATCGCAAGCACTGCTTGCTACGGTCGTGATCATGCGATGTCTAGCGGCCCGACTAAGAAAGACGAGAAATAGCGTGACAAATTCCATCGGGAAGACGGGCCTTGAGGGGCAAAGTTTGAAAAATCGCAGTATTATACTGCAAGCAATCGCGGTGGGCTTCATTTATCAGGCCCAAATATGACTATTGAGATATGTGGATGAGATATTCATATACTTTTCTAGAGCACAGATTCGAAAACTTTAATAGTTTTTTTTAAATTTATTTTTTTCATTTTCATTTTTTATTTTTTCTTAATTTAAGGTCGCATCACCTTCTAGGTCATTAGCGACCACTGAATAGATTATTTCAGTTTTCCTGCAATTAAAGCGTTCAAGTTCCAGCTGGTTTGTTTAAAATTTCAATGCGACACTCTTCCAAAAGTTTTATACACCGTAATGTGAGACGTTTCATTTGCACAGTTCTGCGAACTAGTCCTCCCTTTTTTTTCTTTTGAAGCACAGTAAATTGCATTTCTTCTTGTAAAGGGTAAGTTTATTTGCATTTAAAACATAGTCATATGAATTTTCAAAATTTGAAATTATCTAACTTTGAGGATTCACATGTTTCTGATCATTTTTTTTATAAAATGAAATTTTATTAGCAGATTCAAAACAATAAATACAAATTGTATCGTGTGTATCTTCTTTACGGAGACTCTCTAAGCAAAAATAATTGCATTGGACATCCCTCATACTTCTCGATGTAAATGTATAATATTTCTTAAAACGTTTGTCAGGTTTCATGATGAGACATTTCAGATTGTTTTCGTTGGTTTACTTTTAATTAATTAATTCCAAAATTAATTTACATATCTATTCTAGAAATAATGAAGATATTACATTTGCAGATGGCTAAAAATTTTGTTTGCACTCAAAGGGAGGAAAATAAGAATTTAGACATTATTCTTTCCTATTTTAAACATTGTAAACTTACGTCAGAGCATGATTCTTGCGAAATTCTTGCCTTTGCATCAACTTTCGTCCGTCAAGAGTCATGATATAAGATGACTTAATTCATAGCGTGCGGTAACCTTGTTGCAAACGTCTTCGCCCCGGCAAAATGATTACAGCAGGCTCTGAATCCGGCGTACAGGAAGGTAGATGAAAACGACGCCCGTTATGCGATATTTATTTACTTTATAAATTGAAGCAGATAAGCAGGAGCACACGCGAAAGAGCGTCACGCGAAACTTTAAGAGCTCTCGCTAGTGGCTCTTGCTGGTGGCGTAAGCTGTGGGCGTAAGCTGAGTGCTAACAGAGTTCATCAAGCGGGGCACGCAATGGGGCATAGTGGGAGGGCTAAACTCATCCTGTGCAGGCCTCTTCCCCGCCCGGCTTCTTTGCTGCTGCTCTCGGCTTTTTCTGCCCGTGCGTACGGTTCTTACCACCTTCTTCACTAAGTCTATTTCTCACTTTCGTTTATTATATGAACGGTCATTCATTCATTCATTCGCCCTTCCGTCAGATTTTATTCATCCGACGGATTTTATTCATCCGACGGATTTTATTCATCCGACGGATTTTATTCATCCGACGGATTTTATTCATCCGACGGATTTTATTCATCCGACGGATTTTATTCATCCGACGGATTTTATTCATCCGACGGATTTTATTCATCCGACGGATTTTATTCATCCGACGGATTTTATTCATCCGACGGATTTTATTCATCCGACGGATTTTATTCATCCGACGGATTTTATTCATCCGACGGATTTTATCATCCGACGGATTTTATTCATCCGACGGATTTTATTCATCCGACGGATTTTATTCATCCGACGGATTTTATTCATCCGACGGATTTTATTCATCCGACGGATTTTATTCATCCGACGGATTTTATTCATCCGACGGATTTTATTCATCCGACGGATTTTATTCATCCGACGGATTTTATTCATCCGACGGATTTTATTCATCCGACGGATTTTATTCATCCGACGGATTTTATTCATCCGACGGATTTTATTCATCCGACGAATTTTATTCATCCGACGGATTTTATTCATTCGGCGTATTCTATTCAAAGAGAATTGATTCATCCATGAATCGGTGACTGCATATTTCTCCGTCCGTCTCACTGTTTCTTGTCTGCACCTGACTGGACAGCTTCACTGTCAGCCAAATTTCCTGTTCATCTCTCTCTCTTGTCTGCGTCATTGCGTGTCTCGGTGCCTACGTGTATCTGCTTTATTATGTCTACCTCATTGTAAATCTCTTCTACTTGTCTTTTCTTTTACCATAGCCTTCTATATTATATTTGTCGCTTTTTTTCTTTCTCGTACAAACGCTATCTTTATATCGTCATTCTCTTATTCGCCACTTGCTCCCAATTTGTTAAACTCACTCCCGATATTTTAGTAGATTTCCACTAACTTTTGGCTATTAATTTCTATAACATAAGAGTAATCAATACACGCAAATACAATTAATAAAATCTAACAATTTTTGAAACATCAATTATGGTCTGCGCTTCTCCGGGTCACTTGTATCAAGAGTATTGAAGCTACTCACTGAATACGCATACATCGTATTTCCCTCATCAATTAAGTTCAACACGATTGCGCTAGCCTACGAATAGACACATTCAATCAAACGCCAAATGTAACTGCTATGGATTTTTGAAATATACGAAACATCCATGTTAGATTAACTATTTATTACAAGATTTTTACTATGAGAAAGGAGGGTAAATCGTATAGTACATGAATGGTAAATGTTTGAATCCTGTCAACGTTTCTCTTTGAATTTTTGAAACGGATGTTTCAAACGGGATAAGACGCTTTTTCTCATGACAGAAAAAAATGACGAATGGAAAACACTACGAGAATCACTGGGGTACTAAAACGATATTTTTATAGAAGTACTAAAAAATATTTTGGTAAAAGATCGTGCGTAATCTCCCGTTTAGTCCAAAGCTTGGAGGTACAAACACATTGACGTTTATCTACTTCTACAACACTTAAATACAATAATTGTAGGTCGAAAGTAATCTGACACTTAGCAAACCTGTTTCTAAAGTTTTCAGTTTTTCAAACGGGAAAGTAGGCAAATTTTGTGGACGAAGGCCTTAACACTTTGACACTATCCACTCTGTAAACATTAGTTCTACTTTTCCTTATGGCACATTGGCATTTTTGTATAGCACACTATGAGTATAACACGTGACCGTCAGTGACCGCATTTGTACGCATGAGTACATTATAAAATGTGTGAAGATTTATGCAGTAAAATCTTTTGAACTATGCTCTACAAAACCCACCATAACACTGATTTTTTACAATTTTTACGCATAGCACATTCCTCTGGCCTCTTACTATTATATTCAATAAAAATGCGAAGAGTAGTATTCACAATGGAATGTCACCCATTAAACATTTTTAACAAATTAACAATACAACCATGTTTGATCACAACTCGGAGAACCTTTTAACAAACGCTTTCACGCCGTGAAAAGAGAATTTCTTTTAATTTTTCACATCCTGTTTCGCTCACATTTGTCTGAAGCCTCCTCTGCGTCTTGTGGGAGCTCAAGACGCGTGGGTGGAGCACCAGCATTGCCGACTTCCAAGATGAACTGGGTGGCACGTAAAACTACTTACAAGGATTGTGATTTTGCATTCAAATATGGTGCATAACTGATAAATAGAAATTGTTAACAGCTACAATGAACCACGTAAATGCAAACAAAAAGTGCAAAATAAGAGAAAATGAATTTATGAAATAAACATACTAAATAAATATGAGTAAGGTTAAACATTTACAAGCAAAATGAACAGAATATTAATATGATGCTTATTAACAAAAGAAAGTGTAAACTATTCAAGTTGTGCATCATAAAGACATGTTCAAATAAGTGGAAATTAGATGTTTCATGCACATATCAATTGAGGATTCTTTCTGACAAGGATAGTTATTAAACTATCCTTGCACTGCTATCAGATTATCCTCGTCTTGTTGAGAGAAAATGCATTTACATTAAAATCCGGACCCTATTATAGTGATCAATTAATATCGATTATTGTGAAGAATTTAGTAAAGGGTTTGTTATGTTTTATTTGTTTTGTGTTTTTAATAAAAGTTTGGTTTCTATATTTTTATTTCTTATTCAGAATCTTGTATTTCATACTGCACTTCTTCAATCGAACGCCATATGGCTCCGCCTCGTGTCATTAACCTCTGCCCCCGCAGCCGCCCCCGCCTCCTCCGCCTCCGACCCCGCTGCCTCCGACCCCGCCGCCGCCGCCCCCGCCGCCGCCGCCCCCGCCGCCGCCGCCCCCGCCGCCGCCGCCCCCGCCACGCCGCCGCCCCCCGCCGCCGCCGCCCCCGCCGCCGCCGCCCCCGCCGCCGCCGCCCCCGCCGCCGCCGCCCCCGCCGCCGCCGCCCCCGCCGCTTCCTCCGCCTCCGCCCCCGTCGACCGCGGCCTGACCCGGCGCCCGCGCACATCGATCGACGCGGCGGCGGAGAAGGGCACGCGGGCGCACGGGCGCACGGGCGTGCGGGCGGCGGCACGCGCCGCGGCGGCGGCGACGGCGCGACCCACGCACCTCCTCCCGCCCCGCCCCGCCCCCGCCCACGCCGCCCCGCCCTCCGGCGCCGCCGGCGCGCTAATCGAGAGCAGCTGCGCCTACCCCCGCCCCCGCCCCGCTCCGTCTGGTTGAGTCTCGCCGCAGAGAGCTCTCGCTCCTGTCTCGTTCCTTCCTGCTCCGCCACGCACTGCCACGCCCCCCGTCTTGTAGGCATGATTCAGCCTCGCCTCTCCTGCGCGGTGCCCCGATTCCATTTCCACTCCGCTCTCACGCGTAGTGCCTAGCAGCGTTTCGTTCCAATCTGCTCTCACGCCATTTGCGTGCTTTTATGCAACTACCGCCGTGTCTGCTTCCCACCTGTTTCTATTTTATTGCTCGCTCTCGTCGTACCGCGATCCCTATTCTGCCGTTCCGATCTCATGTCATTTCATTTCCATTGTTTCTGAAACTATACGAAACCAATCGGCAAATTTGTTTCGTTTACATCTCATATTCGTATAACCATCTTCATTCTATATTAGGATTGGGAACCTATAACAATCTTCATTCTATATTAAGATTGGGAACCTATATCTATCTTCATTCTATATTAGGATTGGGAAACTATAACCATCTTTATTCTATATGAGGATTGCGAAACTATAACCATCTTTATTCTATATGAGGATTGGGAACCTATAACCATCTTCATCCTATATTAGGATTGGGTACGTATAACCATCTTCATTCTACATTAGGATTGGGTACGTACAACCATCTTCATTCTATATTAGGATTGGGAACAAATAAAAGCATTCCTGAAGTTTGAATGAAGATTCCTCTCGTCAAGAAATGTCTAAAAAGCAAATATCTCACTAAATGAAAAGAGAAAAAGATTTATGCAACAGATTTCTTGCTCTTCATCCCGATTTATGCCTATCTCTGAAACAATTTATCTTAAATAATAACAGAGACGAGCAGTTTTGACTCTACGACCCGGTATTATCTCTTTTTTCTAGTACCTCATAAAGGATGGTCCCGCTTCATTTTTGTGAGAAATTAATTCACTCACTTCCAAGGAACAGAGGCGTGTTATGAATTTGAGACAAGAGAGTGTATGAGAATTTTTCGGAGGCTAAAGGTAAAATAGAAAAAAAAAAAAAAAGCTTCACTTGTTTCCTTGGCTCAATGAAGCAAGTCGTTAATAGTATTCCACAAAATTAATGACCCAGACTTTATGAAAATTCCCTAGAATTAGCGGCTTAACGTAAAACACGACAACACTACCTTTCGCCTCCTCCTTCTATTGCGTTTTTCAGTCTCTACCCCGCTTTTCGTATTCACCTTCTGTGCTTCTAGACTCGAGCAGCTCGACCTCATCGTTTCCCCGCTTTCCCTCACGCTCCACTCTCATCCTCCGACCCGACCTCCAACTCCTCCCCTCCTCCTCCGCGCCGCCGCCCGACCGCACGCACCCCTCAGTCGTCGCTAGGTGGCTTCGTCGCCATTACGTTTTTGTGTCCTTTTTCCTGCCGTACAAAGAAAATAAGAGAAGACGAGTAAGAAATGAGTATGCACCCAGCATATGATAGTTCCTCGCTATCCCTGGCAGCATTTCCTACCGCTAGGTTTTTTAAATTATTTTTTTAAGCTCCATGTCAGTAAATGTAAAGACTGAGCAAGAGAGAATGTGTGGCGTGTGAGAAAAGAGAGACAGTCAGACAAACAGATCGAAAGAATCAGGTAGGGAGACAGGAAGGAGATGCAATGACAGAGAGATTGGAAGAGAGAGAGAGACGCGTAAGAATTCTAGGACTACGAGGCACAGACTAAAGAGCACAAGAAATTAAACTCAAGGCGATGTTGCCGTGTTTAGCGTAAACAAACGAGGGAAATAAGGAGACGGCGATTATTATTGTTTTTTTACGCTTCATCAGTAATTTCCTGATTCTTGTAGATTCTTCCTTTACTCTTATAACATACACAAATATACACTTCCCTTGTTAGTTCTCTTTCTTCACGAGTTTCCATGACTCTCATCTTACGCCTGACTCTCTTGGTACAGCCCTTTCTCTGTCAGACTTTCTCACCTGTCTCACTCTTTCATTTCTTTCAATCTTGGTTTTCCCGGTTTCCCCGCTGGCCCTCATATCCCTGCATGAGCCCGCAACTCCCATTCACTCCCCCCTTCTCTCTCTCACACACACACATACACACCTTGCCTCTCTGAGTCCCACAGAATGTCTTTATATCGATCACAACTGAACATCCGTTTGCTTTTCTTGATCTCACCTCATCTCTCCGTTTTCCATGAGCCCACTTCGTCCTGCCTTCTCACTTTGTTCTCGCTTTTCGCTAACATTTGGACTCCTTGCTTCCAGCCCCCGCCCCGCAAACTCACTCCTCGCTCTCGCCCCCTCCCACGTTTGTCTCCCCTCCCCTCCCCTCCTCTCCTCGGCCGACCGCACGCGCCCTGCAGCGGTTACTGTCTCGCCTCATTACCACAACTCGTCTGGCGGTTTCTCGCCCCGCCCGCTTCGCCACACCGCGTATCAGCCCCTCCCCACATAAGTCTTCGGTTATGTTCCGTTACCCTCCAAATTGCTCTGTCCACCTCACACTCTTTCCGGTCAGTCGCATCGTGCGTTATCGCCGTCTTCTTATTCTCCTCGTTTGTTTACGCTAAACACGGCAACATCGCCTTGAGTTTAATTTCTTGTGCCCTTTAGTCTGTGCCTCGTAGTCTTAGAATTCTTGCGCGTCTCTCTCTCTCTCTCTTTCTCTCTCTCTCTCTCTCTCTCTCTCTGTCACTGTGTCTTCTTTCTGTCTCTCTACCTGATTATTTCGGTCTGTTTGGCTCCGTCTGTCTCTCCTTTCTCACACGCCACACATTCCCTCTTCCTCAGCCTCTCCTTCAGCTTCTACATTTACTGACTATATTTTTCTCTCATCTTTATTTCTGTCTGTCTTACGTCTGACTCTTTCCGTACATCCCTTTCTCTGTCAGTCTTTCTCACGCTCTCACTCCTTCATTCCTTGCAATCTTAGTTTTCCCGCTTCCCCGCTGGCTCTCATCTCCCAGCATGGACCCGTAACGTCCTACCATCCCACCCTTCGCCCTCCCACCGCCTCGCGTTCCCCCCTCCACCTCTCGCGCCACGCCCGACCGCACGCGCCCTCTAGTCCTCACTGTCTCGCCTCATTACCACAACTTGCCAGGCTCTCCCCTCCCCAACCTTCCCCTCCCCCCTCCCCGCCCCCCCACCGCCCTTCGCAGCACCGCCGCCGCTCACCGTGCGCACGCAAATCCAGAAAATTTCCACTGGGACTCCCCAAATGGTAGACGAAATTAAACGAAGTGTTAACACATTAATTTTCAACTAAATTACAGTGCGTGCCTTGGTGTTTCTCCGGCAAGTGTTCTCTTGAAGGCGCGGCTGGAGCGGGCAAATACGCGGAAGGGAGTGCGATTTACATCATATAATGATGTAATGAATTTTTATAAGACAAATAAGAAACGGCGGGGCGCGAGATGAACTCTGCCTCCTTGCTTTTGGAACCGCGCCCGGCGTTGCCCCCCCTCTCCCCGACCCCCTTTCCCAGCGACGGCTTGGGGATTACAAAACGGCTTGGAAAATACCGAATATTTCTGAGGTTGGCGAAGGTTCTAGTGTCACAATTTATTATTAAAATAGCTGTCTATTACACCAACACATTTACAAGGAAATGAGCATCAACACTTCGTAACATTCCCTGTATGAAGACAAAAGAACAAGATGTTAAACCCCATATCACTCTACGTCACGAGAACGAAAATAATGCCGGCTCTTACACTTTAATGGAGATAAATATAATAAGTTATGATGAACTGCATTAGTTGTTATATTTCTTTCTCAAGAATATTTTATAGTAAATTGTTATTTTTCAATAAATATTATAAACTAATATTATAATGTAATACTCTAAGTTTAAAAAAGTGATTGAAATTACAAACTGTTTTCCACTGGCATTTTGAATTGTAGGATTTCGTTTTTGCGAAAGTTATATCTACTTTATATTAGCTAATAATTAAATGTTTTGCAAAGCGTTCTGCAGTGCCAAAGAAAATTAAACGATCATCTCGAAATTTCGAAAGAAACATTTCATTTCATCTCGACGTGAATTTTTATTACAAGACAATTGTCAGTTTCCGTTGTGCTCCTTGCATCATTTGTTCCGCTTGTTCAAAGGCCATCATATTAATCTCCGGTTTATAAAATTTATTCAAAGGGTAGGTACTTTACGTCAAACTCCTTTCTTGCAAATTTCGATGTCTCCGTAATGATGAGGTTTTGCTTTTTCTTCTCTTCTTTTGGCCATACTTTCATTCATATGCCACAGACATAGACAATTGTCGCTCACGAATATTTGAATCTGAGTTAAAAATAAATATATCTGAAGTAAAACAAAAATCCTAGGTGTCAATAATTACTACTAGTCAAGAAACATATTAGGTAACAATGAAATTGACGATGCATTTTCTTGTAATCTAAAAATTGTTGAAGATTTATCGTCATTAGAGTACGTTACTCTTTTTTGTTAGTCCTTGCCGTGAGATTAATGTTGATATTCTTCTCGAATAACATCGAAAGACTAGATAATTTGATTGTGCCATCGAGGACCTTGGTTCAGTCGAGGCAGACGGTTCCCACGTCGCCAACAGTAAAGTCGCCGCTTCGCAGCGAGGCGCCTCGCAGCCGTGCTTATTTCCTCGCCCTCAGTTCCAACGGCGGCGGCTCTCAACTTCTACTTGGCCATTCAATCCACTTGCGCGGCCCACGCTGCCTAATTCCCGCCGCCGCCGCCACCGCCGCCGTCGCCGCCACCGCCGCCAACGCCGTCACCGCCGCCGTCGCCGCCGTTGCTGCCTCCGTCGTCGTCGCCATTCCCGTTGCCGCCTCCATCGCCGCCGCCGCCGCCGCCGCCGCCGCCACCGCCTCCGTCGCCGCGTCCGTCGCCGTCACCGCCGCCGTCTCCGCCGTCCGCTAGTATGTCCAACGCCGCCCCCAACACTGCCGTCTCCACCGTCACCGTTAAATTCTGCTACTGCCACTACAGCCACCACCTCTGCGTCCGTGACACTGACTCCGACATCGCCACTGTCACTGCCATTATCTCCGCCATCGTCGCTAGTGCTGCAGCAGGTAGATTGTTCCAGTCAGTTATTGTCAGGTTTGCAAAAGAGTCCGGTTAGCAAAAGAGTCTTTCCGTCGTCTCCGCCCTCGCTCTGGCGGCAGCGCTGGTGGCGACTCGTCGCAGCGCCACCTCTCGCGATGACCCGCCGCCCAACTTCGTCGTGTGCTCGACGCTGGTCTCTCCCATTGCCCGCCGCACCCTGCCACAGCCTCGTCCCTGGCAGAGGCGCATCTAGATAGACAGGCGCCCACGGCAAACATAGAACTAGCGCCCCTGTCAGGATACTTCAATTTAGGGCCTTTGTTATTTGCTTCAGCGAACATTTTCTAAATAGCATATATTTTCTAAATTTTTATATCTCCAAAACTCAACACATACTGATAATCTCCAAAACGGCGCAACTAGATGTTTCCCCTGATGTATTTACGAAGTTTCAGCTCCAAAGCTTCTAATCAGCCTTTTTTAATGTAACTTATATTAAAATGTTTGTTAAAGAAATCTCATATAACGATATTCTTACAGAACCTAATGACGGAAAGGAACTTCTCCGAAACGTTGAGCAACACAACCAGTTTGAAGGGGTATAATAAAACAAAATGAAGTTAGAAAAATGTGCAATACGTGTGATTAAAATGTACATCAAGGTTATTTGGCTGTCAATAAAAAATAAGGAGCATTGATTATAAAAAAAGTAAAATGATAATTAGCTATAAAAATATTACTACATTCACAACACAGTAACGTGCTTAAAACAATAATCTGTCATACCGTATTTAAATAACACGTCATTCTTTTAATCTAAAAGGTCATTGAGTACTTGTGTATGTTCTATTTTATTTCAATTTAATACCAACACGACTCCTGCCTCCGTTCCGCCCCGCTTCCTTACTGTCGGCAGCCCGCTCTTCTGTGTGCATCTACATTACGCTTTGGGGGTTATCCATAAATTACGTAACGCTAAAGGGGGGAGGGAGGGGGTCTGATGCAGCGTTACGTAGAGATAGGGAAGAGCGTTACAATGGGGAGAGGGAGTATTGAAAATACTCGAATTTGCGTTACGTAATTTATGGATGGCCCCTTTGCGCACTTCTCCTTATAGTTCAAAGCACAGTATCACGATTTTTATCTTTTTTAAATTTTTTATTTTTTTTTATTTTTGCGTTTGAGATTCTTACCTCGTCACCGCACACCAAATCGAATGTGAACCGGAGCCCCGTGTATCTCTTTGCAGTGCTCCAGCTACCTGCTCCGAATCCGTTCCTTCCAACTCCAGTTTATTCCATTGCTTTTCTCCACTGTCAGCTCTCACCTAATCGTTTCTCACCGCAATATACAGTATCATCTCCTAGTCGTGTACTGGAGTAACCGCACCTGCTGCTCATCTTTCTCCAAGCTTTTGCTTCTTTCGTACTTACAGCACTGTTAGCAGTTTCTCACGTTTACGCACTGTTTCATCTCTTCTGGTGACCCAAGGTAACTTCGTCCGTCCACTCCGGGCCTGCAGGAAAGTGGTCTAAAGTGGTCTGTAGTAATTCCACTAGTGTACTCCAAGACCTACAGCCGCAGTCGCCAACGTAAGCCCACGCTTTACGGATGGTGACTGTCTACGACCACGAGGACTACTCTCAAAACTCTTCTGCTCTGTCTCAACGAAATCCAATAGTTCTTTCGCCTGTTTTGTCTCACATTCACTCAGCGAACCCCACACGGCTTGCCACTCGCCAAAGCGTCCGCCCTCCCCGCCCACTCACGCTCTTGCTCCTATGCCTCGCTCGACTCCTGGCTCGGCCTCGCTCCGCTTCCCTGCTGCCAGCACACCACCCCGCCCTCCTGTTTCAAGAGTAACAAAATTTGTTTTATGGTAGGTTTTGAGCGACAAAAGAGCGAGAAATTCCCATGTGATTAATTTTTTTATTTATCCGTGTAGTTTCTTGGTTTTCTCCTTTTTGCGATTCTAACTTGTTTTCAAGTTAGCAGCATTTGTTATAGCAGTGTCAAATAAGCCACAAATGTTTTGTTTGCGTAACAAATTAGCGACACATTTGGAGATTAATTTCAATTTTTTTTGAAAACTTTGCGATTCTATCTTCACGGAGCTCCCTTCTGTGACCAGCTACACGCGCCCCCTCTCTTCTAGTCCTTCTCTTCTGCACTCCCTATCCACTCCCCCTGTCCATAACCTTGCGCGCTCTTTCCTTCTCCACTCCGCTACGTTCTACCATTCCCCGCTCGTCGTTTCCCATCTGCTCTTTCCCCGCTTTTCCTCGCCCTGTCCGATCCCTGCCCATTTCCATTTCTACGTCCCTCACTGTCCCGCTCCTGGCTTCTGAACGCCCTTCCTCACCTCGCACTTTCCGCCATGCTCCGTTCGATATCTCCCCGTTCTTCATCCGCCCTTTCCAGCCCTCCCTATCACTTTCCACTCTCATCTGTTCATCCCATTCATAGTTTTTTTGTTAAATAATAGACATTTGTTATTATATTGTATATTATTTATGTACTGTAGATATGTACTATACAATATTGTTTAAATAATTACATAATTCGAGCACGTGTATAAGTATATATACAGGATGTCCGAGGAGGAAACGTCGAAACTTGGACTTAAGAGAATTCTAAGTGTATTTTGTCTAATAAACTACGTGGATATTCTGAATGGTTGAGCCGCTATTTGCGAAAACTCCAGGCCTTGGGGGAGGGGGTGCTCCTCCCTGGATCCGCTAGTGCTCCTGCCTCGGCCCGGCCTCGCACCGCTTTTTTTTCTGCCGG
Source organism: Acheta domesticus (assembly GCA_031308135.1). Lineage (NCBI taxonomy): Eukaryota > Metazoa > Arthropoda > Insecta > Orthoptera > Gryllidae > Acheta > Acheta domesticus. The sequence goes on along the minus strand of JAHLJT010000631.1, from coordinate 30,141,604 downwards.
CACCCGCCCCGCCCTTCTGTACCCATCTACGGGCGCCCCATCTCTTCTTACCGTTCTGCACTCGCCAACCAGCCCCGCTGTGCATAACCTTACGCGCTCTTCCACTCTCCACTCCGTTATGTTCTGCCTTTCCCCCCAATCTTCCTGTCTTCCTATCCGATCCCTGCCCATTTCCCGTATCCGTGCATATCACTAGCCAGCTCCTTGCCCACACGCGCTCTCCCTCGCCTTGCTCTCTCCGCCATGCCCCGTTCCATCTTTCCCCGTTGTTCATCGGCCCTCTCCACCCCTCCCTTCCGCTTTCCACTCTTCCACCTGTTTCCCCATACCGGCGCTTTCTCTCCAGTCCGCTCCGTACCCTTCGTCTATGCTGCGATTTGCCTAACTTTGACCCTGACAGAAATCAGCTGATTCGCTGTCATCCAATCGGGAGCTTATATTTCGCGACAATGACGTCACTTGCGTCAGCTTGGATGAAATCGTCAACAGCTGTTTCCTGTCAGGGGCAAAGTTACGAAAATCGCAGTATAGTTGCAGCCCGCCTCTCCTTGCCTTGCCCCGCTCCCCCCGCCTGAGCTTCCTCCAGCACGTCCCAACCTCCTCTGCCGCGTCCTGTCCCGCGCCATTTCACTCCACTCCACTCCTCTCCGCTGCGCTGCACTCAGCAGCCTGGTGGTGTGCGCCGCGGCCCGCGCGCTCTCGCCCGCAAACAGAACTTTGGCCGTAAAGCTAATAAGGCAAAGCGCCGATAAAAAGGCGCTCAGCGCGGGCTAACGGCGAAGCGCGCGCGCGCGGCCGACCGCCCGATGTGCGATAGCGGCCGGCGGCGCCCGCGGCGCGGAGCGGGGCGGCGGAGTGGGGCGGCGGGACGGGGCGACGGAGCAGGTCGGCGGAGCGGGATGGAGGCGGGGGCAGAGGCAGGCCAAAGGCGGGGCAGAGACGGGGTGAAGGCGGGGCGGAGGCGGGGGTGGAGACAGGGCAAAAGCAGGGTGGAGGCGGGGGCGGAAGCGGGGGCGGAGGCAGGGCGGCGGCGGGGTGGAGGCGATGAGGAGACGGGGCGGAGGCGGGGGAAGGCGGGGAGGAGGCGGGGCGGAAGCGGGCCAGAGGCGGGCCAGAGGCGAGGCAGAGGCGGTGTGGAGGCGGGACAGAGGTGGCCTGGTAAGAAATGGGGGTGGTCTGGAAGTGGCGACGGCGGGTGAAATGTGGCGAGATCATGGCTAGGCAGGCGGAGTGGGACGGGATGGGCTGGGCGGGGCGGTGGCCGCCCGGGATGTGGTGGGCTGGGCTGGAAGTGGCCACTGCGGGGCAAAATGTGGCGGGGCAGGACAGATCAGTGGTGGGATGGGTGGGACGGGGCAGGGAAGGCTGGAGAAGGGCAGAGCGGGCCGAGGCGGACGGCGCTGAGTTGGGCTGAGAGCGAAGGGGGTGGGCACATTTGGGCGAGACAGAACCGAGGGACCAAGTAATGTTGCCGTTGCGGGGCAGAGCGGGAGGGATCGGGGTTGGGGGGAGTGTAATGGGGCGAGTGAGTGGAGTGGAGACGGGGCGGGGCGAAAAGAGATGGTACAGCAAGGTGGTACGGGAGGTGTCGCGACGGGATCGGGCGTGGCGGGGTACAAGAGCTGGAGGCGTCGCGGGGGCGGGAAGGGATGCGTGGGTGCGTAATGTGGCGGGACACGACGGAACGGGCTGGGGGTTCCCCGACCCGGAAGAGGCGGAACGGGAGGTGTCGGGGTGGGACAGGGCGGGGCGGAGCGGGGTGGGAAGTGCTGAAGGGATCGTGGGGGCGTATGAGGCGGGTGGGGGCGGAAGGGGACAGAGCGAACGGAACGGGCTGGAGGCTTCGGGGGCCGGACGAGGCCGGGTGGGGAGAAGCGAGGCGGCGCGTGGAGAGAAGCGAAGGGTGGCATAGCGGCGGGTGGGGCGGGGCGGGGGGAGTGGGTCGGAGCGGTGAGAGACGGGGTGGAGCGGGGAGGGACGGGTCGGAGCGGAGCGGGGCGGGGAGGGGAGGGGCGATATGGGGCGGAGCGGGGTGAGGCGTGGAGAGGCAAACGAAGATGGGCGGGGCGGGGAGTAGAAGGGCGTAGCGGAAAGGTGCGCGGCGGGGAGTAGAGGGCGGGGCGGGGCGCGGCGGAGCGAAGCGGGGCGGGGCAGGACGGAGCGTGGCGGAGGGCGGCATAGCGGGGGGCGGGGTGAGGCGGAGCGGGGCGGAGCGGAGCGTGGTGTGGCGGGGAGCGCGCGGTGTGGGCGGAGGGGATCCGCTACTCGGGAGAAGCGGTCGCGGTCGCGCTCTCAACGGTGGACGCGCCGTGCCGCGCCGCGCCGCGCCGCGCCACGCCGCGCCTCTCACACGTGTGGGATCGTTCGGCCTGCCGGCCGGCCGGTTTGACCACTGGCAATCGGGTTAGCGCTCAGCGGCGTGCGTGCCCGTGTAAACTCACCGCCGGATGAGTTGGATGCACGCTTCAGGAATGGCAAGGCCCAAACAGCTACTCACCTGCAACAGAGACAGAGAGATCGTGAGTATACAGGAACAGTAAATATAAAGTAACAGAAGAACTATATTTCTGTAATATGTGTAGAAGACAATAATCCATTGAATAATTATATAAAAACACTGAAAACCATTCTCAATAATCTTCGGAGTATGAGCTGTTTTCTCCAATGCAAAACTAAAATAAGAAATTGCCCTTTAACAGAGAAAATTCTAGTAATGACGCGAAGTAAGTTCAACACATTTACGACGGATTTCCCTCCTCCGATACTCTCAAAAGATCGCTCTCTAAGCGGACGAGACGGCCCTCTTCGTAGCTGACGAGGACATTAATATAGCTTATGATTACCTACAAGCCGATTTAGAAAAATTAATCAATTGGACAAAAGCCTGGAGAATAAATATCAACCCACCTAAGTGTCAATGGAAACTGTTAACGCTTCATAGACCGCCTACATCTCCAGAGTTAAAATCGAAAATACCAATGTCCATGGCTTCCTTCCTTCCAGCAGCAGTAAAATATCTCGGGCTCCTATTAGATAAAAAGACTAACATGTAAACCCCATTTACCCAATCAAATAAAGCTTACACTAAAATGAGTAAACTTCACCTTCTAATCAACTGTAAATTACAACTCAGTATCAAAAATGGTCAATTATTATTTAAATTAATCATTCGCCCTACACTAATATATGCCTACTCTGTATGGCACTACTCCCCACCGAGTCATATCAAATTATTACAAACGGTTCAAAACAAATGTTTATGTAAAATCTTTACAGCACCTTTATTCATTAGCAATAGTTCAATACATAGTGAATTATCAATTGCTCCAATCAATGAATTTCAGCCGAAATTAAATGAATCATTTTATTCGAAACTACAGTTCCTACCTTGCACCCCTATTTTCAGCCTTCGCAAATCAACAAATTCAAGAATCAGAATTCATTCCCGTTTCCCTAAAGAAGATTTTCGAACACCCTAGACATTTGCACTCAGGTCTATAGGGAAAACAAATTAAAGCCTATATTCAAAGCATTTTAAGACAAAATCGCGTCAAAAGAATGTAAAATAATTAAAAAATACTTATAATCGCCCTCACGCAAAGGTCACAGTTACCTAAAAGAAAAATAACAAATATTAGGAACAAAATACAAAATGTTTATATAATGTATCAGTTCAACTCCCTGAAAAGCATGATCTGCTGACGAGGAAATAAATACTTTTTTTAAGTAAGTTTTAAAATGCATGAATTTTTTATTGTTATTATTGTTATTATTATCACTATTATTATTATTATTATTATTGACAAAATGGAGGCATTTAAAAAAGATTAGTGAACTTTACTATTAAAACCCTCTCTTCGACTAGTTTGAAATTCTGAAAGTAAATACTGAGAATTTGCGCAACTTGAATCGTGAAGATCATCAACCGGCCTTTTGAGGTTCAGACTCACAGCATATAATTTTCTCTTCACAATATCTTAACTCAATAAAAACACAAAATTTGTCATCTGTGTATACGTATGAATTCGTTAATATTAGCGGACTGCCATCATAATTCAAAATGAACCAACATCAGATAATACTTTTACAAACAGAATGTGTACAAGGAGCAGTTATATTTGAATGAATCAGAGTTACGAAGAGAATGGTAGTACAGCGGCACAGTAGACTTTAAAGAGGCACTCTATATGACGAGTGAGAAGAGATTTTACGGTGACATCACTTCGCGGATTACGACTGTATTCATGAACGCTCTCTATGGCTTCTGTTTTAGAACTCGTCCGCAGTGGCTGTACAGTACCTCAAAACCAATTATCACTGAAATATTGCCGTTAGCCACGCCCCAACATGCATGAAATGTAAGAGTAATAAATCGGAAAGATTTATCCTTGCACAGCATTAGTAACAGTAGCTTGGCAGAAATGAAACTTCTCCCCTCGTCGAATAATACGGCTCTGACACTCTGACGCATACGGGTTCCACGGACTTCATTTCCCCTGTGATTGTTCCCCTAAGCATAAGGGAAGTATTCCTTTCTTTTTAAATCCCTTGTATTAACGGATACGTGTTTTCTATTCATCGAGCGACAGTGCATGGAGGATGACGAAGCTTCATGATTTGAACCACGAAGAGATCGATGTATCGATTTCTTTGGGCTAGGTTTCGCCGTATTAACCATTTAGTGATTTGTATCAATATATGATGGTTAAAATAACACGATTCGTATTGTTTGGTACACGAACCATACAATTAGTTGTGGATATTTGAAGTTAATTTTTATCCATGGACATAAACGTCGATCTCACTAACACAAGGGTTTTGGGCAACTGCCAAATACGCTGAGCACAAAGCTGCGCATTCGAATCCCGCAAAAGGCACGCTAGTTTTCACCAAGTAGGCATGGATGTTTTTTCATACCAAACGCATATTCCGGCACAGTCTGGGGTATCGTCTATAATGGTTTAGTGACAACTGTTGCCGCAGCTTTGAATAGGAATCCCTAGAGATCGAGTACCAACAGTAGCAGAGTTTCGACATTACCTGCATATTACGTCGAATACAGCCACAATTAGGAGAAGTATTCCCGAGGCTGGGTGCTCTGATCCGTAGTTTTCTAGAGTTTCTCCGAACTAGGCGAATGCCGGAGCACAATCTTAGCAAACGAATCACGGATCGCGGGCGAAATTTCCTTCTTTTTCCCTGCCCTATTAACTTCTTACTCTCCCACACACACTTGCATGCATTACACACGTCGTGTACTAATCGGGCGCTTGGACATTGTCACTTATTTATCGGTATCCCGCTTGGTGGAAATACCTGCAGGGGAAACACCGCTAGCGGAAGTGTAGGTCGGCATCGGATATCTCATTCCTGCGGGGAGGTACACCGCCACCTCCAGTTTCCAATTTACCTACGCAACTAATGTCCATAGCAGTTGCCGCGCTCAGAAACACCAAGCTGTTAATAAACTTAAACATTTTTATGCCAAAATATTCAAAGATGTGTACCAGTTCTCGCTAACTTTAACATAAATAGTGCCATTTTTTTCTCATACGAGTTACATAAACTCGGGCCGAAGCAGTATCCTAATACACGGACAAGGACCTTGAACAATCTTCCCATTCTCATCCTTGCACCCACCTCTCGCCTAACATACACACACCCTTACTTACATGTACTAATATACCACGGAAGATTAGAGCTTATGCCGGCTGGGACGGTGTTCCGTTGTGAGAGATACCTGGAAAGCGAAACATGGGCGGGGTAGTGTAGTCGTCCCCGGATTTCACACTCTGGTGAAGGAAACCTACATGTACTTTCTTTGAGGACTGGTCATTTAAAAAAGTGTTCATTTCATTCGATTCCTCAACTAATTGTCTTCTTTTTAATTCTGCTACTAATTTCTTCAATTTTTTGTTTGACATTGACCACTGATTTCTTATAGGGATTCATGCTTCTCTTCATTCATTTCTTCATATCTCCGATGTTTTTACACCATGGCAATGTATTTCCAAAAACGTCATCTAATTAATTTTTATTTGACTTGAAACCTTGGTGCTGCATCGTGCATAAAGAAATCTCCGCTAGGAAACCAGTGCTGTAATTCAGCAGAGGTTTAATTTCTAGAATAATTTGCATTGGTACTGAATCATGGTGACTGTCACAATATAAGAACTCACATTTTCTTAACGTAAAATGACATTACACCAATCCAGCTCTAAAGATAACGAAATGATAATTTTCAGCAGATATCTTGAACGAAATCATTTTCCTACGTCTGTATTTGATGAAAAAGTAACGGTTTCGGCAATATATATATATATATATATATATATATATATATATATATATATATATATATATATCATGAATTAGTATCTGTTCTGTATTTGGTAAAAGATTTTTCACAGTTTCGGTTCCAGCAATATATTTTATGAAAAAGTAATGTTTCTGCTTTCAGATTCGGCCTCACTATCGAAACTGTTTTTGACGGTTACACTTTCGGTTTCGGATTCACCTCGTTCGTTTGTTTTTTATGACTTTTTGGCACAAGTCCTACCCCGGACAACGCCAGCGGGGCATGTGAACAGCAACAGGAAGGTCGAGCAGCGTGTGTGGTCAGCGGCGCCAGGAAACAGCGCCTCCCGGCAGAACCCCGTTATTCCCGACATCCTGAAGATACGAGAACAATGGCCTCCTGGTTCCGCCGACGCGGCGCCGATGCGCTGCGGACCTCCACTCGTTACGGCTGCGCTTTCCACTCCGCTCTTCCAGCACGCGGATTCCGAACAGGTTTACGTTTAATGGGGCTTTATGTTCGAGACGGACGCACGCGGTTTGATTGATTGATGCGTGTTTCCGGGCGCGTCAACTACTTAGGTCATTAGCCCCGTAAGTGTAGTGCGTGTTTTCCTCGGGAGGTGGCGGTGATCTTTTCCCCGCTGGATGGCGAGATCTGGCGCCGACCTATCGTCGATTAGCGGGGTTTTCCCCTCACACCAGGTATCTCCCACCAGTGGGGACACATGTCTCCCGACATGTGTGGTAGTGTAGTGCATGTTAGTGTAAGAGGAGAGGATAGGACAAGGAAGAGGAAGGAAAGATCGTGCGCGGTCCGTGGCCCGTTTGTTAGGGTACTGCTTCGACATTTGCTTGGTGTTGATCGGAGGAACCACGGAAAACTACCGATCAGAGCAGCCGGCCGCTAGAATTCTCCTCCAGACAGCGACAGAATTCGACCTAGCCGACAAGCTAGTGTCGAAAATCCTGCCGCCGTCGGGACTCGACCCGAGGACCTCCCGGTCGGAAGGACCGCAGGGACATCAGGTTGATGCACTGACCAACTCTCCCGCTCTTCATGTTCGAGACGGACGCACTCGGTCAGGAGCAATGATATCAGGCGTCGCTTCAAACATCATGTCTCTTTCCACGACGAACATGAAATGTCAGAGACATGGAGCACACGTAGACTTCAGTAAATACGGCCGCTATCATCACGCGAAAAGAGGCTCGTTCATTACAATAATGGGTCGGGACGGGTAGTAAATCTGTTTCGTTTAGTTTGCGTTTCTCACGTCAATTATCACAGAGAGGTAATTGCGACTTGGTCTCTCTCATTACCTCAGATTAGCGCACTAATGATCGAATCGTGCATAACAAACGGAATATACACAATACGGGGATGGTCCCCGGCATTATGTTAAGCAGAGCGCTTTCATCTTCTCGATTGCGTTCTCACGATAATTAGCCCCCGGCGGAACCTGAGAGGTGAAGCGGCGCTGCGGGGAAGGGCTGCAAGGGCTGTGAGTGGCTCGGGGGGGGGGGGGGGCAAGGGGAGCAGGGCATGGAAAGCTCCGAGGGACAATTTCTAAGAAGCTCGCGCCCTTCCCGAGAGCCACTCCTGATGAATTGCCGGGAGATTTGCGCTTCAGTATTGGGAAATCGACAGGCATTATGTATATGTGTGTGTATATGTGTGTATATATATATATATATATATATATATATATATATATATATATATATATATATATATCAGTTAAAATCCGACATCGTTAGACCGATCTCCATGAAAGTTGGCACTTCAACGTGTTTTTTCACCCAGAAGGTTCATGTGCTGTTAATTCTGTTATAAGTCCACTACATGGCGCTGTAGAACAAAACTAAATATTCACGTTCAATGCAACCCGCAACACACTCTGCAGCATTTTGCAGTATAACTCCTAAACGAGGCATTCTAGGGCTTTCAAAACCAAAATTGTGGGGGAAAGAGGGTGATAATGGGAAGAACAACGTCTGCCGGGTTTTCCTAGTCATAACGAATTAACCAATAGTTGTGTGTGCTGGAGGAACCAGGAAGGGCGTTCACCCCCCTCACCTTTGAAAAGGAACCCCGTCGCCTTGGTAATACAGTAAACCCTCGTTAGCACGAACTCGGTTAACACGAATTTCGCCGTAACACGAACAAAACTTCGGTCCCGGCCCTAGGTTACAATAAAACGAACATTTATAATACTGGATAACACGGACTCCGATTATTTCCGTTCCCGTGGAATTCGTGTTAATGAAAGTTTACGGTAGAACATTGCATTTCTGTCAATTCAATCTCTGATTTCTGCCTTTGACAATTTAGAGAATTGTTAAAGGATATTTGGGGAAGGCGCTCTTTAAGTAAACTTGACAACTCTGTAAATGGTTCAGCGTATTAATTGTATCATTAAAGTTATAATATTATTCTCTTTGCAGTGTTTTATTTACTAACTAGTAAAATGTCTCATGAAAGTAAAAGAGTTCAATAGAAAAGGGGGTCCGAAATATAGAAGTCCCCCCTCCTCTTATTTTAGGCTGCGCTCATCTATTTTATTAAGGGTTATTGCTACATTTACATATTACTGTGACATTACTGTGAAACCACTTCGTTCGGACATTCTCTACGCCAGACTTCTTTATAGAAAAGAATCATATAATCCTAGATAACTCAGGCCATAACGAAAAATGCTGATTCTGTATATTCAAGCTAACTGAAACGGCTTCCTCTTGTCCAGGCAATATATATCCAGGCAATTTATAATTATAATTTATATAATTTATATAAACCAAGAGGAACAAGAGATATAGGGAGGCCGAAAAAGAGATGGAGAGAAGTTCTGTGAGGCCGGGACAGGCAGACGCCTAATCCTGGAAGTGAAGAAGAAGAAGATAATTTATTATATTTATGTCTAAGTAGTTTATAATGAACATTCTATATTGATACATTTTCCAGAATCAGTGTAAAAACCATCATCGGCGCCCGCGTGTTGCATCCCTTAATCGATTTCACTTCCTGGAACACCCGAGTTATTTATATGCGTAAAGCCACGTCAACGGTAACTTATTACCGCCACCGCGCGACATCCTCGTCACTACCGCCATGACACAACGTCTAGTTCCGCGCTCCAGACCGGCCTCAGTCCGCCCCTCCGACGTCCAGCGAACTCCAGCGCCTCTCCGCGGCGCCCCGCCACTGCCCCTCGCCTCGCAGCCTCGCCCTTGCCGCCCAGCGTTACCCCACTCCGCAAAGCCCCATTCCGTGCCACGCCGCCCCGCACCGCAGCCATACCCAGCGCCGCGCAACCCCGTCCCTCCTCGCGCCGCCCAAATCCACCCTGCACCGCCCCACCCCATTCCACACCTCCCCCCGCCCCCGGCTCACTCGCTGCCTCCTACCGCTGTTCTTGCCCCGCCCCCGCCACCTGCGCCGCAACACCCCATCCCACCCCTCACCCGGCTCCACCATCCCTGCCTCCGAGCGCAGCACTCACCCCGCCCCCGCCACCCGCGCCGCAACACCCTATCCCACATCTCCCCCACCCCCGCCCTCCCCCTAACACCGAGCGCAGCTTTGGCCCCTCCCCCGCCACCTGCACCGCAACACCCCAGTCCGTACCACCCCGCGCTGCCCAGCACCACGCCACCCCGTCCTTCCTAGCGCCGCCCAAAACCAACCCAAGCCCCACCTTCACGCCCGCCCAGCCCCTGCGCCGCCCTTCGCCACCCCATGCCTCCCAGCGCAGCTCCTGCCCCGCCCCCGCGCGGGCCACCGCCACCCCGCGCCATCCCGTCATTGCCCGTCGCCTCGCAGCCCCACCCCGCGTCGCCCAGCGCCACGCCACTTCCTCCCTCCCCGCTCCGCCCAAAACCACCCCAACTCACACCTTCCCAACCGCCCCCCCCCGGTCTTCGAGCGCAGCTCAGCGACTCCTGGCGTAGCCCCGCCACTGCCCGTCGCCTCGCAGCCGCGCCCGCGCAGCCCAGAGCCCCCTCCCCCGCCCAGCGTCACTCCGCGCCGCCAAGAGCCACGCCCCCCCGTCCCTCCTCGCGCCTTCAAAAACCACCCCATCCCACACCTCCTCATCCGCTCCGCCCTACACCCTGATACCTAGCGCAGCTCTTGCCCCGCCACTCCCCGCCGTCGCGCGCCCTGCCACTGCCTGTCGCCTCGCAACCCCGCACGCTCAGCCCTGCGTCTCCCGACCATCTCTGGCTCCCCCCCCCCCACCAACCTACGCCGCCCCTCCCCGCCCCGCTCTCTCCGTTCCATTGCGCCCCTCTTCGCTCCGTCCCTCCCGGCTTCGCGTCGACCGTCTGCGCTCCGCCCGGCGCCGCCGTCTTCCCTGCGGATCGGAGCGCCGTGTCGGGGAGAGGGGGGCGTGGCGTCTCCCTGGCGCTCGCGGGCGAGGGATTAGCGAGGAATTAATGGCAATCGGCGCCGCCGGCCCCGCCCCCCCCCGCCCCGCCCACCTTGGGGCGTCGGCCTGGGGCCGGCGCCCGCCCGCTCCGTCGCACGGTGGCGCTACGCTGGCGGGCAGTGGGCCCTTCTCAGTATCTGACATTCATAACACTTTTCACAGACCCCAATACTAGAAAAGCAAACTTATTCGATATTATCAATAATTTTAGTTTCCGTCTACATTTTCAATTATATCAATATGTTGGTCCATAATTTAAATGACAGAAAAATATTGAAATAACAGTTTTATACAATATTAAATGAAATATATATTCTTCACAACGTTTTGTCACCTGATGATGGAAACCAGTTATTTCCGAAACGTTGTGAAGAATATATCTTTCATTTAATAATGTATAAAACTGTTATTTCAAGAATTTTAAACACACTGATATAATTAAATATTATCAGCAATTGCTTAGTTGTCAAAATTAATTTCCAGCAAACAAGAACAGTAGAGTCGCGGAAACCCGAGCCTCGCCAATTCCAGCCTCCCTAATCCGAGATTCCGCGGAATTCGCGATGGCCTCGTGAGCGCCATGCTCAGTGCATCAATTGATGTCACTGCAATGCCTCTGACAGGCAGGTCCTAGGTTACACTCCCGACGGCGGCAGGGCTTTCGACACTACATTGCCAGCTAGTTCCAATTTCGTCACGTCAGTTGGAGAATTCTAGTGGCTGGCTGCACTGATTGGCAGTTTTTCGTGATTTCTCCGTTCAACACCAGGCGAATGCCGGATCAGTACCGTAACAAATGGGCCACAGACCGTGCGCGATCTTTCCTTCCTCTTCCTCGTCCTATCCTCACCCCTTACACATACATATATACATACATACATACATACACACTCACACACACACACACACACACACACACACACACACACACACACACACACACACACTAACACGCACTATATTACCACATAAGCCAGGAGACCGGTCGGGGACTTACAGCTTGTCCCCACTGGGGCGGTACCCCGCTGGTGGGAGATATCTGGTTGAGGGGAAATTTTCGCTAGTCGTCGGTAGGTCGGCGCCGGATGTCGCCATCCAGCGGAGAAAGATCACCGCCACCTCCCGATGAAAAAACACGCACTACACTTACGGGGCAAATGACATCTGCAGCTGACACGCCCGGAATCATGAACAATCAATCAATCATGAGCGACATGTCATCAAACGAGCGGCGATCTTCACGAGCTGGCACTTCGATTGGTAACACCGCGTCAAAGGTCACGTGTGCGGCGGTCAGTGCCAATGTCAGTACGTAACATTGTTGTGACCGGTTGGCGCTCATGTATGTATGTATCTGTAATTTTAATAGTATCCACACATTAAATTGGACTTCGCTGTACATTGTAGTTGAAGATTCTATAATGTATTTTCGTTTTCTCCGTGCAATCCGAGTTTTTTGTAATCCAGGAACCATCAGCCCCAATTATCTCAGACTACCGCGACTCTACTGCACATTTTATTAAAATAATTGTTAATATTGCTTGTTTTATAGAACGTTTTAGAACATTCGAACTCACGGAAGTCGAAAGGTCATTGTAACTAATTACAAACAATGAAGATGTTTTCAAAGCTTTTAAGTTTTACGCACTAAAAAAGCAGTTGAGCCTGTGTTAAATATCTCTTTGTGAAGAACTAGTTAATGTGAATGGAACAAATCTGAATGTAGACGTATATTAAAAAACTATTGTATGAGGAATTCTCAGGGTAGTGGATCACAAATATGTGATACGCAAAACTGAAAAGAAACGCCTTCAAATGCCATATCGTTGATGGAATGTTGGCGATCATCGATCTCGTTACAGACGTTTCAAGACTTGGGTCCCCTTAATTTCTACTAATTGCTAATTTCAAAATACGAATGCCCAACACATTCTGAGAAATAGTGCTACTCCTTTCGAAGTTGGGTTCCAGCACGGAACGTCGCTTTTTAAAAAAAAAAATTTATTCTACTTGTTCGACATACAAATGTCTTTCAAGGATTGAATAAATAATTCCTAAGATAACCCAGGAAGGGCTCATTATATAATTAGTTTTATTACTCGCAGTGTGTATAGTAATCCTTCATGCCAAAGTTTATGGACTGCTTTCTCTATGTCTAAGAATAATGTAAAAGTTTTTTTCGTTTGAAAATTAGTGGCAATATAATCAGTTAGGGGTAGAAGTTGATGCACTGTTGAATGATTTTGTCTGAAACCAAATTGACTAATTGGAATAATGTTAGCATTGAGAAATTAATTTTAATTAGATGAAATAAATTTATTACAAATCGTTTTTGAAAGTTAGGAAAGTGAACTTATGGGACGGTCTGTGATTTTTACGGTCTATGATGACGGTCTATGATCACGACTATAATGATTTTTATTAGTTTTGATATTGACAATATTAATGTTGTTTTCCAAATTTGTGGGAAATAGTTTATTCTACAGAACGCATTAAATATTGCAGTTAATGAATATTTACTTGAATTTGGAAGATTCGTTATGATTATGTTTGGAATATAATCAATACCAAGAGGTTTTTTTTTACAAATTTTAACTAAGAAATAATAAATTTAGTTTGTGATGGGAAAATAAATTTAATCTTCACTTTTAAAACAATTATTTAAAAAGTGCTAAATTCTAGCACAAGTCCACCTATTTATTTACAGCGTAAATTTAGTTACTGTAGAGGTTTTCCGTAAAATCAGACGTTGAAAATGGAAGCACCTAGTCCATTTACCGAGCACCAACATTGGCAGCGTGAATGCTGCCGCCGGCGACGGCGCCACCAGCAGATGTTTGTGGCATTAATATTCGCATTTCATTGATGTTTGCGCGTCATGGTAATGACATGACCCGGTATTGAACACAAAGCTGCAGTTGAGCGTCATTCAGGTTAGATGATGAGGGTTGAGCAAATTATGCTGATGATATTGTTGAAAATAAGAATGAACATGATCAATGATTCGTGAGTGTTGATGGAACTTTAGGAACCTGAAAACAAAGGGAAGAGAGAAGATATTTGGAAAACCCAGGGGAGAGTTAGGTTAACTGGTCCACTTTTTTTAACTAGTTCTAAAATATTATTTACTTGACCAATAAATGTGAAATTTTGCACATTTTAGAGAGGATTTCTCCTTATAATGTGAAAACAAACAACATCCTCGTGCTTACAGTTATTGTCAAATATGGAGTGTTTTTATACATTTCCAATATGACCAGTTAACCTAACCGGTAAGGTTAAGTGGACCGGAAATTGAAATAAGCTGTCAAAATAATATTGACGTTTAACAGACTGTTTTAATGAAACAAAATCATTCTTCTACACAATGCCATAACCTTTTACACACATAAATGAGACAACGGGCCGCAGACCGCGCGCCGTTTCCCAAAACGTGACATCGAAAATTAAAACTTGGAAATAACAGTAGTAATGAATTAAATTAATAAAATAGTGATAGGCGAATAAATTATGTAACATTCCATATTTCATAACTGCAAGTATACAAATTCTATTTCCGAAAAAATAAAGGCAGTAACTGGACCGGTCCTCTCCACCTAACCTCCCGGCGGTACAGTTAACCCCACAACACATATTTTATTTATGTGCCGGAAAACACACAGGTCGCGACGTGTGATTAAAAACAAAACACTCTGATAGCTCAAAAATACTAACAATTAAATGTGTGTGAATATTTTTCCGGTAGTTGTTATTCAATCGTAATAAAAATGAAAAGCAGATGACTGGTAGAAAAAAAAACCTTCGACCTTTCAGAATACAAATTCCTTACTGTGCTGAACAAATCCAGGCCGACAACTAATGACTGTGGCTTAAATTATCAGCCCTGTCATCCTACGAATACCATCCAGTGGAAAAGGCAGGAAACACCATCAACATTTAAAAGCGTGGAACATTTAGCCTAACCGGTCCAGTTAACCTAACTCTCCCCTACTGCAAACTCTCATGTTCTCCACGAGAGAACTGAGGATCGAACTGCACTTCTGAATTGATCAGGAACAGAAAACGAACTCAGAAGATCACAGTCGCAGTTGCAGCACGCAGAGCTAAGGTTCTTCAGAAGAAGTAGAGAGAGACTCGCAAACAATATTAAACATTTTCAGTCATATAGGTCCACACTATTGAACATATTGTTCGGAGAGAACGGGGTGATTTGGCAGTTTGAAGTCAGACACACCTCTGTAAGAAGGGTGACTTCAGAAAATCTTCGAGGGAAGGATGGCATTTTTAAGAATTAAAGGAAACGTTGTAATTGAACGTATTGATGGCTGATTTATGCATGACTTTCAGGAACCACAGTTTATTTGGAATTGGGGAAAATGGTATTCTAAGTATCTTTTTCCTACGTCTTCTTCTACAAGAAATAGATTGAATTTTAACTCTGAGACACCATTTAAAATATTATATGTTTAAAAAACGTTAATTGGCGAGAGTCTTAAAATAAATTTAAAATAATGTGTTTTAAACCATTTATAGTTATATAAAATCATTTTAACACCGTACATTTTTTAAGTTGATGGCTCGCCTACTATGTCTCCCTTCTGGAACCGCCCTTGTCAGGGACAAGGCAGAGGCGGACAGACACAGTGAGGAGGAATGGGAAGGACAAAGGTTGCGGAGTTGGGGGAGGGGGGAAGGGAGGCCACCCGGCACTGTTCTCTTCATTTCGTTTTGTTGAAACGAACCCTTCTTTCCTCTCACCCCCCCCCCAAGCGGTTGCAAGCGCTCAGTTTCCCAGAACTTGTGCGGAATAATCTGTCACAACGATGGGACTCCACGACGCTAATTTGTACGTGGCTTATTAAAAAGAGCTTACTTCCCGGAGGTCCTCCTTTAACTAGAGAGGGAATCCGCTTTGCGTTCTGTTTGGATAGTGGTACGTTTTATTTTTCAGCGTATTTCGACGTTTTTGTGCAACTGGTATACAGCCAATGAATGTCACATTTATTTCTGGGAGTGACAGTGACAAGCTGCTTGTCGGAAAAGAGCTTCGCTAGTGTTGCCGACCGGCGCAACTGTGGTTGTGGCTCTGGCAAGTGATACATCTTCATCAGGCACGTTCTATCAACTCGGTGTTTCATTACGCCGTGTTTAAGTAGCGCTTTGATTACATTTCGCCTTAAGACGTTTCCATGTTCCTAATCGGATCATTTTATCGGTAAGTATAAAGGTTGCAGACATCAAGACAGTAAGTAAATTATTACATCAACGATATGATATCGAAGTTTCTATGCAGGAAAATGGAGGTGATTGTACTTAAAGGAAAAACACTTGACCCCCACATCCTGGAAATTGAATAGTTTTGTTAAACATGTAGATAGATAGATATTTATTTCCGCAAATAGGTTTATGCAACCTGGTGGCAGAACACTAAAATTTACATTATTATTAAAAATTACATATTATAATTAAGAATTAAATACAATGTAACTTAAAATAATTTGAAGACCGTAATATTAATAATAATATGATAACAGTGATGACGACAAAGGCTTTAACAACAATAACCGCATTAATTCTTCATTTTATGGTGGTCTTTTACAGATATTTTACATCAATAAATACACGACTTTTATTACTCTGACGACCACTTCACTTCACTTCACTTCACCACACTTCAATACGAATACTACTTAAAATATAATTATATATTTAATAAAGTGATGCATTTAATAGTGTTAATGTGTAATTTAAGTGATGCAGCCCTCCCTACGGCCCCCCATAAGATATACAACTCATGTATAGAAAAACCTTTCTTAAAATCTTCGAGTACTAACATTTCTGGTTATTTCAATGATTTAAACTGACACACCGTAGGATACATTACTTACATTGTGATGATGAGTTTTTGACTACTTCATCTCAACTCTTCGTTAGGAGAAAGGAAAACATTCCTGGACGATTTCTTGACTTTTTTTACGGCGGTTGATATAGTCGTTATACTCATGCATATATCCCAATTTTGCATGAGGCAACGTATACCTCATGACGTCTATCGGAATACCTCACGTGTTTAGTGACGCATAGATTATTTTCATTGTAAAATTTTACGCAACCCGTTTACTAGTAAGCTGTAGAACTACTGTACATGGCTCCATTTGGGCCTTCGTGACATATACACGATGCTTGTTCCTGATCCCATAACTCATTCAAACCGTTCAATTATTGAGAGAATTTTAATTACATAAACACAAAAGTTAGAGTAATAAATACATAAAATTGAGTGTGGTTCACGAATTAAAAATAAAACTGCTCCGGTAAAATTCAGTGGGTGATGGGTGAATAAACAAATCGAACACCGGACACCGAACACATTCCCAAATAATTTTTCTGTTCCGAAAATGAAGACCTCGCTGAGTTTAAAATGTATTTTACTGGGATTTCGAGAACAAAACTAGTAAATAATCACTTTTTAAACATCCTCAAGAAGATTGAAAATTAATTGTCATTCGACCGATTTCTTGATTCTAAACCAACTAAAGAAAACACGAAGAAAGAGAACGCAATCTGCAGGTATTGTTATTATTACCTGTGAACAAATGTATGAATTGTATGAATAAAGTATTTTAAAATAGCAAAAAAAAAGTCTCACGGTATTTCGCGTCGTTCTCGGTTGTGCCGCTAAGAGTCGCATGATCGCGACTGTATCGAGCAGTGTTGGCGATCATGCGACTCCTGGCGGCACAACGGAGAACGACGCGAACGCGGGACTCCTGGCAGCACAACGGAGGAGACGCATGATCGCCAGCACTGCTCGATACAGTCGCGACCATGCGCCTCTTAGCGGCACAACCGAGAACGACGCGAAATACCGTGAGATATTCCATTTTGATGACACCCCCCCCATGGGCCAAGAAAGAAAAACGGAAGTACAGCGAGAGTAAGATTCCCCCCCGGGACCCACTGTGCCACCGGGGAGGGGGGTGGGGTGGAGGAGGGTGACTGCGCGGGGTGCGCGGCGTCGATCAATCGTCCGCAGACATCGCGCAGACGGCGGGACCGACCACTCCCACCCCCACCCCCACCCGCGTGTCCCCCAGGCGCCTCGGAGGAGGTTGCGCGCGCCGGTCTCCGGCCCGGCCCGGCCCGGCGCGGCGGCGACAAATCCGCGGGGAGGTCCCTGGCAAATCCCCGCGCGAGTCCGGCCACGCGCCAACCTATACCAGTGGCGCAGCGTGACTCGCACGTCTAGGGATGCTCAACACAGAGGCGTATCTACGGTATAGCAGACACGGCACGTGCCATGGGCGCCACTCACAAGGGCTACTTAGCTTTTAGGGAAAAAAGAGTTGAATGAATTATTTTTCAATGATGGAATTAAACTATACACAAAATATGAAAAAAAATAGTATTTTTTTTTCGAAATAAATTGTTCATGGAACGTTTTGAAAATAACCAGAATCTTTATCACATTAGTGCATAAACAACTAGTGCCCGCTTCCCTCTAAAACAGTACTAAAATTACAGTAAAAAAATTACAGGTACCCTAATTTGAAGTATCCTGGCGTAAGCACAATTTTACGTTTGCCATGGGCGCCTGAATACCTAGATACGCCTCTGGATCAACAATAGCACAAAATGTCACTATCACCTACTTAACAGACGAATTCAACACAAGGCAGACACACTGGAACTACTTCCACGATCTCAATTGTTTACGACGGTGTAGGTGCTTTCCACAAAATCTTCACAGCAGTCCGGACTGCCGATATGTTGAAAGCCAATTAAACAATGGCTCAGCTTTAATTCTTATACGCGAATCGCAATGAGACAACTTGTTAATTTATACATTGCAGACTAAAATAATATGGAATCTATTTAAGGAATAATTCAATTTCTTGGATATTAATTAAGAAATAGTAGACAAGCACTATTTCTACAGTTTGTGCCCATGACCAAGCGGGGACTCCCGAGTGAGAGAGAGAGAGAGAGAGAGAGAGAGAGAGATAATTTACTGACTGCCTGAAGTGTGCTGCGCTCTCGTGCACAAACGAGTAACTTGCTCAAATTAGCCTCTTTCCGCAGTGGATGCTAGCGTCAAGCAGTCAGTTTTCTCTGGGCCAGGGGTGAAGAGGGGAGAGGGGAACTTCGCCATCTGCGCATGCGTCATTGCTCGTCGCAATTTCGCGGCAGACGCTAGAAGCATTTTAGCTTCCAAGCAATCACAGGCCAGCTTCAACAACCGGCTGAATTCAATTATAAGAAATCAAAATTAATATATAATTAAATAAAATTAATACAAAACGTGTTTCGCTCAACGGAGGGGAGAGGGGAACTTCGCCATCTGCGCATGCGTCATTGCTCGTCGCAATTTCGCGGCAGACGCTAGAAGCATTTTAGTTTCCAAGCAATCACAGGCCAGCTTCAACAACCGGCTGAATTCAATTATAAGAAATCAAAATTAATATATAATTAAATAAAATTAATACAAAACGTGTTTCGCTCAACGGACCGCTTGTGTGTGTCTATTGATAATTATCAATACAGTATTTAGGGTTCTTTATTAATATTATATACGGGGATGCTCAGCATCTCAGCGTCCCCTGACGCTACGCCACTGCAACGTACCACGGCCACGCATAAAAAAAATAAAAAGAGAAGAAGAAGAAAGTCTCGTTCATTCGCTGAATCTCCTTCCCGCTCGCGTCGCCTAGGGTTTCATTAAACCCAACGAGCGCTTAAAATAATAATATTGCTTAAGAACTTTTTCCCTCGACGCGCCGCGCTGCCGGTCGGAATTTTTCGGGAGGACGCACCCTCTTGCACATTACCCCCATGCCGATACGCGCTCGTTCCTTAAAATTGTATGACTTGCGGATTTTACGCTAAAGATACTTTGTACTGTTCGCGTACAACTGACTTTTTTTTAGTTCAGAAAAGTGCAGGTGAAGTCTTATAGAAATTTCTGTAACACCAGACGGCCGGAATGTTGTAGTTCGTAATGAGAAAAAAAGAAGAATTTGGATTACGTAATGGGGAATATAATTAAGGAATTTTACCTCTAAACTAAATGGGAGAAAATGTCGGTGGAGTTTAAGGAAAAAAAGTCTTCTTTTAAAGAAAAACCGCGGCGGAGTTAAGAAGTTTAACGCGACCCGGAGGTTGTTCAATATTCACTAATGTAATCGGATATTCTGTGTAGTAGCAATTATTTGATAACCATTAATTGGCTATTCAGAATTTTACATACTTATAGAATAATCGGGGTAATCTCTGTGTGGGGGTCTATCCGTTCGTCAGACATAGTTTGACCCGTTCTGGTCTACCACTTGAGACAAGCAAGTCACGTCTCTCATCGAGTCTCTCTCTGCTGGTGGGCAGCTAGTCTTTTGTTTTGAATCCTTTGAAAATATTATAATTATTATTTTTATTATTATAATAATTATTATATTAATTAGATAGCACACAGGGACAGACGGGTGCCATAACATTCTGAACTAACTTAGCCACACTAAGATAGTTCAGAAAGTATTGTAATTACCACGACTCTTTTTTTCTCATTGCAATAACTATTTATTCCTCTGTGTGTCTAAAATGAAAATTAATAAATAAAAACGAACATAAATAAAAAGTAGAACTACATGAAATATCAACAAGTTTTAGAGAATTTTTAAAGAGAATAGATTGTAGGAAAACGTCTTCTATTTCAAAGAAGAACATTTTTCGCAATAAAACAACACGTCCGCGAAGTGAGATATGTTTTCGAGGAAATTTATTATCTATCATTTCTGAAGGCCTAACACCCATAATCCCAGCTTTGTGCATTGAAAAGGATTATGTTAAATCCACATTGAATTCACAATGCAATTCAGAGCAATGACGAATATCACATTAACGAGTAATTAATGTTACAATCCATTTTTATTGATATTCATTGATAACACATTTTCCATTCACAATACAGTGACTATGTCCAGTTCCAATAATGTTTCAAAATCGTCCTGTTCTCAGGGTCGGATTATAATTATGTAATGAGCTCCTGTGCCTTACTATCTAAGGGACTTTGGAACCTGTAAAAATAATAAACGTTTGTAATGAAAATGAATATGAAAACCAATATAACCTTTACAATTTAAAATGTAAATCTTTTTACATATAATTTTATGAACCACAACAAAAAAAACATTACAAAAATAATTGGGGCACTTATCATTCGAGCTCTAGATGTATGCTTTCATGTATGAATGTACCTCGGACGTTTCTCAATTTTTCAAGCAACGTTGACGGCTTTGTCGCTGCTAGTTCTCGAGAACATCCTCGAGTCGAACAAACGAACTCTTAACCGACCCTTTATGTGGAGCGTCCAGAGATGGCAGACGATATCAAGGCGGCCTTGTCATCTGGCATATTTAGGCAGCTGCGTTCGTTTCGGGAACGATGCGACAGTTAAATTCGTCTACTACGACGTCCCCGTCTCGCTAGTCACACAATTTCTGCATCACTCTGACCGATCATTTCTTCTAAGACGTCTTCTCCTAGAGCATCAATCTTCCTGAAGTTACACCATGAAACAAAGTGAGTCAATTGACGGGGAATATTTTGTTCAGAGTTTTCATTTTTGATCGCGCAGGAGAGATATCTTCCCTTCTCGGTTTGTTTTTATTAATAAATTGTTCGTCATAAGAAAAGCATAAATACAAGCCATAACTCGACGTGAAGAGAATTAGTAATTTCAACGAGGCATGTTCGCGCGGACAAAGAAAACACGAGGTTTTTATCAGCTACTAGATGCTAATTAAAATTATGGATGATGAAACAGTTTGAAGTATTCTACCTGATCAGGAAAGAATATATTGTACAAGGAAAACTTAGTTGTTTCTATGTGATGAATGAAAACGTTTGTGGACTGTAATGCTTCAATAGACACGATAATGATGAAGAAAACTACGAGAAGGGCCCGGAATTTAACGATCTAAACATTTTCGAAATACGCAAACTTTTATAACTTACAACTTATACAAATCTGACCTTAAAAATTCAGGGTAGACTTCCGCGGTCAATAGCTGTCCGGAAGTCGTAGTGTCCTACGCAATCCTCCCTTACGAATAACGCAGTAAGACGGCAGAATCTGGGGACCTTAATATATATATAAGGTTTATGAAAAAATTCCTTGTTGATTTCTTATAAGTATAGGAAATACAAAATTCACACACAAAAAAAAAGTGTCTGTATAGTACATGGAGTATCTAGTCTTTTGAACTATAGCATCAATTTTAAAAGTATTCTAAACGTATCCAAAAAGGACATGAAGAATAGTTCAATAAAACCTCGATTTCCTGGGACAGAAGAACTTGTCTCCGGAATCTCCGATAAATACCTCGGAGTTTCTTTCTTTGGAGCTCTTCACTTTCGTCGCGTTCAAACTGAATAATGTGACCACCAGTGCGATGTTCAGTACGATGTACAGTGCGAAGGCGTCCTTGTCCGCTTCGTGGGCGTTTTGTCGATCCGCGTTACAACGGGTTCCGTCAGCGAACCGACAAGATCCCTGTGCACGTTTCAAATAAAGTTTTGTGGTGTAATTGTGTTCCTTTGTAACAATAATCATGATGATGATTGTCGTGGTGGAAATAATGTCATTATGACACTTGAAACAAAGTCACGTATTAATATTTTTATTCTTTTGTTACAAAAAAAATTATATTTGTGGTAAAAGTCGGCCAAAATATGACTTAAAAGGTGAAATATTCCGTTTTATGCCCAATAAAATAGTCACTAATGCACTAAGAGCTTATAACGGTTCTAATGATCGTCTGACGGCCTTTGGTCTCAGGACATTTTCTGGCCGCTGGATCATTAGAACTAGTTAACACCAATGGTGGCCAATAAATTGTGTGTTTTTACCTAATTTTAAGGATTCAGATTTAATGAATTATGTTGCAAATTAACCAGATGTTAACTTGACTTGGTTGGCCTCTTCGTTTTTCCCTCCCATAATTTCCTTCATAAGAGATAATGCAGCATCAGTCAACTGCTTTCATATTTCCCTCATAACCACGATCTTCTCAATCCAGGTAAGCTACGCAGTGTATAACGAACTTTGTATCGAAGGGAATAACAAACATTAAAGTATCAGTAAAAAATAAATACATTTTTCTACACTACAATACTTGGTTTCGTGCGTAAATAGTAAAATTTACCCTAGGTTGAGACAAAAATATATGACAAGGCATTAAAAAATGTAATGGGAGAATGAAACTGGGAGAATGGAAAAATCAAGAAAATCAACAATTCGGCTTTGTCCACGACGATTTTTATATGGGGACTGACCAAGATTTAAATCCCGAACACCACAGGTAGAAAATGAGCGCGTTAGCCAGAGTCCGCCGAAGATGGTGTAAAGCGATAGGTTAATGTCTTTATGTACGAGACCCACCCGCAGATCAAATTCTAACGGCTGACAGGCTTTGAGATTCGAGAAGGCAACGGCCGCGGCGAAGCTGTGACTCCAGGCGGAGCCGCTTCACTTCCCTTCCTGCGCTAGCCACCCGTCCACCCACCACGAGCCTCTTCGTCCACCGAACCTCATCTCCCAGAAGTCACTTCCCTCACATCTCCTTTACCTCCCGCTCAGTGGGTCGCGTATCGCTCTAGCCCAACCACCCTTTCTCCCTGTCCCCTCATCCCAAGCCCAGCTCTCCCCGCTGGGGCGGTGCAACGCTGACGGGGAATACCTGGTTGGGGAAAACCCCGTCAGCCTGCGGCCGACCCGCCTAGCCGGCGAAAGGTTGGCGCCGGATCACGCCATTCAGCGGAGGGATCACAGCCACGTCCCGAGCAAAACCATGCGCTACACTTACGGGATTAATGACCATGGTCTTTGACGCGCCCGGTATCTCGAACAATCAATCAATCATCCAAGCCCAGCTGCCTTTGCCCTACCCATCGAATCTTGCTCTGCTCTTTCCCTAACCCTGAGGAGGGGAAGTGCGTGGCTTCTGTCTACGCACTTCCCCTCCTCAACCCAGCTCCTGCATCCGCCTTCCCCCTTGCTCCATCTCCAGCACTTGCCATTCTCTCTAGCTGTGTCCCAGATCTTGCTCCCGCCCTCTCTCCCAGCCCTCCTGCCAGGCCTTTTCCCAGCACTTCCCCCCTCCAGCCTCTGTCTTGCCCGTCTAACCCAGCGCCTGCCCCTGCCCCTGCCCCTGCCCCGCGGCACGAACCGCCTCCCCCTTCCGGTCGGCGAACTCCGCTGCCTGCACCTTGTACGGGGCTTCTGTCGGGCGTCCGTTTCCGCACGTCCGCGCGCCCCGCCCCCTTTCCTCCGGGCTCTCTGTTTCCCACTCGGCAAGCCGCGCACGCCGCTGTCGCCGCTGACGTCACCTCCGGTCGGCGTCGCCGCCGGGCCGGGCCGGGCCACCGCCCGCGCCGTACGCGGAGCGGGGCAAGCGAAAGAGCGCGGGGTGAGCGGGGGAGGCGGGACGGGGCGGGGAGGGGCGGGACAGGGCGGGGCGGGGCGGGCGGAGCGAGGCAAGCGAGATGGCGCGGGGCGGGACGGGGCATGACGGGGCGGAACAGGGCGTGCGGAGCGGGGCAAGCGGGTGGGCGTGGCGAGCGGGGAACGTGGGGCATAGCGAGGCGAGGCGAGACGGGGCGCGTCGGAGCGGGACGGAGCGGGGCGGGACGGGGCGGGGCGGGGCGGGGCGGGACGGGACGGGACGGGACGGGGCGGGACGGGGCACAGCGGGCGGAGCGTTGTGGAGCGGGACGGGGCGAGGCAGCGGGCGGAGCGGGGAGGGACTGGGCGGGCCAGGATGGAGCGGCGCAGGGTGGGGCGGGGCGGAGTGGAACTGGCCTGGAGTGCCGGCGGTGGCGACAGCCGCCCCACCCACCCCCTCCAACCCCACGGCCCCGTGGTTGCAGCCCGGCGACGACAGCTGATACCAGTCAGTGACAGGGCCTCTCTCTCGCCACGGCGGCGGCGGCGAGCGCCGATGGCAGAGATAGGTCGCGCGGGCGGCGCAGAGAGGTGGCGGGCGTCGAAGGCGAGCGTCGGTGTGCGCGGCCGGGGGAGCGGGGGTGGACGGGGCGGCCAGCGTCGGGAATGGGGAAGTTGCGGGCGCGAGCGCACCCGGGACGTTAAGATAGCGCGATACGCGTTGAAATATAGAGCGTGCGCCACGGGCGCGAGTGCAGGCGCGGAGGGAGAGTGGAGGGTGAGGAAGGGAGGGGGGGGCGACGCGCATAACTCGGCGGGCGCGAGAGATACGCGGCCATCGACAGGCGCTCCATCACGGACTCCCCGCCGCCCGCCCCCCTCCTCGGCGGGCTCCGCGTCGCCCTCGCCCCTCTGGCTTTCGCTCTTCCTCTTGGCGCTAGTTCTGCCCTGGCACACGAGGACTCTCTTCCGTTCCCTTGTAAGCCCCGTGCAATTCTTCGTCTCTGTTCCAATCTTCCGACTCTGTCCCCTTCTTCGCCCGTGCCCCATTCTTCGCCCGTACACCATTCTTCGCCCATGCACCATTCTTCGCCCAAGCCCCATTCTTCGCCCGTGTCCCATTCTTCGCCCGTGCCTCATTCTTCACCCGTGCCCCATTCTTCGTATCTGCGTCGTCACCACTCCACTCCACTCCACTCGTCAACCCCGTTCCACTCGCGAACCCTCAAGTCTCTCGTCAACCTTCATCTCACTCGTCAACTCTTATTTCACTCGTCAATCATCTCACTCGTCAACCCTCATCTTACTCGCCAACTCATCCCACTCGTCACATCCCACTCATTACATTCGTCAACTCATCTCCATCGCACCCGTGATCCCACCACATTCGCCAACTAACTCAAACTATCATAGCATCTTTGACCACTCACCCACACTCTCTGGGTAATCCGCCGCCTCACCCCATCCACTTGCCATCTCCGCCGAGCTCGACCTCCTCGCCGTCCCCATCGCTCTCTCGTCGTGAACCGCCCGTCTCCCTCCGACGTCCTCCCCCGCTGGCCTCGCGGCCCTCCAGCCTCAGCCAGGCGCCGAGGGCTTCCTGCCTCCTCGCCCCCGCGGCGCCCGCCCGGGGTGGGCGAGAGGATGCTCCACGGCCCGGGGTGGGGAACGGACGGAATGAAGAAGTGGCTGGAGATGTGTGGAAGGGGCGGGGCTGATGGGGGAGCGGAGGTAGGGAGGCGAACAATGCCCGCGCGACGTGTCGTTATTGAAGGAATGAGATGGAAGGAAGCTAATCAGCGCGAAAGACAAATGTCAGGCTCTCAAGTTCTGAAATTGGGGAACATCGTACACCATCGTGGAAAGTACGAGAAGGTGAGAGACAATGGGGGGTAAAACACGTAAGAGAAAATTTATGAAGTGGGGCGAAAATGAAATACGTTGATAGTGGTGCACCAAGATGCAACTTTAATCAATACTTTGTTTAACAATGGAATGGAATGCAAATACATGGAATGAATGAGCAATTAAAAATTCAATGAATTGGGGAAATTTGTATGAAAAATGGTATTAGAGGAACCTTTTGATTGAAATATTATATGCACGTTACAATCTTGGGAGAATACGCTTCGAAAGAAGTCTACGAAAAAAACAAGAAGGAAAGGAAGGACACACAATAAATGAATGTTAATAGAGAAGGAAGCGAGGGCACATGAGACGATGATAAAATAAGTGAGAAATATTCTGAGAGGAAGGCGTAGGCTTACTAAGACTATTTCGAGTGGGATACATCAAGAAGGAAGTAGTTTAGTACATCAGGAGGAATATACAAATAACAGGAAGCTATGAAGTTGGAAGATGACGACGATAGAAGAAAATATTGCAGGAAGAAACTTTTAAGCAGAGAATGTCCGAGACAATAGAATAGCAATTGAGGCATGTATGTCAAGAGCAGTAAAATGTGTGTGGAGTACAACGCACGGCACGCACTCATAAACGCAAGGTTGCATAAATGCACGGAGCCCTCACGAATGCAGACGACACTAATTGCAGTCTCATAACCCACTCTCCGGAAGGCAACCTAAAAAACAGACGACGGTTCATACGACTTGCTGACACAGACGTTCACGCTGACGCATTATGGAATAAAACGATCTCCACTTTCAAAATTCGTTTAAGAGGCACACGTCTCGGGTTCAAAAGCAGTATTCATACGTCTGAACTAAATGAGAAATGCAAACACACGTTCGCTATTCAAGAGTCAAAAGACGTCCAACTTAGAGGGTTTGTACGACCCGCTACCTCTCTAAGAAATGGGGGAATGCACGAAAAAAAGTTTTAAAAGATCATAAGGATATAAAAAAAATAAAGGGTACTGAGAAGGTGGGTCAAGATGCGAAGCACGCCATGCCAACACAAGTGTGCATAGAAAACAATACTGAATATTGAACCGAATCGTTGTTTTGTTCCTAGAAATACGATTGTAATTCTTTTTGTAAACTGATGGATACTATAATGGAGTTCCCTATTGCTAAATGGTTTTAATTAATTATATTACTTGGTAATATTAAATGGTTTTAATAATTAGTCACTCATTTGTCTGATTATGCCAATTTCATTGGCACCAACGCAAATATTCCACACAAGAAAAGGAGTAGAAACCAAAACCGTTATGCATGTACGCAAATCTGAAAGTCCGGTTAATTACCATAATTATCGGTTTTGCACGGAGATAGTCTGAATTTGAAACTCATTTCAGAAAAGACGTAACTTCATCTCTAAGTATGTGGATGCAGACTTGTATGCTTCAAGTATGTGAATGCATCATGAAGCACAAGGAAGAATCGGTTATTATAGTTACAATAAGAACTTAACGTCAATAAACTTAAATAGGATGCTAGTTATGCACTTTATAGCAAAATTCCAATACGCAAATGCAAACAATGATACACATAACCATTAATCATTGCCATACTTTTCATATTTCGACCCTTGAAACACACAGAAGTTGTTAATGAAGATGACACTTCCCCGAAACTTAAAGAAAATAGTTCTTTGCCTAGTGAATTTAATTTTCATTTCAATTTAAGTTCCCAGCTCTTAATTTGACCTGCACATATTACCTCATAATAGCCAACTATTACATTTCTTTGTTGTTGTTTTTTAAAACATTTATTCCGGTGCTAGAGCTAGCAAAGTGTGCATGTAAATTCTCATATACGAATCGTAAAATCCCCAATTTTCTTTTACTTCCTTGCTATTTCGCATATCCTCTTGATATTACATATTCACGTCCTTGCTTCTCTCTCTCTGACGCATCCTCGATGATTTCGTCGCCTCTCCGATTTTTCTCTCTACCTTCCTCATCCTCCGCATTTCGAAACCTCTAAATTTCCTTCGCCAAACGTTTGAATTTTTTTTTAACGATCTTCATACTACCTATGTAGTACGAAAAAGTGTAATGCTGCAGCAGAAAACGACTATTTTTCGGCAGAAAAATTTGTTTGGCCGTTTTGTTTTGTCACTGATCCTTCATCGTGCCTTTTTGAATGCATTAACACTGAAATTCCAAATTAAATGAGCAAGTAGATTCAACCTGCCGACAGTCTGTTTCATTGCCTGATACCCTACTTCTGCAACTTGCGCATTTCATCGGACTCGAGAGCAATTCCACCGTCACGTTACGCTTTCACGTTTCAGCCGCGCCATTAATTCCGAAGGAACGAGGAATGAATCATTAGTCAGTTAATATTCTGGAGTGCGCCGCCGCGACGGTGTGAATCCCCAGGCCCCGACCGCAGAGGCCACCGCAGCATCGACATTTCACAGCCGCCCCCCCCCCGACCCCGCCCCGCCCCGCCACGCCATGCCCCTGCCTATCCCGCTCAGTTCCGCTCCGCCCCGCCCCCGCCACTGCCCCTGGCCCGCTTGCCCCGCCATGCCTCTGTCTATCCCGCTCAGTTCCGCTCCGCTCCGCCCCCGCCACTGCCCCTGGCCCGCTTGCCCCGCCATGCCTCTGCCTATCCCGCTCAGTTCCGCTCCGCTCCGCCCGCTTCTGTCCGGCTCGCGGCGTGGTTCACCCCCAACCCTACTCGCCGTCTCGCCAAGCCCCGCCCTGTCATACCGCCGCTCGCCTCGCCACACCCCATCATGCCCCCGTCCTCCATGCTCTGAACCAATCCCTCCCCTCCGACCCGTTCCATCGCGCCCCGCCCACCACACCGCCCCACCCCATCTCATTCCTTCCCGTCCCGTCCTGCCCAGCCCTGCCCTGCCCTGCCTGCCGCGCCCGTCCCATCCCATCCCGCCCCGTTTCGTCCAGCCCCGCCCTCTCCGTCCGCACGTCCTGCCACCACCCATCTCGCCCCGTCCCGTCCCGATCTGTCTCGCCCTCATCTCGCAGTGACTCTGTCCAACATTACCCCTTCCTTCCCATCCCTTCCATAACTATTTGATAGGGTTTACCGCGCCCGCGTCGTCGCCTCTCCATTTCTATAATTCAGCCCCGTCGACGGGCAGGCAGCTTCCGCCACTGCGACGCCGCGACCAGCTTTCCTCCGTCCTCATCGCCGCTCCCGTCCACCCGTCCCTCGCCCGCGGCGCGGCGCTCCCCCGTGACTTCCGCCCCCAGCCGATGCCCCCGCCCCGCCCCCGCCCCCGCCCCCAGCGGCTCCCCTCCGGTGCTGACCAGGCATTTTGCAGCCGGGCCAGCGACGGGCCCTCCCACTCCACGCCTCCTTGGTTGAAATGGAGTAACAGACGTCATCTCCGTCACCTTAGTGTATTTATTGAGAGTGACGGCTTTCGACGGCCTTGCCATCATCATCAGTCTACAGATAAACAAAAAAATATAATAGATACATTTCAAATTATGATAGCAAATTAAATTACAAAATATGAAATTCAAGAGGGGTATTAATATAGAGGCCAATAGCAAATGAAATTATAAAATGCAAAGGGGGATATATATAAATTATACATATATAAACACACACACACACACACACACACACACACACACACACACACATATATATATATATATATATATATATATATATATATATATATACACAGTGAAAATTATTATTACAGAACAATAACAAATAAAATCGCAAAATAGAAATGCAACGGGTGGGCATAGTTAATGCAGGTAATAGATACGTTGAATATTATTAAAGAAGGAAGGTTCACCCGAGAGGGTATTTATCAATTTAACATTACAATAGTTACAGACCAATAGACCCCACCCCCAAAAAAGTAGTAATAAATATTAAAATTAATAGCAACTTATATTACAAGAAAAGGGGAAATACACTCTCAGTAAATACACAGAGACATATTTTATTACTCCATTTAACTACGTCAACAACACGGCATCAGAAATCCCACACTGAAATATAGAAGGTGAAGGATTGCGAATAGCGGTTGGGAATGAAGAGTAAAGAGCTCTTTGGTAGCACCTATTTGGCGCGTTCATTCAAAAATTAAGCCTAAAATAATGAACGTACATTTTTCTCTTAACTGACTTGCGTTCTAAATGTGATTAATAAGCTTCGGTTTTCGGGTGCAATATTCTGAATAGTTTCAAACTCATTGCAGAAATTCCAGTCACGTGTGTCATCCTGTGCTTTCCATGCGCCTTTCATCAACATTTTATTTTGTCTACTAGTCTGTAGTTAATTTCACATGAATTGACAGATGTGTTTCTATTGTTTCAGAGTTGCGTACTGTTTCCTGAATATAAAACACAATGAAATAACCCAGTTTCCCACGTTGTATCAAATTTATACAATAGTCTTAAAAAGCTGATGAGCATACAATTCACATGGTTTCGAAATTCATTCACTAGAAGTATTCTTTTTGCTGCCTAATAAACTAGAGAAAAGCCTGGATGCAGTTTGAGAGAAAAGATCAGAAAATGATATAAGGATAATCAGAAAAGGTTTACAAACAAATGCACGAAATCCTGTGATAAATTGCAAGGAATCAGAATTATTATATGAAATGAGTTTTAAGAAAATGTATTTCTGCAAAATTAACTTAGAATTAAATTTTATAACAGTTTTTCGAGAATTCTGTATTGTTAAATATAATCCATTTCTGACACCTACTTTCCTGTCCTTTCTTTTCTCATACTCCTAGCACTGCTCCGAGTCTCGTTTCTTGTTACTTTGCTGATCAGCCATTTCTCAAGTACCAAGAGACTACTATAGTTTATATATATTTCACCGAAATATATAACCTATGTTTCGGATTATAGTATTTACATTTTCTTGGGGCTTACATTACATTCTCTTGGGGCTTTTCCCAAAATACAGATTATGACCTCCTCGCTAGCCTGAAACTGTTTCGGAAATTACGATCCCGCATTAATGCCTCAAAGAAAGTCTAAGAAACTTAAGCTCAGCCAGAGCACATGATATTCGCGAGTTAGTCAAGAATATTAGATACGATAATTGGAAAATTAGTTCAGTTTCCCTTCCATAATGATATAGACAATCTACAACCTATGGAACATTTCGAGCGCCTTTTAGTTGCCTGTATTACGTGGAACCCTATCAACTACTTGGCATCGTGTCCCCTTCCACCGCCGCCACCACAAACCTCCGATCGAACGGCGAACTTTCCATATCCGGGCAGCGGCGTTCCTGCAACCCAACTTCGCTTAAAGCCTGCTTTCCCGCAAGAGCCCCACTTCTACTACCCCCGCTACTACTTCGATAACCACCGTTCACTGGGCCTCAGCAATCACATCGAAGTTTGCCATTTAACCGAAATTAAAAACGAGACTGATACGCTGAAAGATTCGCTGCAAATACATGACTAGGGAGCGAATTTTTATGCCCTAAAATATCTTGAAATATTATCTTAAAAATATGCATTTATGACCTAAAAATTCTTAAATATGCCCTTTAAATATGCACTTAAAATTAACAAAATTTCATTTTTTGCTGCAAAACTGTCTTGATAAAATTCTTGTAATGAAATGAAAATTTGCTTGGAATGAAAATATATATGTTTTCTGCAAACGTAATATAATCTACCCTTCTTCGAGATAGAAATAATCGAAGTAAATATTCACCTTAGTGAAGTACATTATATGTGTTGTTGAATTTCTTCTGACTGGTTTAAAAAATATGTTCTCAAGAAATATCCCACATTTGCACAGGTATTTTATCATCTTCAGAAAACAAAAACGCAAATTGTGACTGGCCCTTTCGAATCAATGAACGCTCACAATTACATAAGATTCTTTGAAAAGATTAAAAGTTTTATAAATAGATGCATATTGCTTACTTGCATGCAGTTTGCATATTTCTTTTTTAACGAAATACGCAAAATATGCACCTATAATTACACGAATATGCACTAACAGGAAAAATCAGCCAAATATGCACTCACATATTAATCTATATAGCATCATATTCTAACCAAACGTCGGGAAATTTCGCGGAGCTATGTCCTGAACCAACGGACAAAAATATGCAAAATCATAGAAATCCGCTCCCTAATAATGACCATGAATTCAACATGAAGTTCGGGTTATATACCACGCAGTAATGTTTATTTATTTATTTATTTGTCAAAAAACAGTAAAAACTGTATATGACGTGTGGGGAAAGAAATTTACCTGCGCACATTTTCTTGAGGGCAAAAAAAAAAAACGAAAAATGAATTTAGAAAATAATTATTTTAGAAAAATAAAGATATTTGAAAAATGTTTTCCCCTGTGTGGCCTGCTTTGATGAATTTCTACATTGCATTCACTGTGGAATATGCTTTGGGATCACTAATGGTCGACGTAATACTGTCCATTCTGATTACTTGTCTCACAGCATACTTATGGATTAAGTGAGTCATTATCTTGTGTCCTGGTCATATGGTGGTTCACAGCACTTCGTGAGTCCTAGCCTCAGAATAATGTAATTGAACGCAACCATTTGGTGATTAAAGTCGTTAAAGATAATGTAATCGTAGTCAAGGCAGTCATTAATGAAAGGAAGACGAGAAGACAAAAGATTTCGGTGAAAGTCTGCTGGCCTCAATGGAGGCCCTTAGGTAAAAGCAGCTCCCTTCATTGCCCGCCACTCACGCTAATTTCACGGGCCCCATTGTTTTATACCTTCGCCGTTTTTTTACTACACTGTGTTCGGTTGTTATTTTTACCGCTTTCCACTGCGCTTCTCCCAGTTTTCCTCACAAACACCAATTATCTAATTGTTGATCCCAATTTCTTAACAGGGCTTTATTTAAAAAAAACACTGCAGTTGCAGAATGTCTATTTCAAGAACACGCATTACAACTAATATGACTAATTACGATTAAATCATAATTTCAGCACCACTCAATAAAGCAATAACATACTACATAACAAGAGACTTTTCTAAACACACATACAGGAATTAATTAATTTGAATAATACCAAAGATAAGTTGTAAATAATGTACGAATGTAAGAATACAATACATTCTTAAATTAATCGTCTGCTCATCCTTCCTTTCCTTTTTTCTCTTCGTGCCGAACGTCCACGTCTTCCCATCTGAATTACTTCTACGTGTTTTGTCGCAGTCTTCGTTGTCTCCGCCTTTGACATCTCTTCGGTTCAGCCTCTTATACTAGGGTTTTTCGTTCTTGGCGCACCAAGGACACGGACGTAAAATAGAGAGGGAAGGCTTTCTCCAGTAGGGAGCTTACACGTCACTACTGTGTTGTGACGTTGAAACTCCCTATTGGAGAAAGCCTTCCCTCTCCATTTTTCGTCCTTGACCTTGGTGCGCCAAGAACGAAAAACTCAAGTATACAAGTCCTCCGCCTATTACAACCTTCCGCTTGTTGCAACTCTTTTTAAGGCAACAAGCGACCAAGACAAATCTCAACTTTTACGTTAAGTTCAGTATGAAGTTTTCTTTTAGTACACGTTGTCGAAAAGAAATCCCATCGTATTTGCGCTGCTCCAAATCGAACAGAAATGAATTTCAACTCAATAATCAATCTATTTTAAATTAGTTCCTACAAATAATTACATTAATTCAGTTCAACATCAAACGACGATCAACAAATTGGTCACTTTCACCACTAATTGATCTGACATGGAAGGTATGTATGTTTAGTTTTTTCATGCACCACTTATAATTTGTACACAAAAAAGTCTAAAAAT
This sequence comes from Acheta domesticus, assembly GCA_031308135.1. NCBI lineage: Eukaryota > Metazoa > Arthropoda > Insecta > Orthoptera > Gryllidae > Acheta > Acheta domesticus. The sequence goes on along the minus strand of JAHLJT010000631.1, from coordinate 30,107,781 downwards.
AAATTTTAAAAAATCGGGCCACCATGCCCCAATTTTCGCTGTCCTTCCAATCTGACTCCTATTATGAGGCATTTCCTACGACACGCTTCTACCTGTCTGAAGCCTCACCGTCTCCGATTTCTCACTTCTCTCAGCGTTCACTGCTTCTCGCCTTTTGGCTAGTAATCACAGCAGAACCTGATTTTGTACTCACAGATTCAGATGCCACTTTCACCTTCAGCGATTTGTTTCCCCCAATACTGAGTGATCAAAACTGGTGCCAATTACGAGTATATGCATACTCATCACTCGATAAAATCGTTGGTATCTTTACCATTATTGAAATATCGTATTGGGGAACAATCATGAAATGCGGGAATCCGTTTTAATATTACACGGTACACGAGCAACAATCTGAAATCTCTTATAAAATTGTATTACACATTCTTCCTGTATCGTGTATCGATGCCATTCGATAATGGGGGATTGATATCTCAGTTTCGATTACAACAAGTTTCCGATACCGTGTGTTGTATCAATACCAAATACCACGATAAGCGTACGCAGTCTAAAGCAAGGGGGGACTACATTTCTGGGTCCCCTTTTCGACTGAACCTTTTTTATATTTACATATGACATATTTTACTACTAAATAAATAAAACATACCACAAATATAATTTTAATAATTATTATTACCAAATACAAATTGTCTTATGTTGAACTATGTACAGGGATACCTTTTCTGAAATTTCTTCCGAAGTGCACAACAATTTCCTTAATTTATTGGGTTTGATAAATTCATTTAATTTATTATGAAAGTAATTGTAATTATTATCCTATGTTGATTTCAATTTTTAAAACATTTACTTGTGCGAAATATAATAGTGATCGCTAATGAATTCACCTGTATCTAATGCGACCTAATTGGAGCCCCTTTGAAACTGTTCAGGGAGGTTACAGCTGCCTGCCCCTTTCTGAGCACACCTATGAATACTACCGTATCCTAAAAAGAATGAATGATGCGTGAATGAAAACAAAAAGAAAATTTATCTAGACGAAAACAAAACAAAATAATATTTAGGATTAAAATAATATTAAAAATTTTGTTGAAGTTTATTATGCCAAAGTGCAACTATAACTCAACTAGAAAATTAGATTTAAACTAAAATTACGTTCGTTTTAGTTCATCATAGTTTAATTATGAATCAAAGCCATCCGTCTCCACTGCTTAGGCCGCAAGGCTGCAGTGTACTGTATTCCACTGAAGCAAATAAATTCCCGCCTCCTCAGGGGTACTGTGGACGGGAAATAATTAAAATAACCGTATCCAGCGTAGTTTCGCAACGTCACCTGGCCAGTAGCGCGCCGAGCTTTCTCAAGGAGGCACATCCACCCACGTGCTAGAAGGCGTTTGGGTCAGTGTTGCCAGGTGGTCTTAAGCAATTCCCCCTAAATAGCGCTGTGAAAACCTCCAAAACGACAAAAATATCCCCAAATTAAAAAAAAAATTATTTCATGTTTAAAATGTATGGGGAAAATGTAAAGGAAAGAAATACGAAAAATATTATTAATTGTATATGATGATATTTATATTTTACAGTTAACTTGTCAGTTACAGTCAAATTGAAACAATAGTAATAGGTAGTCGGTCCGCATTATACTTACCCCCACCCGACCAGTGTACCCGTACTTCCTTAAACTTTAAAACCAAGTTGAGTTCTCATCATAGGCGAGTGTGATGATTTCACAATAGAGCATTTTTCACAATATAACACAAAATTAACATTTTACAAGAACTCACTAAAAACCCCCAAATAAATTTGCCCCCTGAAACAACCCCTAAAGACTAAAAAAACAACAACAAAATTTAGGGGGGAAACCCCTAATCTGGCAACACTGGTTTGGGTGGCGGTTCCCTCGACCACGTGCCCGCCAGCGCCACCAACCTCCACCCCCCCGCCTCGCGCTATTTCCGCCCTTGACTTACGGACCGGATTCGGCGGTCGGCGCGGCGCCCGCCATAAAGCTCCCGCCGACTCCTCCCCCATAAATACCCACGACCGCCACCCCACGACAACCACCCCGCGCCGCGCCGCGCCGCGGGACAGCACAGGACGGGGGGCGGAGAGGACGGGAGGGCGCACGGGATAGGACGGGGGAGAAAAGGGTGGGGTCGATGGATAGGGCGGTGGGAAGAGCCTAGGACAACGTAGGGGCAGATCCAGCCGATCATTGGGGAGGGGGGATCCTAGATTTTTGTTATATAATAAACTTAATTGTTATTATATGTTATTTTTGTAGTTTATATTGGTACTATCCAATATTATTATTTAAATTATTACATAATTCAACATAAATATTTAAATCAATTTTTCCAAACAAAGGAATGTAAACGAAGACTCTAGGCCTTTTGGGAGGGGGCCCGTGGCCCCCATGACCCTCCCCTTGGATCTGGCAGTGGAGCAACGAATGTGACAAGAGGCGAGGAGACAAGAGTAGCGGGAATGTCAAGCGTCAAAGACAAGGGCCAGGGAGATGGTATCAAAAATGAGAACAGCGGGATGGCAAGAAGTCGCCGAAACTGATAACCAGAATGACGATGAAGAAGAGAGCAGCGGGAACGGCGAGAGGTTAGGAAAAATATGACAACGGGGATAATGAAGACGAGTGCATCAGGGATGGTGTGGCGGACGGTGGGGTTGAGCTGAAGGTGCCGGCCGTGGCGACAGCGAAGGCGAGGGCGGGGGGAGCGATGAGCAGGGGCGGATCCAAGGGCGTGGTCTCGGAGGGAACGTGTTCCCCATCATTGAACTTGCAATGCTTCGATACTATTCCACTCACATTTTCTTTCAACGAATTACAATTAACAATATGAGAAATGTTTACTATGTAATATTAAGTTATTTGTTTTTCACAAAATATACTAACATCTGTACATGAACCTTGTCTGTTAAATTGCACCTCTTATCCTACATGTCACGTACAATTCTTGGATCGTCTGTTCCTGATGGTAATGAGCGGCCACGAGGGTGGCAGTGAAGTCTGAAAACGGTTAGACAGCGGAGACGGCCAAGGTAGCGGACATGATGAGACCAGCGATAAACGATAAGGTGGGATAGAATTGGTCAAGGAAATCAATGACAATGTAGGACGTGACAGTAGGGGGGGGGGCATAGAGTGCCGCGGAGACAACGGTGACTGCGAGGACGTAGGGGAGTGTGAGGGTGAGAGGGATGGACAGGGGACCGAAGAAAGAGGTTGAGGAGAAAACGACGGATGCGAGGGCGAATAACAGAGTCAACGGAGTAGGTTGGGAGAACGAGATGCGTGACAATGGCGTGGGAAGCTGGCACGGCGAGGAGTATGTGGCCAACGGGAATGTGAGTTACAGGAATGAGAAGAACGGTCAGGTAAGCATGAGTAGCGAGGACGTCAGGGGATGGGAGGAATAGGCATGAGCTGGCGGGCACGCCGGAAGGAACTGGGAGGAGGAAGGAAGAGCACGCGGGGACGGAGAGGACACGGAGGCTGGTGAGGTGGACGGGATACGGTGGGTAAGAGGAGACTGTAGGCATAATAGTGTGTGTGTGGAGTCGTGGCAATGCTTTCAAGCGGGCGGCATGCCTAAGCCGGGAGCTGTGGTGAAAAGGCGCACCTGAGATAAAAATAAAGGGGCGCCAAAAGGTGGCTGCACCAAGAAAAAACCCACGCAACTGTTGAAAAAGGTTAGTGGCGAGTCTGGGACGATTATGCAAGACCCCTGGAATTGGCTAGCCATCGAGCCTGGGGACGTCGACAACATGACTCCTAGTGGGGGAGACGTGGGTGTACATAACGCGGGCACCGTCTGCGCTTACGGAGATTCAGATAGATTCGTAGAGCTTCGTTGTTAGCAGAAGTGCTGAGCGGGATCCCCAGTGGACTCGTTCCTGCCCATGGTTTCCGTGGCGGAGACCGGTTTGGCGCCAGGCCATGTAGGTACGTTGGTTACCGGTGACGTAACGTCCAATAGCATCGCATCACGCGTTGTTACCCGCTTTGAGGGAGTGGCACTGGGCTGTAGGCCTCGGGACGGTCGCGTGGTTTTCGCGGCTAAGGGGAAGAAAAAGGTTGCCAGGGTTTAATCAATAATTGTATGTTCTTTACTTATGTTCCTTGTAAATAAATGTAAACACTTATCTTCAACGCAGTCGTCTGTGTCAGTCTTTAGTTCAGTACGTCACAAGTACTAGCTGAATGGGAATGACGCAATGTGTAGCAGGCGACGACGCGAGCGGCGGAGAGCGACGGCGGCGTGAGAAGGGCGGGGGGTGAAGGGCGAGGGGTGAAGAGCGGGGGGGTGAGGGGGGTGATGTGCGAGGGCGGAGGGGCGTCGGCGGTGTCAGCGACACGCGCGCTGACGCGGCGTCGACGCCACCTTGCAGCCGCCGCCGCCGCCGCCGCCGCCGCGCCGCCCTCGCCGCTGTCCACGCCCAGGCGCCCGGCCGGCGCCGCGGCGCCCGTCGCCGCCGCCGCCCCCGCGCTAGGGGTCGATAGCCCCCGACGCCACAGCCCGTTCAACCAGTCAGTTGCGTAGCTTCATTTGGTGTCACCCGGGGCAAAACTAATGGTATCACCCCCCCCTCAAATTAAATATAAAAAACATATTTTTACATTATATGTATTTTATACATTATTAATAAAAATATATTTGCACGTAACATTTTTATAATATATTAAAAACTGCATTTAATTTAGAATAATTGAAATTAAATTTTTAAGTAAATAATCTAAAACGAAGTATAACTAATTAATAAGGACATGTTTTTATAAAATATGTGATTTTTAAATAAATCATTAAAATTATATAATTCCCATTATAAAGTCTTCTAATTGGTGTCACCCCTAAAATGGTGTCACATGGGGCGGACCGCCCCCCCTGCCCCCACCTAGCCACTCCACTGCAACCAGTCACCTTTTGTGAGAGTAGTGGCCGCCATTCGTGGGCGATATGCGGCGCCCCGGAGATTGTGAGTCATTTCAGGTTATTCTACGGTAGTGAAATTAATACAATATTTTAATATTATTATTGACTATTATTTGTAATTGTGTAAGACCTAGTGTAATATGTTTGCTTTGGTTGCGATCATCCTATATGAGCAAACGAACTATTTATAAAGTCTACAAGAAAATGATTATCTCGGACGATTCTGGAAATTGAGACGCATAGTTTCCGCAATCCTTACATCCTAATGATTATTGCAGGCACCGAGTTTCGTAACTGATTCCGTTTCGTCAGAAGACAGAAAATGTGTTTCTTTTGTTTGTTTTTTTGTTTTTACGACAACTTGGAAAATCTCTCGACAAATATATTTTCAATGTTGTGAAATATTCAGGTAGGTATAGCCTAATCACGGAGGTATTTGAACATTTTGGCGGGCAGAACTGCGCCGAAAGTGCGGCAGCATTTTCGCGATGTGAATGTGCAACATGTAAGATAAATCAGCATTCAACCGTAGGTCTTATGAGTTCTATAGTGCGATTTTTGTAACTCTGTCCCTCACGCCCCAATGGTCACGATGGAATGTGACACGGCATTCCGCGTCTTTCTCCGTCGTACCGCTAGAAGTCGCATGATCGCAAGCACTGCTTGATACGGTCGCGATCAAGCTACACCTATCGGCACAACTGAGAATGTCGCAAAATTTCGTGAGATATTAGATTATATTCAAATTACTTAATAGGAAATACTACTAATTTTACAGTAGGAACTTGACAATAATACAATGACCTAAAATATACATAAATAGCTAGGGAACTAATTAATTTTTAAATTTTCTCAAGCTTTCAGGAAAGGTTTCAAAGATTGTCGCAGGCGAACTGTTCCAGTCTCTAATAGTTCTGTATTCCATCGTGAAGACGGTCCTTGAGGGGCAAAGTTAGAAAAATCGCAGTATACAGTGGCAAATCTCGAGCCCTGGCATCTTTAAGACGATCTTGATGCCGGTCGCCCTGCTGCGAGGGGTCGTTGGCACTAAATTCGGAGCGCACCTGCAAGACACCACCTTCCCTTCGCGTAACGAAGGCCACGGCACGCCCCGACACTCTCCGGCCGCCCCCGCACGCTGACGTCAGCTCGGCCGCCACCGCCGCCTCCTCCATTACCCCTTCACCGACGTCGCCATCGCAGCCGCAAGCAATTCGCCGCTACAGCCGCTGCTGCCATCACCACCACCACCCTCGTCATCACCGGCCCGACCACCAGCACCACCCTCGCCATCACCGGCTCGACCACCACCGCCACCCCCTCCCAACGGCCCGACCACCATCGCCACCCTCGCCAGGCCCGACCACCACCGACCCGACCACCAGCACCACCCTCGCCATCACCGGCTCGACCACCACCGCCACCCCCTCCACCAACGGCCCGACCACCATCGCCACCCTCGCCATCCGGTGATCACATCCGGTCATCGTTTTCCGGTCATCCGGTGATCGCCCGACCTCCACCGCCATCGTCGTCGCTACTTCCGTCGCCACCCTAACCTCCATCACCACCTTCGCCGTCGTCGCCATCCCAGCCGCCAGCAATTCACCGTTACAGCCGCTGCCCCCATCATCACCACCCCCGCCGCTAGGGCTCTCCTTCCGGAGCCGGGCGCCTAATTGAAGGCCGGCGGCGGCTGGCGGCGTCCGCTCCTGTCCCGCTCACGCCCCTTCCTCCGAGCGGTCGCCACTCGGGCGCGCTTCCGATCTCGTGTCCCCACCCCCACCCCCGCCCCCGCCTCGCTCCGGGTCCGTCGGCGCGCGCACGCGCTCCGCCCCTCCCCGCCCCGCCCCGCCCGCGCCGCCGCCGCCGCCGCTGTCACCGCCAGGCAACCGCACGAGCGCCGCGCTCGCTTTTTGCGGCTTCGTCGATGTGCGACCCCGCCTCCGCCTCCGCGTCCGCCTCCGCCGCCGCCGTCTCCTGTGGCGGGCCTGGCCGTGGCTGCCACGTCGGAGCTGTCGCCCGCGGTCCGTGATTGCTGCTGCGGCCACGAAACAACTTTGTCGCCGACGACGCGACGGGACGCTGGCTGGGCGAACCTGCCTTCATCAGCGCGCCGTTGCTACAAGTTACGCACTGATATTCAACTGGGTGGATATTAGAGCTCTGTATTAACCACGCAGTTTAATATCAGAGCGTGACGTGTTTACAAATTGAAACAATACTATTACAGAAACATTTATTTAGACAACAATGTTTATGATATCAGACTTACGTACAGAACTTTTTTTTTGTTAAAAAATTAATTTTGTTTCCCAGTGAACATAATTCTTTTGCTTCTTTATTTCCGCAGTTTTAACCACATTTTGTGCACACTCCATCAATTTGATGGTATAGTGTATTTTAGTGATATGTATTAAGACTTATTATTATAATTATAATACTTTCTCTGTACTGGGAAAGCAGTAGCGAGAAAGTAAAAATCACAAACTTCTGTGGTGAATTTTCTGAGTGGACGCATCTCTTTGATAGAATATTTTTTGAACAAGTGCAATGGGTCTAACGTTCACATTAAATCCAGACCCCACGTTGTTGGTATCACAGATATATCGTAAGGTTAGTACGAGCATTTCTATGGATTATCAACAACGTGCAGCTTATTTCCACACAATAAGATTTTATTTTCCAATAAGGATTTATGACAGAAAAATCTATAGCTGTATTTGAATTGCTTAGCGAGCCGTTTACTTTTCCCCTCATGGGAACATATCTCGACAAATATTTTTCTCTAGTTTGCTTCTACCATCCCATCTAATCTCTTCAAGTCTTATTGTCTTGTGCATATTTTAATTAAATATAATTCGTTTCTTTTCTCACTTTCGCTTTTCTTCACGGTCCTTTATATTCACTCATATTTCATTTTGTTGTTAACTTCCTCGTCCTGTCCTCATCAAGTTTCTTCTGTACCTAACTTACGAGTCAAAATAATAATTTCTCTAAATTTAAGTGAAATCTCTTAGTGTTCAATCTGATATATTTGTGACTAATTTTTAATACCTCCCTAACGTGAAATTAATAAACTTAATCACACAAATGCTGTGAGTCCGTTTTTTGTTCTATTAACTTCTCCCTCCCTCGCTTTCCCCCCTGCCTCCCATGTGAGAAACTCTTCATCTAAATTGCGTACGTATTTCTCATTGAATGATCTCCTTTTTATCATAAAATAAATTGTAATAAAATAATTTGAAAGTGCTCAGGCGAAAGAGCAGGCTAAATGCGCTGAGCCTCGCCACCAATAAAGACATTTATTGATTTATCAAGTATCATGTCCCCCAAGTATTTGCCTTATTTCTACCGTGCCTTCCTTCGTTTTCATTACCGTCCTTTCTGTGCCTCTACTCCTTTGGCATACTCCACCACATGTGCTCTAATGACCGTCATCTCCTCGTATCACCCTCCTTGGGGCAACCTCGTGTCCCTGGGTACTTTGTGCGTTCTCTTCACTCGCCCGCACGCCCCTCGTCGCCCCCTCGACCTGCTCCAGACTCTGCTGCACTTGCAGTTCTCTCCCTCGACGTCCTCGCCCTCAGACGCCCTCACGGCCCTCCAGCTGACGCCCTTGGCGCTTGTACTGTTCTGCACACCAGCCGACCCGGGCAGCCGAGATCGTTAGGGCGGGAGCCGTCTCGGGTACGTTGTTTGCCTGCCAGTTGTCGCACGGTTTTGCGGAGTCGATGGTGTGACGGTTAGCGTATCAAGCTGTTATACCCAATTTCGTGGGTTCAAATTCGATCGAGGCCATGGATTTTTAAGGGCGAAAAAAGCCTTCGTACGCCTTCCTTTGGAGGGGAAGTAAAGCCGGCTGTCCCATGTTAGTAGATTTACTGCATGTAAAAGTCCCTCAAGCCTACATGACGCCTCTGAGCAAAATTCAAAATCGCCTGTTTCGTCGCCCATGGAACACCTTCTTTCTCCGCTAGTTGGTGAAAGGAGCGCAGCGAAATTTGCGTGGTCAGGCGGAAGAGCAGGCCTCATGGCCTGAATCTCGCCACGTAAAATAAGTCATTATTTCAATTCAAGGTGGGGATCACCAATCCAATGTGTTCAACTCCGTTCCTTTCATTCGCTGGAGGTCTGGTGACGCAGTCGCTTGGAGCAGCCGCGCCTGAGTAACACATTGCACTAAGGCTCTCAGTTCGATACCCGCGTTTGGCGTTGGTGAGTGTGTATAGTGGCAGGATGACAGAGGCACACCCGCTATGTTGACCAAACCAGAGTCTGGTACACTCGCGTACCATGCCCTAATCACCCCGCGGCTTTCTTAGTACAGAGGGGTGTTCGCGCAATTCTACTACCTTATGAGTTACGGAGACGGACCAACGGGCCACCTCCAATAGCCAAGGACGGGAGAATCCCGATCTGCTGCTGATAACAGCTGAATGAAATTTGAGAAGGCAGACAGCAGATACCCTGGGATGCGACGGGGTACACGACGTGAGATGGCCTAAATGTTTAACCAGGGCTGTCCAACTTAAAAGGGCTTATACGCCACATATCCAATTCAAGTTAAACCGCGGGCCGCACCATAATTTAAAGATGGTTTTTACCCTAACTGCTGAGATAATACTGAAACAAATATGTATTATACTTGGAAAACCCGGCAGACGTTGTTCTGCCTTTCATCTCCCTCTTTCCCCTTTCTCAGTCTCTCTCTGCCTACCTCCCTCACACTGTCCCTGTCTGTCTCTACCGCGCTCTGTACCTCTCATTCACATTTATTTGCAGATTCTGTACATCTCTGAGGTGAGGCAATATCTCGAAGCGCCGGACCAGCAAAAATGTAATAGAATGTTCAAGAAGATTTCATCGTGTAGATTACGGTGTGAGAAACGTTTCTTTGAAGCCCTCGGCCTCAAAAGTTTAGTTTTTAAGTCCATAGAACGCATTGTTTAGCAGTTATTTAACGATATAGATAAAAAATCTTACCGAATATGTCGCGGGTTGCATTTGACAAAAACATTTAGTTCTGTTCTACAGCGCCATAAAGTAGAGATACATCAGATTTAACAGCACATAAACCGTCTCGTGAAATAAAAAAAACAACTTTGAAGTGCCAACTTTCATGGAGATTGGTCTCACGGTGTCAGAGTTTATACATACACAACTTTTATTCAACATACTTAACGATGTACATACAGCGAAAAAAAAAAAAATCACTAAATAAAAATAAGATGAATTGTGCAATTGTATTGTACTTCGTTGGTATAATACATTTTTTCAAAGCAATCGCGGGCCGCACAGAAAGATCCGACGGGCCGCCAGTTAGAAAGCCCTGGATTTAACAAAAGAAGTACAATTTCCCCTTCGACATTCTCGCCCTCCGGCGCCTCCACGGCCCTCCAGCCGGCGCCCTTCGCACTTGGAACGTTCTGCACACCTCGCCAAGATCATTAATGCAGGAGCGCGGGGGCGCCCACCGCTCGAAGGGCTTGGATTCGAATCCCGCTTCAGGTAAGGATGTTCGTGTTGTCGCAAGGTGGAATCACATAACCAATATTATCACCCGTCAACTCTGGTCTTTCCATTCATTTTTGTTTGTATTTTTGTTATTTAAGATCGTATCAACTACTAGGTCATTAGCGACAATTATTGGATGTAACGTTATGGCATGAGGATGATAGGGGGTGAAAGGACGAACACATACAACCATGCCTGGACTCGAACCTGCGACCCAACGGTCCAAGATCACCACGGCACTACTGCTTTAGCGATCTCGGCCACGGGGCCGACTTTTCCGTTTCTTGTTGGTCACGTGGTGCCTAAATAACGCGTTACACGAAGACTCGGGGTTTGATTCCAGCGTGAAGCATGGTTGTTATGTGTTGTGACAGGATGACAGGCAGAGCCGGGGTCATGCCGAAACACACACGTCCATGGCGTACCAAACCTTGACAACTCCCGCAGATTTCTTTAGCTGAGAGGGATATTCGGGCAGTTCTACCAACCTGTGAGTTTCGATGATGGGCCAACGGGCCATCTCAAACAGCCAAGGACGCACGAATCCCGATCTCATCCCGATAACAGGTGAATGAAATATGAGAAGGAAGACAGCAGATACTCTGGAAACTCGCGAAACCAGTGAACCAAACTGATAGCTGAAATGGAGGAGTCACGGGAGTGTGTGGTTGATGCAAGGGCCGAGGTGATTTGTCTGCGAGCAGTGGGTGGGTGGATCGGTGTGGAATCGGATCCATGAGTGGGCGGATCGGTGTGTGGGCGGAACGATGTGAAGGAAAATTGGGAAGTGAGCGGAGTGATATGGAGGAGAAGCAATGTCAAGACGCGTTGGTGTGGAGGCGGGGGTGGAACGGTGTAGGCGCGGATCGGGGTGTGGGCGGATCGACGTGTGGGTGGATTGTTGTGGAGGCGGAACGATGTGAAGGAGGCTTGGTGAGGAGGGGGAGGTGGAGCGGTGAGTGGGGGGAGTGATGTGGAAGCGAAGCAATGTCCAGACGGATTGGTGTGGAGAAGGGGGTTGCTCGGTGTGGGGGGATCGGTGTGGAAGCGGATCCATGAGTGGGCGGATCGGTGTGTGGGCGGAACGATGTGAAGGAAGATTGGGAAGTGAGCGGAGTGATATGGAGGCGGAGCAATGACAAGACGCGTTGGTGTGGAGGCGGGGGTGGAGCGGCGTGGGCGCAGATCGGCGTGTGGGCGGATTGGTGTGGAGGTGGAGAGGAGTAGAGGCGGATATGTGTGTGAGCGGATTGGTGTGGACGTGGCGTGGATTGGGGGCGGATCGGTGTGTGGGCGGATTGGCGTGGAGGTGGGTGGAATGGGGGCGGATCGGTGGGGATACGGTGTAGTATGGGTACGGAGCGACGTGGTGGGGCGGAGGCGGTGGGGTGAGGCATGGAGGCGGGGGTGGAGCTACGTGGATGCGCGGGTAGGGCAGTGCTGGAGCAATGGCGGTGTGCACGCGGGGCCAGGAGTGGGGACGCGAGTGTCGGCATGCTTGCTGGGAGGTCGTACAGCGGCACGTTCCAACTACGCGGAAAATGTTCTTTGTAATCGTTGGCTTGGGAGTTGGACTTGCACGTTGCTGCCCTCCGGGTCGTTAGAAATGCTACAAAAACAGTCGCATGTTGCCTAACTGCTTTCGTGTCCCACTGTATTACCAACTTCTACGATGTCCAAATCTTCGCGGAAACTTTTCAAACTTCTGTGGGACCCATTTGTTCCTGTTATTTTGTAGTCCTATAATAGTATCTCAGCTCTACAACATTTTTTATGATCACTAACACTTAATAAAGTTTTATAATAATATTGGAATAAAATTTTTTACGAAAAATATACAAATTTTTAAAATTACGTATTCTTTAGATTTTGAATGGAGTACGTTAGCCACTATTAGCATATGTTGTATATCTTCTATTTGCAGCTATTACATCTCATCAGAACAACAGGCAGAGTATTTGAAAAATTATTCTTGGATAGAGTTCCCGATAAGTCTTTTTTTCTTTTTATTTATTTTTTTATACTTAAAAACAATTTAATTCTTGGAATTAAACATTACAACTTGCGAAAACAAACTTGTTTCATCTTCTGACACTTCATGACCTACAGCTCACGATATTTTTGTATTTCTAATGGAGGAGGATTATAAAACCGTTAACATTTTTTCAACCAAGGAATGAAAATAAGGTTTAAGAATGTTTTTGGTTAACCGTGCCCCGTTCAGTACGGTAATATTTTATTCAGGGGTCGTACATAAATTACGAAAAGCTACAGGGGGAGGGAGGGGTTCTGAGGCAGCATTACGCTGCGTTACAATGGGATTTAAGTGCATGTTACGGGTGCGTTACAAGGGGGAGAGGGGGTATTGAAAATACTCGAAATTTTCGTTACATAATTTATGGACGGCCCCTCACCATTCATATTTTACACGCACTGAAAGGGATTTGGATAGACTGACATACGAATGCAATATTCGTTATTCCCATTTATTATTTAAGTGCCTTTTATCACATTCACAACGATTGGTGAATTTCTGTACTTCAAACAGCTCTTCACTATTCACATACTCCATTAAATTTTCAGCCCCGTGTACGAGCTTTACTCGTCGCTGATACGTTTATCACTGAATAGTTCAGGCGCGTAGACTCTCCTTTTCCGAGAAGAAGACTACAGTTCAGGCTTCCCACGTGAGTTGCGTTACTTATTGCACCTATTATGCCTCTGAATTGTGTTTTTATAAATTCCACACCATAAGCAATCCTCTGCTCTATATTCTGGATAACCACTTAATTTTTTTCTCGAAATCAAGAGGAAGTAAAACTATAAGCCTTTTGCGGTATAAAAGATATTTTTAAAACTTAATTTCACGTATCTAATGAATAAGCAGTCTATGAAATGTCAAGTTTCGTACGACCAGAACCAAATATACTAAAAGAACCTAATGGATTTACACTGAAGCAGAGCTGAGGGCATCAACTGATTTCACTGTAGTTCCTACTGGCAGGATGTTTGGATAAAGCAGGCTGTAGCATTGCCCCGCTAGTGGGAGATATCTGCATGAGAAAACCTCTGAAGCAGACTGTGGCGTCGGATCTCGTAATAGAGAGAAGAATACCTTCCGTTAAAAAAAAAAAAAACACCCACGTGCTACACGTACGAGACTAATAACCATAGCAGTTTCAGACACGTCCAGGAACTGAAAATAATTAATCTGAAACAGCAATAACACTTCAAATCGAATAGTGTCATAAATAAATTCCGAATACTGAAAAGGAATAGTGGAGCGAAAACAATACTGACAACATTTAACTTGTAAACCATCATCTATATCTTCGTTTCTAAAATTGAACAATTTCTCTACAAAAAAACAACAACAAAAAATTGTCCGAACTGTGCGGTTTTCTTAACTGTGAGGTTGTATGTCCCTTCTTTATTACTTTCCATTTTTAGTCACATGAATGTTAAAGTATGGTGATTATTTTATCCCTTTGGCCGGCGCGTCCCATCATTTCCCACCAGCAGGCGCGTGCGGCACTCCGTGACGCATTTATCATCTTCGATTTTCCCGTCAATAGTTATTACTTTTGTTATGAGATGTAAAGGAAATATTCTTTATTTATGTTTTTATACATTTTATTTCATAATAACTAAATACCAAACGAAATAATAATATTAAAAAGAGTCTGATCCATCATTCCTATCCCTCCGTGTCTTGGTACATGTTACATGAAGGGGAATGAATACGAGAACGTGCCTTCTAACGTCGGAAACAATGCATTTAAATTTGAATTAGCAGTTAGTACTCGAAAATCTGTGTCACAAAGCTCAATAACAAAACCGCAGTAAGAATTCTAATGGATAAAATACGCAAATATTATACTTACATGACAACGTGTCACAACAGTTGCAGAGTTTGAACTACTAATGAATAATGGTCGATCGGCAACGTCTAAAATCGTGATTTGAGTATCATCCGGTTGAAAATAAAATGAATGAAAAATAACTATGAGCTCAGTAGTACGACACCAATTATTTACACGAAATCAACAAAAGTGTAAGAATGCGGCACTGAGTACCGCTACGCGCCCGCCGGAGGGTTATCAAAAGAATTTTCAGAATGACGTTGGACAGATATTGCGGAAGGCATAAGATAACACTTCAGAAATAGAACGATTTATGGCGGTCCAGCGCTGCTTGACCCTGAGAAGCGCCAATCACATTCCTTCCTTAACGCGAGCTAATGGCTAAGCGCTTGCGGGCCCTGAGGTCAGCGCCAAGCGGCTTTTGAAGCGCTGTCACGTCCGCTGGCCACTTGGAGGGCACCCTAATTCCGTGACCTTGCCGCCCCCCGTCCACACACATACCAGCGGAGCGCATCACGGTCGCGGGCGCTGCGGGGCGTGGTAGCCCGCAAGCCGTCCGCCCGCCCGGCGCGGGGCGGGGGGCGGGCAACGGGCCGCGCTGCGGACGAGGAAACGAGAGAGAGAGGCAGGCTAGGGTAATTCAGTTGGTATGAAGTACGAAAACAATGGCAGGTAAGTAGCGAACGCACAGAGGAAGAGAGAGAGGGAAGAGAAGAGAGGGGGAAAGAGAGAAGAGGGGTGATGAAAGAGAGAACAGGGGGAGTGCGAGAGAGAAAAGGGAGGAGGAGACGGGGAGGGGAAAGAGGGGTGAGGGGGAGAGAGGGAAGAGGAGGAGAGAGGGGGAGAGAAGGGGGAGGGGAGAAAGGAGTGAGATGGAGAGAAGGGGAGGGGAAGAAGGCGAGAGGGGGAGAGAAAAGAGAGGGGAGAGTGAAGAGAGGGACAGAAAGAGAAGAGGGATGGGAGAAGAGAAAAGGAGAGAGAGAAGAGGGAGAAGAGGGGGTGGGGAGAAGGAGAAGAGGGGGAGGGAGAGAAGAGAGGAGGAGAGGGGGAGAGACAAGAGAGAGGGGATATCTGTAGTTTCTTGGTTTTCTTGTTTTTGCGATTCTAACTTGATATCAAGTTAGCAGCATTTTTTATAGCAGTGTCAAATGAAGAGCGACAAATTGTTTTTTGCGTAACAAATTAGCGACAAATTTGGAGATTCATTTCAATTTTGTTTTACAACTTTGCGACTAACTTTACGGAGCTGCCACAAGCCTGTCCACGTCTCCTAGCCCCGCAGGTCTTAGTAGGCGTGCGGTTGAGCCAACGCGCACCCTGCGCAGCTAAATGACGATTGAGTGAGCTGCTGAGAAAGTGTGCTGTCGTTTAGTAAACGAGTAGCTAAGTGAACAGGTAAGCGGGAGAATACTTAGAAAGGCAGAACGGAGTGGGAGAACAAGCAAAGTTATAAATTAGTAGACATGGGAGAACAAGTGAAAAGCGACCGAGAAAGTGGGGTTGGAGGCGGGACCTTGGGCAACTGTGCGAGAAATCGAATGTGTAAGCGAGAAGTAACGCAAGGAAATAAGCTTGCGTACAGGCAAAAAGAGAGGGCAGAGAACTAAGGAGAAAGAGGCGATAGACGGTCAGATGGGACAATGTATGAGGAAGATAGTTCATGAAGACACATAAAAGGACAGAATAATGTCCCACGGGCGAGCAAGCAAGTGAATATACAGATCGGGGAAAAGGATAAACACGAGATTGGACTTACGAAAAGCGGGGATGTTAAATTCGGAAACAGGCGTGTTCAGGAGTAAGCAGACGAGTCCGCCCCAACAAGCAGACACGTCCGTACACGGGCGTGTGACCGGTTTTACAAGCACACGCACGTATAATGGAAGTGCTACCAAATAAACAGCCAGAAATTGCGCGAGAGAAAAAAAAAACGATTGCGTACGTGGTAAGCGAACAGGGCGCAACGATGCGGAAGGCGGTGGGCAGGATGCAGAAGGGACCGGGAGGGAGAGGGGGAGGGGGGCTCCGCCAGCGGATGAGGATGGCGCGCGCGCTCGGGAGCGGAGGGCCCAGATTGGGTAATGGGCGCAGGGGGACCCTCCAGCGCAGGAACGGGGGCACTGGCGGATCCAGGGGGGCCATGGCCCCTCCCAAAAGGCCTCAAGTTTTCGTTTACCTTCCTTTATTTGACAAAATTGATTTAAATATTTATTTTTGTTCGAATTACGTAATTATTTAAACAATAATATTGTAAAATGTGGTGTCGTGGCAACGCACAAGCGGGCGGCATGTGGTGGAAGGGCGCACCTGAGCTGAAAATAAAGGGACGCGAGAAGGTAGTTGCACCAGGAAAAACCCATGCAAACAAATAGTTGAGAAAGGTTAGTGGTGAGTCTGGGCCTATTTTGAATTGGCTAGCCATCCAGCCTGGGGACGCCGATAGCATGGCGCCGGGTGGGGGAGAGACGTGGGTATATATATATAAGGTGTGCGTCTTCTGCGCTCGAGATTCGTAGAGCTTCGTTGTTAGCCGTGGAGCTGAAAGGATCTACAGTGCACTCAAGCCCATGGTATCCGCGGCGGATACCGGTTTGGCGCCAGGCCATTTAGGTGCGTTGGTTACCGGGGACTTAACGTCCGATAACATCACTTCACGCGTTGTTACCTGCTTTAGGGCAGTGGCATTGGGCTGTAGGGCACAGGCGCGGTCGCGGGGTTTTCGCAGCTAAGGGAAAAGAAAGGTTGCCAGAGTTTAATAAGAATTTGTAAATTTCTTTACTTCTTATGTAATTTTTCAAATAAATGTAAATATTGTTATCTTCAACGCAGTTGTCTGTGTTATTTACTTCAGTACGTCACTTTTCAGTATCTTATCTACAGTACATAAATAATACACAATATAATAACACATGTTTATTATTTAGCAAAAATCTACTATGGACCCTCCCAAAATGGTCGGCTGGATCCGCCCCTGAATGAGAGAAAGCTGTTGCGCCGCTCACGGAGGTAAACGGGAGACAACGGCAAGATGGAATGATGGGACAGTGATCGAGGAGAAGAGGGAGGTCGAAGGAATGAGATAAAGCCGAGTCCGTGGGGACGAGATAACGGAGGGAAAGGGAAGGAGGGATCGGAAGTTTGGAGGGAAGAGAAGATGAGAAAAAGGAGGGATAGGGTGTGTGACTACGCGCAAACGGAGCGTCAGGCGGCCGACGGGACGTGGGAACGCAGAGACAGGGGCCGAGGGGATGAGGGATAGGAAGTTCAGAGGCATACAATAATGGGGAGACGGAGGAACGGGATGCTGAAAGGTGGGCGCAAAGAGGGAAAGGAGGGACACGAGGGCAAAGGAACGACGGGTCGAGAGAACGTAGAGACGCAGGGGAGAGCGAATGAGGATGGAGGGGTCGACGGGAGGAAAGATCGTCGGGTCGAGGGAGCGTGGAAACGGGGAGGGGGTAGGGGCCGAGGGAATGAGGGAAGGGAAGTTCGGGGGGATACGACAGCGGAGAGGCAGAGAAATGTTAGACGGAGCGGTTGAAGTGAAGATGGAACAGAGGAACTCAAGGCCAAGGGAACGACGAATCCAGAGAACGCACGGAAGGAGGGGCGAGCGAATGATGATGGAGGGGCCGAGGGGCGGAAGGAACGGGGATCGAGCGAACGGTAGGTCGTAGGGGGGAGGCAAAGGGTAGGGGACGGCGAACCGGCGCCCCTCCGTCCACCCCAGCACGCGGACGTGCTTCAGCAGAGGACGGACGGCGACACGGGAGGGGCAGAGGCAGGGGTGCGCAAGGGCTCGCCTCCTCCAAGAGAGCTCCCGTGTCAGTGGAAGAGAGTGATACACTGTTATTGGTTTTCGCGGTGGTTATGGCTGCAATTAGGGCTTTCTCCCCTCAGAGACGGAGTGCGTGTGTTGTGATTTACGACGCGAGCACACTCGGACTGGCTATCTTCCACGTAAGAGCTTCGTGTGTTGTTCTGAATGGTCTGTAATAAGCGCATTAATATCGGGTTTCAAGAACACAATATACCGGGAGAGGTGGCTCAGTGCATCAACCTGATGTCACTGCAGTCCCGCTGACCGAGAGGTCCTAGGTTCGAGTCCCGACGGCGGCAGGATTTTCGACACTACCTTGTCAGCTAGGTCGAATGCAATCGCTGTTGGAGGAGAATTCTAGCGGCCGGCTGCTCTGATCGGTAGTTTTCCGTGTTTTTTCCGATCAACACCAGGCGAATGCCGGAGCAGTATCCTACCAAACGGGCAACGGAGTGCGCGCGATCTTTCCTTCCTCTTTCTTGTCCTATCCTCTCCTCTCACACACACACTCTTACACTAACAAGCACTACACCACCACACATGTCGGGAGCTTTGTCCCGGCTGGGGCGGTGCCCCGCTGGTGGAAGATACCTGGTTGAGTGGAAAACCACGCTAGTCGACGGTAGGTCGGTGCCAGATCTCGCCATCCAGTGGGGAAAAGATCATCGCCACCTCCCGAGAAAAACACGCACTATACGTACGGGAATAATGACCTGAGTAGTTGATGCGCCCGGAAACATCAATCAAAGAACAAAATTTAAAAAATAAAAATTGATTTCTTTGGAGTAAGCGTCACTTCTAAAACACTCCGCTTCTTTTCATTGCTCCAATGATCCTCAGGATTTTTTCCACAATTAATTCTGTTCAATAATTCCGTTCGTTAATAAAAAAAATATACGATACCTCAAACCTACTAAATATTGCATGTGCATTTTACCAGTATCAAAGAATTTCGTAGCATCTTCATTTTCTGTTTTTCTCATGCAAATCGTAGTTTTTGCGACTGCACATTTCATCACAAATATATATTTTTATCATTCCTGAAAGTATAATTTTTGAATATTACTAATAAGGTCAACTGAATATATAATTCACAAATATCACGTTTAAACTTTTTTAGCGGTGGTAATGCTGTTGGAACGAAGCTTTCAAAGGCCATTATATCCAAAGAGAATTTTCCGCACGTATTAATAATGCATTTCAGTCCACAAAACAATACTGGAGGTACACTCAATACATTATTTCACTGCGTATAACGTCGAATAATGAATTATTAACAACAGGTTGACATTCAGAGGTCAAAAGTACTCTAACAGCAACATTGCACAGAGTTAAAATTAGAATGCTATTTTCATTACTTTTTGCGTTTCCAAATAATTAACTTTACTCATTATAAAAGAGTAACATTTTCATCACACTAAAATACGTCAGCGTAAATGGATCAGACAATTAAACGCTACTCTTTTCATCCACAAATGACAACAAATATTTTTTTATTAACACACGAGATTTATTTCGCAAATCTTATAGTACATGAGTCACACATTGACGGCTGAGAAAAGAGAAAAGAACATGGATTTGTGATTTCTGAGTATCATCTAAAAAAACGAACAACTAAAGTTTTTGTTTCCTTTTTTTAGTCCGATCCATTTCATTTACTTCAGAATATCAAAGGACAGTACAATTTTTTCGAAATGGCGTCCGACCCTTGGCTTGTAAATAAGTTTCGTCGCGAACTTTCCGTATCCTTAATGCTCGCTGGAGTCATTCGGCGGTGCCAAAGGAAACGCGAACGGCAAGTCTTTTTTTTTCCTAATTTTCCTCTCCACAGTACCCCTGAGGAGGCGGGAATTTATTAGCTCAAATGATATACGGTGCACTGCTGCCTTGCGGTTTAAGCAGTTGAGAGGGAGGGCTTTGCTTAATAATTAAACCAAGATTAACTAAAACTAACATAATTTTAGCTTAAATCTATTTTTTTTTAGTTTAGTTATAGTTGCAATCTGATATAGTAAACTCGAACAAAATTTTCATTATTTTTCTTAATCCTAAATTTTTTTAATTTTTTTAGCGACGAGTCGTGGGCGACGGAAAGCACATTGGCGGCGGCGGCGGCGGCGGTCGAGCAGAAAAACGACTGTGCATCCTCTTTGAGCAAACTTAAGAACTCGACCCTCCGCGCCATCGGTTTCCGTTGATCTCCTTCAAAGCCCAATCGCTCCTTTCTCCTCGGGAAGTTCGGTTGTTTTTCACCGCCGTCGTCGCCGCTCTCTCGCCACTGCCACGGTGGTTTGAAACACGCAGAAAGCGGGCAAAATAATTTTAAAGAAACAGATCGCTTTCCATGATTTAAACACGTACGATAAGAAAAAGGTTCAGTGTTTAGCTTCAAACTTTTCAATTTTTTATGAACTATTTTGTGTAACGTCTGCGAAGATAAGTTTTTTTTAAAGAAGCCGGACGCTGATAAGTTATTAAAACTAATCTGTATTATTCGTCATAATTTTTGTGTTTCGTACATAAGTATATGTATTGTAAATATTTCGTGTCTTTTAAGTCAAGTCTGTTAGGTGCTACATTACATCCACTTTCTTGGACTTATAAAAGAAGGTGCACATATGGGGAAGGCGACATCTTTATCAGAAATGCTACATATTCTATTCCAGCTTTCAAACTCTCGGACGAGAATGTCGCATGTTGCGTATGATTCGTGTTACGTCGCTTGCAGCAAGTGTTGTCTCTTGGTTGACAGTAGAGGAGCTTTAAAGGAAGCGCAGAAATACACTAAAACTCCTGAAAGCAGAACGTGTATAATGCAGAAATCTGTCTAAAGTGAACATAAAACTCGGTCCTACCATATATAAATTCTGTAGTACCGTTCTTGCAAATGCTTCATCAAATGTTATAAGCCAATTCTATAACTGAAATCTATAAGGACAATCGACAAAGAAATAATCAACAAATTCATTAAAATGAAAAACTATGGATATACAGTAAAACTTGCCGAAAGCGGAAGCTTAAGGGGACCAGTATTTTATTCCGTATTAGACAAGATTCAGCGTTATGCAATGAAATATGTATTTTGATAGCAGGTCCATCTCTGAATATCATTACTCAGCATTTTATGAAATCAATATATATGTCCATTCTTTTTCCTTTGCTTCTTCAGTTCTTCTTTCCTTTGCTCTTCGCTATATCTATAGCTCAATAGGCCAGTCTCGTCCGAGGAAGGAGTCTGAAGTGCCAAAAGATCTTTGGTTTGGTGAATGCACGATTAGGGGAAGGGTAGACTGGGGTCAGGTAGAACGGGACCCAAGTGGACGATCTTGCGGGAGCGGCGGGTCTAAAAATAGCCATCATAATAAAGAAAACAGGGTCCAACTGGTTAACACCCTACATTTGGAAATCATGAAATATTAATATATTACAAAAAAGAATAGTTAAAATTAACCGTGTACAGTTCTGTGGTCATGAGGTTAAAATTCTCAAGTCAATTTTTGGCGAAATTGAGTTAAGTAATGAAATTACAAGTTAAGTATCTATATTTTACTTTAGTAAAACGACCGAATTCAAATGTTGCCTCCTTAATGAGAAAAAAACGTTGGGAAATGGCTTTGAACATGGGCAAAAGCGTTGGCTCAATAATCTGACCCTTGTTTTCCCAAACTATGATTTTTGGCTTAAGAACTTTTACCCCGTGATCACAGAGTTACTAGTGCACGTAGTGTGTGACGCGAGATTTGACGTACTACACTAGAGGAAATCACAAAACAACCAAACAGAGCGGTTATATTCATTCCCGTAGTGGGCGGTTTCAACCTAGCTATTTAACTGGTGCAGAAAATCCAACGTCCACAACCTAACCCTGTTTACGGAGCTATACTTCGGTTTTTCTTTCTTGGCGCACGGGGGAGGGTGTCAATAAAATGGAATATCTCACGGTATTTCGCGTCATTCTCTGATGTGCCGCTAGGAGTCGCATGATCGCGACTATATGGAGCGGTGCTGGTGATCATGCGACTCCTGGCGGCACAACGGAAAACGACGCAAAATACCGTGAGATATTCCATTTTATTGGCACCCCCCCCCGTGCGCCAAGAAAGAAAAACCGAAGTATACAGTTGCGAAATTATTACGTGTCCACGCTTTTATCGAAGGGCTTTATTTTTGTCCTCTTCTTTCCCCCATTCGGCCCACAGCGGACTGTCCTTTCGCCGTCGCCACCCGCAGCACCCGTCCCCTGCCCCGCCACCCGCTGTCTCCCACGATTCTGTCTTCGGCGCGATCAGCTGCAGCTTTAACGCTTAATTCAATTTAACGCCCCACGCGTTTGTCACTTTCTTTCACTTTGTTGATGTAACGGGGCGAACACGTCCACACGCACGGTAGGTTTCCACCAGGCCACGGCTTTCACTGTCACCAAACTCGTGTACCGGCGCACGTTTTTTTCTCTCTCCTTTTTTTTATTTTTTCTAAGTTCTACGAAATCCCCGGCTGACGAGTGATGCTTTCCTGGAAAAAACTGCTCCGACGCGGCCTGGTCATCTCGGCAAGAGGCACAGCCAAGCTTCAGAAGTGAGTCACCGGAACAGATCCTCGAAAGTACCACGCGCGCCTCGTCCCTTAAACATCAATCTCCTGGAAGAGCCTGGCGCTCTAAAAACAAGTTCTCTACAACCTACACCTTTTCTTTTCAAATGCTCTGCCGTATTTACGTTCCAACTTCAGCAAACACTCTCTCTTCAGGCCCATTCCGAATGAAATGTAAACGAAAACATTAACAGCGGCCATTATAGTAATTGTGAAGTTTGGGAACTTCAAATTTGTTTATTCACGTGATTAAGAGAGCACACTAGTGTAATAATGATAACAATAATAATAATAAGAATAATAATTGTAATTTTATCATCGCTAATATCGCTGCAGAGGATCGTGAATCAATGATTCAATCCTGTTTAACAATGATTCCTTGAGTCAAGGAATCATTGTTATCCTATCATGTATATGTTGGCAAACAACAAAATATAAAATATATAATCATAAACGTATTGGACAGTACTAGGAAAGTAAAAAAGACACGGACATTTTAAACCAATTGTCAAATACAATTAAAATGGAAGTCGTGTCAAGTCAAATATCGCTTGTTTGTTATCCAGGTAATGTTATTCATTTCGTAATATTCTAAAGAAAGATCATGAGTGGATGGCGTCTTCACTCCAGATTATAATTAGGCTGCAAATTAATTGTTTTTGTACTAAATACAGTATATTGACGACTATGTGTACTAATAGCTTTTTGCATGAATAAAAGCCCTTGTTTTCTATAAACAGTGAAGATTTATATGAAATCGAATTGTACAAAATATATTGTGATTATAGAGATAAACAAAGAAAATCCTATCAAGATCTACAAATGGTTATCTTCAGGATTACGTTGATTGTGTACGACACGCTAATTTTTTGTACTTTAAAACAACATATTTATATCCCCATCAATGTCTACGAAACTCTAGTTGGTTATTCTCCAATTCCTTTCCTCTTTCAAATATTTCGCACTTTTCGGGACTTTCATTTTGAAAAAAAGCTAAGAGTACCAACCACATTTTTTGTAAACTTCGGCTTCTTATGATCTTATTGATTGAAAACTTATATTTTCCTTAAACTTAGAAGGGTTTGTTGTCGAGACGACCTTTCACCGACATCACGTGCAAATATTGTTTCTTATAGGTGGAACTTTTTCACAACACGCGCAAGGAGCGCGTATTAAAAGGCATCAAAGGAGCAAATTTGTGAAAAATTACGGTTTCAGAAAGTTCGCCTTGGGGAGTGCCGTGCCCTTTGGCATGAAGTCGTCTGGCCGGGCTTCCGACCGGCCTCAATTACGGCAATCTGTCAACGCGAACATCTGCCAAGACGGCGCACAAAGCCATCAATAGCGGGGTCATTCACCTCCGAAAGGAAAGGCCGGTTTGCGAAAGGGCCTCCGAGAAGGCTCGAGAGGGCGGGGGGCTGGGGTGGGGTGGGGCAGCGGAGGAACGGGGCCCCATGGCGGCTGGAGGAGGAGGCTAACGGGAAGAGGTGAAGTGAGGGGAAGGGAGGAGGGAAAGTGAGGGGGGAGGAAGTGATGGTGAGGGGAGGTGAAGGGCAGGGAGAGGAAGGGGAGTAGAGTGGAAGGGGAAGGAGATAGAGAAGGGGAGGGGAATGAGCAATGATGGGGAAGGGGTGAGGAGAGGAAGGGGAACGGGCGGGAAGGGGAGGGGAAGTGAGGGGGCGGACACGTGGCGCGGAAGCAAAGCAGGAGCTTCCGGCCGCGGACGCACGTGCGGACGGCGATTGGCGGGGGTAGGTCGTGCGATCTGTGAGAGATTTTTTATTTTACTTCCCCCCCCCCCCCGCCAGTCGCCTTGTTGAGGCGGTTATTAATATGAGGGATGCACGTGTCGCATCTCTTTGGCTATTGCGAAAAAAGGGGGACAGTTCTTACATAAATAACTTAAGTAACTTATATTACATAGCTTAGACTATGGAAATAGCCGGTGCTTTGACAGGTAACTTAAGGTTCAGGTCAGTGTTTCCAGTTTATTTTTGGTCTAAGTCGTGATTTTGAACAAATCTTGGTTAAAAAATCGTGATTTGTTTGGAAAAAGCGGAACAAATTAAAAAATCAATAATACATAACATTTTAATTGTATCAAAACACATATATTTATTCAGATTTCAACCAACTGATTACCTACTGTCGACGAAATTTCTTTCGCGTGCTCTTTCTTGTTTCCTTTTGTGTTGCATATTTTTGCATTGGGTAAATCAAAACGAAAAATTTTACAAAAGCGTGATTTGGGTTGCGCAGGAATTCACTTTTAGTCTTAAAAGCGGGACGTCTGGCAACGTGGTTCAGGTACCCAGAGAACAGTTTTCATTATCTTGTGATAGTTTGTTAGACTAGGCTTTATTTCTTTATACATTTACTCATTCGTATTTACGACCTTTCATACTTATTTACAAGCCATACCTATCACGCGCACTTTTCACAGAACATTATTTACACTAAACAATAGGACATGGCGGCGACTTAGCTCAAAGGGTCATCTGCAGACTAGAAACGCAGAGGCGGGCTATGCAAGCAGGAGGGCCAGGAGGCAGTGAAGCAGGAACAGTCAGAGAGGAATATGAGCGCAGTGCACATCCGCCAAGCAATGGCCAAACGGCAAAAGTGTACCCAACATATAAAATATAGAAAATCATTTGAAACAGCTACGTAGAACTGGTATAAAAAAAATTACATGCATTCGTAGACGGAAAGTTGCAAATGGAAATAAGCGGAACCAATTTCATAGTCTTAAATGCGTATGGGATGGGAAATATTAGTGCATGTAGTCCTCGAACACCTACGTTAACAATTCGTTGAAGGAAAGAAGAAGAAAAAAAAAAAGAGAGAAGAAGAAGAAGAAGAAGAAGGAAAATGGACACATTGATTTTGCGGTTTTCTTTTGTTTGCAGTTTTTCGAAAATTAATTTCGTTGCTTGGAAATCGCAGTAAGCATACTTAATGCATTCCTCGTCTGATCTTAGTTCATTTTGGAGGGCAATGGAAAAGCAGTAGCAATTATTATTAAGATAATTCAACATACAACAATAATTAAGATAATTGTTAAGATATTCTGCCACCAAGTTATGACAGAATTAATAATAAATCTAAGAAAAGCTAGCAGAAGTAAGTTGCTAGAGATGCAATTTATCAAACATCAGTTGTTCGTCATTCAAGGGAAATGTTTAGCGGAAACGAGTGACAGTAGTAATAGAATGAGGTAGGATCTAGGAGGTGAAGTGGGTACCAAGGGAGTCTCGCCTGGCCGAAGTGGACTTTAATACGCAAGTAGAGAATGGGACGGGAACGAAACAAAAGGTCTTGAGGACAGTTGGGTCGTGAGGAGCGGGTCCAGCGCGAGTCAGAAACGAATCGACCGGAATTGCATGGGAACGAAGAGTAAGTCCTGCAGGAGAACGAGGTATAGAGAAATTTGTATAAGAAAGGACCCTTTTGACAGTTAGTGCTCTCAACAAAAGTAAAGGTTCTGTAATCGTTGTGTCCATGAGCCCATTAGACACTAATTTCTCGATTCGTTCGTTTGCAGTTGGCTAACTTGTAAATGGGTTCGGCGCTTCCTTTTGTGATGGCCTCGTCCGACGAAAATATAGTCGGCCACGAGAAATAATTGAAATTAGGAAGTGCAGTGCTATGCGCTCTTCTGTAAAAATTCTTTTTCCATTTAAGCATTATACTGAATTTACTTTTTGCGTGATAAGTATTACGTTTATTTTATGTGAACGCGTGATAAGTATTATGTTTACTTTATTGAAATTGAGATGCGTACTGGTGCACGTGCTTCCTGCTCCTGTGCGGTAAGATGGCGAGCTGTGATCGAGAGCGATCCGTGGTTCCGTGCTTAGTGTTTTATCATTTTATTTTTTTACATAATTACGCGGTTGTGAACCATGAGAAGCCATGATATCTTAACGGGAGCCATAAACACTTTACGAAGAGGCGTGGCTGAACAGCTGTCGCAGCGGAGGGATACTTCTCTGAATTACATGTGATGTTCACTTGTTTAGCGAACTGGCCACTTTGCTCATTCTTAGGCGGATTGGACGGTGTTATGCATAAACCGGCTAAGCGCCATTTTTGAAAAAAATGAGATACGGACGCCACCAGTTGCATTGGACCATGTTCTAAGTGTACGCAACATTTTGGGGTCAAATCTATGAAAATAGCCTTACAATTAATGAGAAATGTAAACGCCATCAGTCACATCAGGGATTTTACGTT
The DNA here is from genome assembly GCA_031308135.1 of Acheta domesticus. Taxonomy (NCBI): domain Eukaryota; kingdom Metazoa; phylum Arthropoda; class Insecta; order Orthoptera; family Gryllidae; genus Acheta; species Acheta domesticus. The sequence goes on along the minus strand of JAHLJT010000631.1, from coordinate 30,080,809 downwards.
TCCCAACAACCGACTATCAATCTAGATGTTCAAATCTGCTGTTGTTAATTTCACATTATGCAGGTAAGCGCCAGATATTCCACTCACGTTTGTGTAGTTTGGCGCTTCAATGAATGAAATAATTAAATTCCAGTTTTTAGAGCTGAAAATGTAATAAAACCTTTGAACACGATTATCTCAAAACTTGTATGATGTCGCATAGCCGGCTGATGCATAACCCCGTCCGATTCTTCTACATCCCGCGTGGGGAGGAAGAGGCGACGGCGGCGCGGGGCGGGGCGAGCGGGGCGCACGCAGACGACACGGGCGGTGCGACGGGACGCGAGCGCGCTGCCAACCGCGGGCGACACGCTGTATAAGGCGCTCGCCGGCGGCTGCCCATAAGCGGCGTCGCGACGACAACGGCGTCGGCGGCGCGGCCAGGCACGCGGCGCGGCGGGTGCGCCGGGCACAATGGCCCGGCGGCGGCGGCGGACGAGGTGCGCTGGCAGCGGTGGCGATGGTGCCGGAGAAGCAGCCTGCGACGGTTGTGGTGAGTGGCGGGAGCGGGGGCGGAGTTGAGGGCGGCGGTGGCGGTGCTTGTGACGGTGACGGTGGCGCTGCCGGCGGAGGTGGCGGTGAATATGCCGACGGTGGCTGCGGCGGCGGCGGCAGCGGAGGCTATTCCGATGGTGACGGTGGCGTCGCCGTCGGCGGCGGCGTGGGCACGGGCGACGGTGGCGGCGGCGGCGGCAGCGGTGGCGGCGGTGGCGGCGGTGGTGGCGGCGGCGGTGGCGGGGGCGGTGGCGGGGGCGGGGGCGGGGGCGGCGGCAGCGGTGGCGGCGGCGGTGGCGGTAGCGGTGGCGGTGGCGGTGGCGGTGGCGGTGGCGGTAGCGGTGGCGGCGTCAGGGGCGGGGGCAGGGGCGGTGGCGGCGGCAGCGGTGGCGGCGGTGGTGGCGGCGGTGGTGGCGGCGGCGGTGGCGGTGGCGGTGGCGGTGGCGGTGGCGGTGGCGGTGGCGGTGGCGGTGGCGGTGGCGGTGGCGGTGGCGGTGGCGGTGGCGGTGGCGGTGGCGGTAGCGGTGGCGGCGTCAGGGGCGGGGGCAGGGGCGGTGGCGGCGGCAGCGGTGGCGGCGGTGGTGGCGGCGGTGGTGGCGGCGGCGGTGGCGGTGGCGGTGGCGGTGGCGGTGGCGGTGGCGGTGGCGGTGGCGGTGGCGGTGGCGGTGGCGGTGGCGGTGGCGGTGGCGGTGGCGGTTGCGACCGTGGCGGCGGCACGCCGGGCCACGGCTTGCTGGAGGCCTGTCCATACATTGGGTCGTTGTTGGTGGCTGCCGCTTTTGTCCGCTTTACTGCCGCCGAGCTCCACTGCATTTGTTGTGCAGCTCCGCTCGGGCTGTGTCAAGCGCCCCGACTGCCCGCGGCGGGGAGCCCGCCCCCGCCTAAGCCCCGAGCAGCCCCGCGCCAGCGTGCGCCGTGCTTGAGACATTACCCTGCGGCCAGGGCTCCCCCCGCTCGCACCCCCTCCATCACCACAATTCACCGGCCCGCTACCTCTCCTCCGTGCTCCTTCCACTCGCATCACTAGCCACCCACATGAATACCCCCGTCCCTCCTCTCTATCTCGTTCCGGAGCTCTGTTACGTTTGCATCGCAGTTTTAAAAAAAAATTCAAATTAATCTCAATATTTGTCGCTTTTTTGTGGCTAAATTGTTACGCAAAAAATGTGCCGCTCTTCATGTGACACAGCTATAACAAATTCGGCTAAATTGATATCAAGATAGCACCGCAATGACAAGAAAACCAAGAAATTACACATAAATAAAAAATTAATAACTTGGGAATTTGTCGTTTTTTTGTCGCTCAAAATTTACCACAAGAAATTTTGTTACTCTTTAAAAAATATACCAGAAATATAATTTTCCGCAAACACGGTTCTAACTTGTTGTCAAGTTAGCATCGCTATCTCAAGGAAACCAAGAAAAATGACACAGGTAAATAAAAAATATTTTCATCGGAATTTGTCGCTCTAAACTTACCATAAAAGAAATTTTATTACTCTTTAAACAATATACCAGAAATGTAATTTTCCGCAAACACGGTTCTAACTTGTCAAGTTAGCATCGCTATCTCAAGAAAACCAAGAAATTACACAGATAAATAAAAATTATTTACATGGGAATTTGTCGCATTTTTGTGACTTCATTGCCTTCGCCAATGTCGAACCTTACCGTCTCCGCGACTTCGTGTGAGTCAGATGAGCGGCAACGCCGAACCCTGGCTGTGAGAAAGCAAACAAATCCTAGCCAGCTCATTGCTTCAGAAATCACATGAGTACCACATCACGAGGTGAGAGAACTGTCACATGTACGCTGCCGGTACTGTACCTATACTGCGATTTTCGTAATTTCATCCCTGACAGGAATTAGCTGTTTCGCTACCATCCAATCAGGAGCTTATATTCCGTGACAGTGACGTCACAATGGTGACGTTCAAGCTCTCGATTCGATGAAACCGTGAACAGCTGATTTCTATCAGGGGCAATGTTACGAAAATCGCAGTATACTCACATGAATGTCGCTCGCTCACCGTCTACCGTTTCTGCCCCGTTCTGGACTCGTGTACAGACTAGAGACGTCGAGTCGTCTCCGCCCCATCCACCCGGTGTGGTCGGGGTGTCGGGCACTCTCTTCGTCACCGCCGTTCCCGCGCCCTTCGCTTCATCCATCAACTCGCCTCCCGCCGTTCGCTGCGCCATTCACGCCGCTTTTGTTCGCAAACGCGGCGTCTGCGGCCTCTGTCGCTTCCGTCTTCGCGTTCCCGGAGGTGGACCCGCACGCACCGCGCCACTACCCCTCGCTACTCGTCACCCCTCGCCCCTTGTGTCATCCAGCGCAGTGTTGCCGAAGCGGATTTCGCATTCCTGTACTCCCTGCCGCTGCGCGACGCTCCGCCCACGCTTTGTCACAGCAGGACTCCTCCGCCGTGGAGCTTCGTCTCTCAACCACTGTCTCTCCCCACGGGGTCACTTGTTCTCGATCTCAAGCGGGCACTGCTACTGAAACACACTGACCGCAGCGCCGCCTGTCGTCCATTTATTTATACCGCGAGAGGTGCATCAAATGATCTGATTGCAGTGCCTCAGACCGGGAAGTCCTAGATTCCAGTCCTGACGGTGGCAGGATTTTCTACACTAGCTTGGCAGCTAGATCGAATTCAGTCGCTGTCTGGTGGAGAAGTCTAGCGGACGGCTGCTCTGATTGGCAGGTTTCAGTGGTTTCTTCGATCAACACCGGGTGAATGCCTGAGCAGTACCTTAACAAACGGGCGACGGTCAGCGCGCGATCTTTCCTCCCTCTTCCCAATCTTCACATACTAATATGCACTGCACTACCACACATGCCGGGGGACCGGTCGGAAGCTGAGAGCTCGTCCCGGCTGGGGCGTTGCCCCGCTGGTGGGAGATACCTGGTTGGGGGAAAACCCCGCTAGTCGACGGTAGGTCAGCGCCGGATCTCGCCATCCAGCATCTGTGGTTAACAACCTACTCTATTCATACTTTTAGTTTAACGCGCAACCCATGTCTGAGAGCACTTGTTCTTGTTTTGGTCATTTGGCAACCGCGTCTCTTTGCCACCTTTCAAGAGAGCCGGGCCGGTCACGCCGAGCCGGCTGAGGAGGAGGCGACCGTCAGGTCACAAGATGCAGCAACTTCCCGGTTTCTGTGTTTTCCCCCTTAGGCGGGCAGGCACGCGGCTTACGGAATCTTTACGCGCACACAGAGTGTGCGGGATGGGGCAGGAGGGGCTGAGACATGAGGAAGGAAACAAAACGTCTCTTTAAACGATTCTGGCCAGCATGCATAAGAAACAAACCTGTAAACCAAGAGCGAGTCTGATTTATCGATTTATTAACAGCCATGTAACAATAATTATTATTTATTGAGAGCCAGCTCGGAGAGAAATCAGAAAGATATATTGTGAAACATTACCGCGAAGCTCATTATTTATAACAATAATATTGTGTTTATTATTATTATTATTATTATTATGGAATCGGCATATTAAGCAAATTAAATCTTAATAAAATTATTAAAAATACTAATAAAATAAATAAATTAATAATAAAAAAATAAAAGTAAATTAATAATTATTGTAAATAATTAATACAAAATAATAAAATATAATATCTTCAAAATGACAAAAAAACTGATCGTGTAAATGCTCAAAGTAACCACCATTTACCAAGAGACAGGCGTATACTCTTTTGGTGTGGTGGCGGCAGTACATTGAAGAGTAACAAGGATAGAATAAGTGCTTTCTCTTTCTTCCAACTAAAATTAGGCACATTCCCTCAGTCCGAAATCTGAAGGCGCGCGGCCGGGGGTTGCTAAAAGTGAAAGGGATGCCGAAGGTATTTCACGCATTGCCAAATCGCCAAAACAAGAGGTGGTGTTTACAGGATGGGTTGGAAGATACGATAAAGACCCGGTACTCCAGACACTACATATGAGTATATTACATGCGTATTTGACACTACATATGAGTATACAACACCAACAAAAACGCTTTGAAATATTCGATCCACTGTGTTTCACACGAAAGACTTAGGGTTCTGCCGTGTCTGCGAGTTGTTTCGAAATAATCAATACGTGCTCAGACCTCTATTGAACGTTTAATGCTAATATTATGGATATCCAGTATTGAATATTAAAACATTATTAATAGTACGTTTCTCTCGCTACAATTATACGAACGAAAATGTTCTCGCTTTCTTTGGTTTTCATTTTTTCGTCTTATATTTCGACATTCTAATCCCATTAACATCCACGTAATTTTTACTTGAACTCACGATTTCTTATTTTTATCTTATGAGCTATGTTTTTCATATTTTTTATTTAGCTTGTAACAGGCTGTATGCGCTACGTAAACAAACATGGATATAAAACACATTGTAAGATTCCATACGTAACTTTATACGCAGTAGAAAACATTTATGTATGTGCGGAGATCTTTGTACAGAGATAATCCTCCTAATTAGACCCAAATATTACACGTTCTATAATGCATTCATCCCACTTCTGTTGGACGCACGCTTGTTGTTGCAGTAATATCATTGTAAAGGGTTTCTAAGGATTACGAAAGCGGCAGTTCCAGTATAATAACTGTAATCTTCTGCGTTTGAGGATCTGGCTGCTGGGTCCAGAGATCCAGAATTACCGCAAATTGCATTACATCTGCATTCCCTTGTTCCACTTCCCATACAATCGCATAACGCCGCGCGCTACTCAGCCACTGTCCTCATCTCCGCGCCCACCCCCTCAACATCCTCACCATCTCTCCGGGTATTGTCGTCCTCATCCCTGCTACCTCCTTTCTCTTTCTCCGCTTGCATCTCTGTCCGCTTCAACCATCGACCACCCCAGCCAAGTCATTCTCAGCTCTGCAACCTCCCCTAATGCTCCGCCACCCTTGCTCATCAGCCATCCATCTCCCTGTCATCGCCATTTTGTCATTCGTCTCTTCCCCTCTCCTACCCCCTTGTCACTCATCATACACCTTTTCAGTTATCATCAGCTGCTCTCAAGCAACCTTCATCTCCTGTCCTGTGGTCCTCTCCTCCCCATGCGAAATCGTCCCCTCCTCGGCAACCTTCTCCTCAATTTTTCTCTCCGGCCATCCGCCCAAGCTGCTACCTTCTTCGTCACACCCACAACCTCCTCTTCCTCCTCCTCCTCCGACCTCCCGCTCATCCCACATTACTACCAGCGCAGTCTTATCCAGAGGAACTATTCTATTCTCCTTCCGTTCGCCCCTTCATCCCTCTCTTTCCGTCCTCTCTCTCTCGTTTAACCTCCTTCTCGTTCTCTTCGTCTTCTTCCGGAGCCATCTTTGAGCGTTACAACCAGGAGCGTCCAGACATAGAGTAAAGATATCCTTAGTCTATGGTCCAGATAAAACAAGGGGCGTTTGATTCAATGGAGCCCCTTATTTTTAAGAAAAAATTCCCTCCTCCCACAATTCATAAACTGAATTCATTCGTCCATGCATCAGAAATAACTTATAGCGTTAAATTTAGAAAAGAGATATATTTTTCATTTCTTTTGAATGAAACAAAAAAATCGGGACCCCAATTAAGCCGAGATCTGTGGCAAGTTGGCTCAGCTGTCCCCATTTCTAGATGCCCCTGGTCACCAGCACCAAATTACTGGCGATGGGTATGATTCAATAGATCGGAAACAGGTGACTGGGTAGACTCCTCCAAATAAATCCATACTACAAAAACTATGGCTGGCCGGCCCCGTGGCCGAGATCGCTAAAGAAGTAGTGCCGTAGTGGTCTTGGACCGTGAGGTCGCGGGTTCGAGTCCCGCCTCGGGCATGGTTGTCTGTGTTCGTCCTTTCACCCCCTATCATGACCACATCGTGTCATCATCATGTAATAACGTTACTTACAATAGTGGTCGCTAATGACCGAGTAGTTGATGCGACCTTAAATTTTAAAAAAATAACTATGGCGGTGACTCATCACTCCTGCCCCCTGGCGGTGACGCTCAAGTCCTTTGCTACCGTCCTCTTCTCCTCCCCCCCACAACTATCCCTGCTCCTTCTCATTCTCCTCTTCAGCCATCTCCAGAGCGGATGAATGTGACCGTTTTGCTGGCATGGTATTCAAGAGAGCACGTTCGAGAAATAGTTTCACAAGAGCCCACATTTAAATACTGAGGGATGAGAGTAAAAGAAGAAATCGTGGTGTTTTGTTACGAAGAAAAACAACAGATTTATTGAAGTGAAACAGGGATACAAGAATTTTCGAAAAAATATAGCGTCTCGGTATCACCTTACCAGAAATAATTACATTTCATGTGCAATTTCAATAGTAAGTAGCAAACGAAATCAGTCCTTTCCTAACTTGGAAGAAAGGATGAGGCATTTCGTGCGTTATGGTAACATATTATGACGACAAATTATATTATCGGTGGGGGATTCTTTAGTAGATACGGCACAGATTGTGGGGGAGGACCCACCAATAAACCCCACACACCAAAAAGCCCTGCCCTCCCTGCACTCCGCTCTCCGAGGCACGGGTGCTGGGCGGGGCGGGGCGAGGCGGGTGACGCCCACGTCCACAACCACCGTTGTCTGCCGCTGTCCCCGCCGCAGCGCTCGCGAGCGCAGCAAATGGGCGTTCAGAAAATCGGGCGGCGCGCGGCGCGTGGCCCGCGCTTTCCTGAGGCCCGGGGTGCTGGGCGGGGCGGGGAGGGGAGGGGCGGGGAGGGGGTACGGGGTGCGGATTGCCGCTGGCCGCGCGCCAGCAAATTGCCCTAGTGCGCCGCGATTGTGTGCAGTTGTCGCGGGCCGCGCGCCATGGGAGCGGGCAGCGCCTGGCGAGGCGGCGGGGGTGGGGAAGGCGGAGGAGGGGGAAACGGAGACTGTGGAGCAAATGGTGGGGGCGGAGTGGTTGGGGGGGGGAGGCGGCCACCAGATGTATCAAAACCGGGGACAGGCGGAATCTACTGATGGTGGCGGTGAGGTAGAGGACGGCGGGAGACGGGTGGAGTTGGTGGCGACAGACCTGACATGGCTGGGGCAGCGATAGTATACTGCGATTTTCGTAACTTTGCCCCTGACAGGAATCAGCTGTTGACGGTTTGATCCAATCGAGAGCTTGAACGTCACCATAGTGACTTCACTGTCGCGAAATATAAGCTCCCGATTGGATGGCAGCGAAACAGCCGATTCCTGTCAGGGGCAGTTACAAAAATCGCAGTATAGAGATGAGGGCGGAGAAGGAAAAGAAGGTGAATAGAGAGATGGAGACGGGATGGAGGTGGGAACAGGCACGGAGGTGAAGATGGACAAGTAGGCGGAAACGAGACCGGAGTTGGCGAAGGGAGGGCGGAGATGGCGGAGGAAACGCTGGAGCAGAGGATGCCCGCCAGGGAGGACGGGAGAGTAAGCAACGAGGCAGGAACGACAGTAGGGGTGCTGAGCGGGTGATTCGGGAGCAAATGTGGAGTCTTTACAGCATGGACGGGGAGCAAATGTAGAGTCCTTACAGCATGGATGGGATGAAGGCACCTGAATGAAGTCAGTGGGAGCAGAGGTAACGGAGGTGAGTGGTGAGAGTGGAAATGGGGATTGAAGGTGAAACGAAAGACGAGCAAAGGGGGGGGGGGTGCAGAGAAAAGGCTGCAGAGCCAAGAGGTTGAGACAGGGAGGAAGCTGCGAGGTGGAGTGGAGGCGGGAACCGGGCAAGCAGGAGGGGAAGAAACAGTGCACGACGGGATGAGACGAGGGTGGGGCATTATAGGGAGAAGGGGAAGGAGGGGGCGGGGAAGGGGCAGAGACGAGAGAAGAGCAAACGTGGGCACGCGGACCGTAGGAAGCAAGAGACAGAGAGAAGCCGTGGGGGAGAGCGGATGCCGGGGAGCGGGAAGGGCGGAAGCAACGGGACGGCGACGCTGGGGGGAAGGGGCGGGACGGGGAAGGGGTGGAGGCGAGAGCAGGGCAAACGTGCGTAAACGGAGAGGAGAAACTGGGAGATGGGCAGAGGCCGTGAGGAACATTGATTGATTGATTCGTGTTTCCGGGCGCGTCAACTACTTAGGTCATTAGTCCCGTAAGTGTAGTGGGCGTTTTTTTCTCGGGAGGTGGCAATGATCATTTCCCCGCTGAATGGCGAGATCTGGCGCCGACCTACCGTCGACTAGCGGGGTTTTCCCATCAACCAGGTATCTGCCACCAGCGGGGCACCGCCCCAGCCGGGACAAGCTGTAAGCTCCCGACCGGTCTCCCTGCATGTGTGGTAGTGTAAAGCATGTTAGTGTGTGTGTGTGTGTATAAGAGAGGATAGGACAAGGAAAAGGAAGGAAAGATCGCGCGCGGTCCGTGGCCCGTTTGTTAGGGTACTGCTCCAGCATTCGCCTGGTGTTGGTCGGAGAAACCACGGAAAACTACCGATCAGAGCAGCCGGCCGCTAGAATTCTCCTCCAGACAGCGACTGAATTCGACCTAGCTGACAAGCTAGAGGATGGCGACGAGAGTGGGGCGGGGTTGAGGGTGGGGCAGAGATAAGCGCAACGACTACGACCCGATGAAGCCTTAGTAGTGTTGCGATGGCGGAGGCAGCGAGGGGCGACGGCTCTAGCATAAGCAGTGGTAGCAGCGTGGCGTCTGCGGGAGGCGGGGGTGGCGGCACCGCGGTGACAGAGGGCGGCGCGGGGGGGGCGCATTGTCCCGGCTGCGTTGTGGGCGGAGCCGAGGTCGCGAGCGGGAACCGTGGAAACACGCACTTCCGCAAATGAACTTGGCTCTTCGGGAAATAATACGCGCGGAAGCTTGTGCCGCCGAGGCGTACCCCGCGTGTTTGGCGTCAAACTTTCTCGTCCCTCGGTAGAGCACACAATTTATCTTCAAATAGAGAAAAACGAGAACAAAATCATTTAACGAAGAAATTGGCCGTAAAAGATAATTACCCTCTAATTTTTTCTCAATCTACCTTACCTTCTAAATCTATTTTTTCATGGTAATATAATTTTTGGTTCACAGATTGATCCTACTTGCGAGATTCCCACCTAAATCCCTCAATGAAATGTTCTCCTGCTTCATTCCAATACTTCGAAAACGTGTTCGAGAGAGAGTTACCCCTAAAGAGAGGATTTTTATACCAAAAAATCTTCAAATATGCTTTTAAAAATAAACATTTATGGCTTACAAATTCTGAAATATGAACTTTACAGAAACTGAATCTCGCGTGCAAACTAAACAATGGCTGAAGATAAGCATAATTAAACATATCAGCGAGGAATAGCAAGATCTTAGAAGTCTTTGGCAACAATGAGTCGATAGCAAATTCAAGAAAACTGCTGTTGTAAAATTTACGACAGCGCGCCCGCTGGAGGGTTAATATGCAATTAAAATAAACATTTCATTTCCTCCATAAACCTTTCTTGATAAAATTCAGAAGAAGCATACTTGGAAGTTTTGTGTACACATAATATAATCTACACGACTCCGCGAGAGAAATAATTGAAGTACATATTTACATTAGCGAAGTACATTGTATATCTAGTTGAATTTCTTCTGACTGGTTTAAAAAACAGGTTATCATGAAATATCCTACATTTGCACAATTATTTTATCATCTATAGAAAACAAAAAATCTCGAACTGTGACAAGTTATTTCGAATCACAAATAAAAAGATTCTATGAAAGATGAAACGTTTTATAGATAAGTCTCTATTTTAACAAAATATGCCAAACATACTTCTTTACTTACATGAATATGCAACAACATGAAGAATTGTCCAAATATGGGCTAACATATTACTCTATATAGCATCACATTCCAACCATATCTCAGAAATCTCGCTTAGCTCTGCACTGAAGCAACGGACAAAAATATGCAAAAGCTTTGAAATCCGATCCCAAATTATAACGGTTTACCATCGAATCGGCATGTACTTTCTAAATATTATATCTTTATACTTTATACATTTATATTTATTGCTCGTAATTTGTTATTTTTTGTAAATTGTTTCAGAACTTCGGCTGTTTGTTCCATTAGTGATATAGAAATGCGTTGAAGACAGATGTACTGGTGTATTGCTAAGTCCGAAATCTAAAACCCAAGACAAGTGATAAATTGATCGTCGTGGAATCGTTTGGAAAGCCCCAGTTCATTGATTGATACTTCGATACTAAAAGTCCGAAGCCTGGCAAGAGCAGAGATTTTTTGTCTGTTGATGTTACTTCTGTAATTAATTATTGTCAAAACAAGTCTTCATTTATATACACTGCTCGATTCGGATCCATTTATTTTGTTGTTTTCTTGTTACCATAACGCACGAAATGCTTCTTCCTTTCTTCCAAGTTCGGAAAGGGCTGATTTCCTTCGCTACTTACAATTGAGCACATGAAATGTAAATATTTCTATAAAGGCGATACCGAGACACTATATTTTTTCGAAAATCCTTGTACGTCTGTTTCACTACAATAAATCTGTTGTTTTTTTCCCCCTTGTAGCAAAACCCAACGATTTTTTTCTTTTATTCTCATTCCATAATATTTAAATGTGGACTCTTGGGAAATTATTTCTCAAATGTGCTCTCTTGAATACCATGCCAGCAAAAAGGAGTGGGGCCATGACTAAATATCGCATCCGTCACACTGTCCACAGCAATTTGAATAATTTTGCATCGGCCATTTACATACTATTGTGTGCGACCTTGTGAAACGTAACGACATTGTTTTGGTGCTTTTAGTTCGCTGTAAGATTAATGCGACGTTCTACATGACGTGTTCTGCTGTTAATCAAGGCATTACGCGTCTTTTTGTGGCCAACTTCCGCAAAGATATTAGAGCATCTTGCGGAAAGAGGAAAGAAGATATGACGAGTTGGAAAATCCCAGCGGACGCCAACTACAGACGCAAAGAACTCCTAGACACAAAACTCAACGAAGCGGGCGAAAGAGCTTATTACTTTCCCTAACAAGGATTCTGCAAAGTGGATTCAATAAAAGTCTACGTCCCAAGTTGCAGGAACGGAGGAGAGTTTCAATTTGTTCTGAAGTTGTTTTCCCCAAGTGTATTCCCCGAATCTATCACTGTTCTGCGAATTTTGTACGAAACGGGATCGAATTCTGTCCTTATTTTGTCGGAATGAGTAAGAGTCGAGACCAAAAAAGATGATTTGTTCGTAGAACATGAGAAAATATTTTAAAAAATAAAGCTTGGTCGTGATGCGATGTTTCAAGATCCCTAGGGATCTTTCATACGAATTTAAGAAAAAAAAACATTAATTATGTTCCGTTTCAATTTTTCGTTTCTATCTTTTTCACAATCATCTCACTCTCGCGTTCTTAAAACGTAAGCTTCTTTTCTTATAACCGTTAATGTCCGGTGACGCATTTCTGAATATTGTTTCCGCTGTGTTCGGTATTTATCAGAGCCATTCCGAAAGACTTGCAAGACCTGAATCCCCAGAACGAAACCGGTCTGAAATTATAACAAAATGTATAATATTACAAATTCTCTCATAACTAACATTTATGTCGAAATACGAGGAAATTTTTCATACTATAACAGGCTGTTTTTTACAGACTATATCGAACTAACTCGACGAATATTTTTACAGCTAAAAAAATGAAGAGACAAAACGCTTGCAATTTGTAATTCATAAATAATTTTACTTCAGAAACACTATCTATACTCAAGAACATCGCGATAATCAGTGAGAGGTCAAGAAACCAACAAAAATAATTTCTAATGCGTGAGGCTATGTTGTCTGTCATTCCGAGTTAACCTCCAATGCAGAAGCGATAAATCCACGGGTTTAAATGCTAATCCGGCGCACGTGCTGCTTTGTCGGCCGAGAAGGACGTCGCGTCGAGGCGTTTAACAAGTGGATGCGCGCCTCCCCGCCGCCCACTCGGTCACAGCTTTCATTGCCGCATCGTCCCACGCCGCCCTTGGAGACCCATGCGACGTCGGCGCCAACTGGTGAGCGCGACTCGTGGTCGCTCAATTTAGGAACTTTAAGGACCGCTATTAGGGTGGCGCCGTCTCACGCCGCTCTTGGTGACCCATGCGACGTCGGCGCTAACTAGTGCGCGCGACTCGTGGTCGCCCAATTTGGGGACCATAAGAACTGTAATTAGGCTGGCGCTGTCTCACGCCGCCCTTGGCGGCCCATGCGTCGTCGGCGCCAACTGGTGAGCGCGTCTCGTGGTCGCCCAATTTAGGGACCTTAAGGACGACTATTAGAGTGGAAGACGTCTAGCTGTTCTCGAGAATTGGATAATGTTTTCCATATTAAAAATTTCCATTGTAGCTAGGTAAAATTCAGCCGCTGTCTGGAGGAGAATTCTAGCGGCCGGTTTGCTCAGATCGGTAGTTTTCCCTGGTATCTGCGATCAACACCAGGCCCATTCTCGAGCAGTACCCTTCTACACACACACTCATATGCACTTCACTGCCACCCATGTCATGAGACCAGTCAGGAGCTTAGAGCGTGTTCCCGCTTGGGCGGTGCCCCGCTGGTGGGAGATACCTGTTTGGGGAACCTCCGCAAATGTACGTGTAGGTCGGCGCTGGGTCGCGTCCAGCGGTGGAAGATCAAATCTAGCGAAAAAACATGCACTATATTACGCAATTAGTAACCTGAGAAGTTAGGGCCGCTATTACTGTGGAAAAGTCTTTCTCTTTAAAAATCAAAAGAATCGAATGTTTTTATGTGAATTGGATACTTTTTTCTACAATACCAATTTCCAAAGCTCGTAGAAACTGAAAGGAAACTGCAGACAGCGCCCATATAAGGTGTGTCTAAACATTTGTTAGATACCCAAGAACTCGAAAAATATAAAAAAAACATATAAACAGTTTTGATTTTGACAGAAACGATTTGCATTATGGAATAGCAATTTCTTTGATATTCTTGGAAAGTAAAGAATTGCTGCATCGCTTATATACTATATTATGTGGTCCAGTATTCTGTGCTGAGTGTTTTTCTCAAAATATTCGATTCATTGCAATGTTATACAATGGTATTTTATTCGTTGTTCTTACGTAGCTCGCGTGATACTTTTTTGGAAATCATTTTGTATGGAATTATTCAGCACCATTTTTTCTGCTGCAGGTCACAAGTCCAACAATTTTTTCATCTAAAAATTACTTCCTGAATATAGAGTGTATTCAATAAATCAAATATTATAAATTGCTAACAGGCAGAAATATGTAAAGCAGATTATTATTAAAGTTATTCGATTCACGCTTTAACTTTTCCATAAAGTTTACACGATAAAGTGCTTGAATTACGTGCGTGTTTATGCATCTCGTTTTTACCGTACTCCGAAGGCCCCCAAAGGCCGCCGGCCGACTGGTTCGTGGATCGGATCTTTGGTTGATCGCCATTCTCCCGGCGCGGGTGCGTCCTACTCTCCACAAGCCTCTATACAGAATCTAGTGGTGATAAAACAGCACGTACTTTCTCGCCTGTACTTTCACGCAAAGTTACGCGAAAAGAACTCAAATTTTCGAAAAATTGTACAGGATCTTATTTCAAAATCTGTCTTTAAGAAACAGATTTCTCTATCATCTCTTTATTTAAAAAATCTTTATTTCATAATTGTAGTTGTAGCAAGACGCCGAAAAAAGTTTTAATTTTTTTGCAATTTTCGAAAAATACTTTTGAACGAAAATGAGACCTGTAGCATTCTCTTAAATGTCATTCTCACTATCCTACAATAAAATTTAATCAAATACGATGGAGGTTTTTTTAAATTCGGAAAATGTCCCAAGTGCTTCATCCCTCAAAATTATCATATCGGTTTCAAATCAAGGGGCCGCCGACATCTGCCAGACCGATTGGGAAACATTTTGGATAAAATCGGCTGGACGGTTTAGCCTCCGTTTACGGACGGACAGACGGATGGACAGCGGACAGACTGACGGATTTACGGACGGACGAACGTATTGTCGTCATTCGATTTTTCCGTATCAAGGGCCCACAAAACATAAAACATGAATTCTGGATACACCACGGATTACAGGATTTTTTCCTAAATTTAGCAACTGGATTCATCCGCTTTTTCGTTACTAGGGAACTGTAATATGAGTTTTCCTGCCGAAAACCCCCAATTTTTTCGCGCAGCTTTACACAACTTTCCCTTTACTTCGTAGGGAGAAAGTAAAAAGTAATCCAAGTAACCACTAACCCGCATCCAGTGTTTCATTCGTGACAATTTTAACGGCGGAATGTTGGAAACAGACGCTAGTTATATCTCGATCGGTAAAGCGAAACAGGTCAAACCGTCGTGTAAATCAAGGGTGTGCCGACTCTTTTATGATCTGTACACGCCCGTGGAGGATTTTTGATGGTTCTAAAACAACCGAGCGGTGTCGAAGACCGCATCGCAATGTACTTTTCCACCAATCACGAGTCGACCGCCAGCTGTTAATGTGTGGAAGTGTCATTTCAGTGCGTTCAAATGGAGGTTAGCAGAGGCACAATCAACGAGCTTAGAGGCTGATGAGTAGGGAGAGGATTTTTATGCCCTCAAAAATTTTGAAATATGCTATGAAAAATATGCGTTTATGACCTAAAAATCCTTAAATAAGCATTTTCATAGGCAATTAAAATTAACAATATTTCATTTCCTCTATAAACGTTTCTTGATGAAGTTCAGGAGAAGCATGCTTGGGATGAAAAGTTATATTTTTGTGCAAACATAATATAATCTATCTGACTTCGCTGAAGGCAATATTTACCTTAGTGAAGCACATTGTTTATCTAGTTGTATTTCATCTGACTGGTTAAAAATGTATGTTATCCAGAAATATCTAACATTTACTCAAGTATTTTGTCATCTACAGGAAACAAAAAAAAATGTAAAGTGTGACAAGTTCTTTCGAATCAATGAACATTCACAAAGAAAAAGACTCAATGAATAGATCAACAGTTTTGTAGATACGTCTCTATTTTCACGAAATATGCAAAATATGCGCTTATAATTACACGAATATGCACCACCAGGAAAAACAGAAAAGTATGTAATTACTAGGGAGCGGATTACTATGATTTTGCATATTTTTGTCCGCTGATTCAGGACCTAGCTAAGCGAAATTCCTCGAATTTTGATTAGAATATGAGGCTATATAGATTAATATGTTAGTGCATATTTGTTCATATTTGGCTGATTTTTCCTGATAGTGCATATTGGTTTAATTGTAAGCGTATAATTTGCATATTACGTTAAAAAAGAGACTAATCTATAAAACGTTTCACCTTTTCAAATGATCTTATGTAATTGTGAGCTGTTCATTGATTCGAAAGAGCCAGTGACAGTTTGCGTTTTTGTTTTATGTAGATGATAAAATACGCGGCCAAATGTGGGATATTTCTTGAGAACATATTTTTTAAACCAGTTAGAAGAAATTAAGCTAGACATTTAATGTAGTTCACTAAAGTGAATATTTACTTCAATTATTCCTCTCATGAAGTAGGGTAGATTATATTAAGTTTGCACAAAAAAAAATTATATTCATTTCTAGCAAATTTTCATTTCATTCCCAGAATTTTATCAAGGCAGGTTTGCAGAAGAAATGAAATATTATTAATTTTAAGTGAATATTAAAGGGCATATTTCAGAATTTTTAGGTCATAAATGCATATTTTTAAGAGCACATTTCAAGATTTTTTTAGGGCATAAAAATCCAGTCTCTCCCAATGAGTGTGAAAGAAGCGCTCCCGTGGGTGACCAGGACGGGAGACCCAAGGTCGTGCGGGCTCCCGCAGGAGGCGGCAGCGCTGCGCGGGGCGGCGGTGGGCCGGCGTGGCCGCCTAGCGGTGCCCTGGTCCCGTTCCTCGCGGCGCGGGAGGTGGCGGCGGCGGCGGAGAGGGCAGAGGCGGTAGTGGAGACGGATGTGGCTGCGACGGAGGCTGCGACGACGTGGAGGTAGGGTGGCAGTGGTGGCGCCAGGTGAAGCGACGGTGAGAGCAGAGGCGATAGTGATAGTGGTGGTGGTAGTGGTGGTGATGGTGTGCTGGTGGTAGTGGAGGCAGGGGCAGTAGCGAAGGCACTGACTCTGGCGAAGGCGAGGACGGCGGAGATGGCGGAGGCGGGGGCTGTGGCGGAGACGGTAGCTGTGGTGGTGGCAGTGGTGGTGGCAGTGGCGGCAGCGGGGACGGCGTGGGCGGTGGAGGTTCGGGGCTGGTGGCAGCGCTGGGGCTGGCGTTGGCGTTGGCGGTGGAGGTAGAGTAGGCGGGGGCGGTGTCTATGGCAGCTACGGCAGTGTCGGCAGCGGGGAAGGCGTAGGCGGAGGAGGTTCGGGGATGGTGGCAGCGTTGGGACTGGCGTTGGCGTTGGCGATGGCGGCGGAGTAGGTGGGGGCCGTGAAGTAGGCGGGGGCGGGGGCGGTGGCGGCAGGTATGGCAGTGTCGGCAGTGGCGGGGACGGTGGCGGTGAAGGCGGCGGCTGCAGCTGGGTTGATCCACAGAGGCGGCGGAGGCGGCCTGCGGTCTCAGTGAGGCCGTAGGGCTGCCGACCTGACGCCGCCGCCGCATCCACTGCTGCCGCTCTGACTCACCGGCCCGGCCCGCCCCCGCGCGCCAAGGCCCCGGCGCGGCCATCCGCCCGAGCACTTTTCTCCACACCCGGAAGACACTCCACATAAACAAGTTGGTGTGCATTGTGCAGCAAAGGCGTTTTATGACGTGTGTGCGCTCTGGCTATAAACGACCGAAGGATGTACACGCAATATGACTACAATATTATCTTCGCGAGTGTCATTTTGTTTTGTAATGACATACATTCGAGAGCCGATGTTGCCTTTCGCAATCGCACCCTGTTGGAAGCTTTTTTTATAGCTTGTATTGCAGGAAGAACTTGGGTATTTTGTTAAATCAGTATCATCGGGAAACAGTGTGATTTTTTTGGTACCTGTAAATTGCAATGGGGTCGCTAATAACTACGAGAGAGAATATACAATATGCCACGTAAAGATGATGTTCCCATTTTATATGAAACCATGGTCACAAATTCCGTGTTACCGCTGGGTAAGGAATTACTCGCAAGAGATTTATAACTGAAACCGTGAATATTCTCGGATTATGGAATATTTTGATGATCAGGCGTCCATTACTCCGCAACACGTTTTATTATCTGCATCAGGCGGAAAAGATGCGTTCTAGAGCCTTAACAACAGTTTTTGTGTCCCTCTACTGATCACGTGGTTTTATAAACCATCATCTACAAAATGAGTCATTTTGTACTTTCTATTACATTTTTTATAGTCCCTTTACTCCGCAACACGGATTCTTAGAAACCCTGATAGTTGGATTTCATTGTGAGCTATTTGCACTTTTACAACAATTATTTTTAAAAAAGTTTATTTTAGATTGGATTTTTTTGGGGTCCTCTTCAATGATTGGGGGGGGGAGGGTCAATGTTTTCGAATTCTAGCTATTCAGAAGATCCAATTTAATTCAGCAGAACAGGCACTGCACAATCTGCCTCTGTAATGTTTATAAAAGTATTTCGTAATAAAAACAAAATGTTTTGAGTATCTAATTTGCAGATTAACAAGTGTAGGAACATGCGGAAAACTGTCAAGGAACATTTGAGAATGCATTTAGGGATACATCTGATGGGAACATTTGCAGAATCTTTGTGGGGACCTTGTGGGAACATTTGCGGGACGTTCGGAAGATATGTGGCGAGCGTTTCGGGAACTTTTGTAGGAACATGTGGGAACCTGAGATGAACTTGTAAGGAATCATATGGGAAATGCCCGGAGCCACATGTGGTACATGCCGGAAACATGTGGTGTACATGCGAAGGATCAAGTGAGGATCTTGCGAGAGAACAAATGGTGGAGATGCGAGAGAGCATCATGTGTCGCCGAGAGAATATCGGTGAACATGCGTGGGTAGTACATTGGGGAGCACGTAGACAAACATGCAGGGGTGAGGTAAGAATTGAGTGAAGATTTAGCTCTTCCGGTGATCCCTACTCCGAAGCAGGGTAATCAGAAACAAATGAAAACTACGAATGTATGTAAAAACAAATTGGCATGTTAGCAAACCCCCACATGACGGGCCTACTATGCTCCATTGTGCAATTCAAGTTCTGGAGTTAAGTTGAGATCCATTTAGACGCTATTTTCACTTCACATCAACAATGATTCATAAAGTGGGGAACTATTCGTACGGATCCAGGAAATTCTTTTTAAGTAAATAACATTTTGATAAATTGTAGATGTAATGATCAACTGTCTGTCACAATACTCATATTCAAAGGTCAAAATGTTTTGTACCCAAAAGTACAAGTAAAGAGAATTTCGAACTTCGATTTCGAATATTCTACATAATGAAACATTGACTTCAAGTTTCTAATGGAAATGTCACTGTTCTTGAGAAAGTAAAACGTAACACACTACTACAATTGTAGGGCTCATTTCATCATTGACAATCAATTATAATTAAAATTATTTATTTTCGTAACATTTCAAGGCAAGGTTAGCCCTATTATCAGGCCATAAAAACCCGTTCATTCATGATGTCATTGACATCCTCACAACCTCAACATCATGTGGTCTACCAATTTTATGAATTTCTGTATATGGTTTTTAAGAGTAAATACGTACGTATAGTATACGCCGAAAGTTAAAATAAAAAAAAAAATAAAAAAAAAAAAAAAAAAAAGATGGGGCTGACCTTGCCACGAAATGAAATTAATTTTAATTATAATCCATTGCCAATAATAAAAGGAACCCTACAATTATTCTACCAATCTACTTTACGCAATCATACCCTCAAGAATAAAAGGTAACGAAACTATTGCACAAGGAACAACTACAAAATGTAAACTATTATGTTCCCTGAACGTTTATTCAAGGATAAACGTCACAATTACATTAAACATCGATGAATGAAGTACATTCCAACATACAGAAATGTTCGATAACTAAAACCCCCCTGAATGGAATTCAGTGACGAGTAGAAAGAACAGCCAACAGCCGAGTCCCATTCAATCTTCTCGACCTAGGCTGTAAATACGAAGGTTCTGATTCTAGTAGTACATGCGGTCCTTGAAAGACACCTTGAGATGAGAGCGCAAAAGCCATTGTGTTCCTCTTCAACCTGCCGCGAAAGCGACGTTCTTAAAAGGCTGCGGCCGGCGGCGGCGGTGGCGGCGGCGGCGGCGGCGCCCGGGGAGAAGCCGCGAGTGGGCGTGGTCGGCGTTTGGGAAGACGGGTCGGGCGGGCATCGCGGCGCCGCTCCGGCGGTTCCCAGCGTCGGCGCGCGCCTTCGCCCACCGCCGCCCACCCGCCCACGGGGCTTGGGCGCCCACGATGCCCAAGGCCGTCGCCCCACGCCGCCCCGCCCCGAGCCGCTCTTCCGCGCTCCGCCGTGCCGCGCCGCGAGTAGAGTCCATAGATACAGAGAGTAGCGCATTCCATTGTTCCATCGATCCCGCCATTTTATATCCAATTGTCAGGAGAATTGGAACTGTGTAGTATTCTGTGAGTTGAGAACCATGAATCTATCAAACACCAATATTAATATTCTTGAAATTTCCATAACGTCACCAGTTGTTATAGTTTCCCTTCAGTTCCTGTTTGGTGTGTGAGGGGGTTGTCGGGCGAGAGGATATTAAATGGCGGCGGTTGCGCTACTCTCTGTATAAAAAAAATACCTAAGGACTCTAGTCGCGAGTGTCCCCGTGGGGCTTCGCTGTGCACGGAGACCAAGCCACGCGCGGTCGCTGCCTTGCGAAGGTCCAAAGCCCCACCGGGGGAGGTGGCTCAGGGCATCAACAGATAGCACTGCACTGCCTCCGACCGGGAGGTCCTAGGTCAGTGGTGTCAAGGTCTCCTACTGGTGGCAGTGGCACGCCTCGCGGCACCGTGCCATGCCACGAGCTTCTCTGCACCACTGGCGTCCGGAGAGGAAACTATCGGTAACCTCGCCGTTTTACATAGGGATGGCGTTGTCTCTGGTGGCGGGGTGATGAACTGCGTGGAGAGGCGATTTCGTCGTGGCACTCGTGCCACGGACTCCCACTTGTGGCATCGATCTTGACAACACTGTCCTAGGCCAAGGCGGTCGACGGTGGCAGGATTTTCGACACTGGGGTCTCTTTTAAAGAAGTTGGCGATTGACAGTTGCGAATGGAAAGTCGAGACATTGACAGAGACCACTGTGCTCGTGTTTCCAAAACACGAAAATAAACATTTCAAATTAATACTTATAGAAGTAACCAAATCATATACTCATACTGTATGAAGCAACAGCTTCAGAAGCACAACTGTTACTTAATGCAGAAATTTAAAAAAAAGAAAAGTTTTACAATACAGAATATTTATATAACAAATAACAATTATTCATTTCGAAACATATGAAATTATTCTATTAAACTCGATAAAACATGCAAATACTACAAATAAATATTCAATGACAGAGAGCATGAAATATTAATAATAGAGAACAATAAATATTAAGATTTTTAGAATTATCTTTACTCGTAATACCAACATTTAATTACTTCGGTAAATAAGCCCTACTCGTTTTCGTATTTCTGATCCAATAATTAAGGTATTAAAACGGTTGATATTCTGTCAATTTCTTCTCCAGAGACTTTTCTTCAATGAACATTTTGTGACATTTCTGAGAGCGATATTACGAGCTTCTTCTCGGGAATGATCAAAGGAAGATGAATGTACACAAAAGATCCGTCCAGCCATCTGGCTGTCGATTACTCCGCGGCAAGCAGCGAGAAGGGCCGGGGAGTGTCGAGTGCCTGGAAAGAGGCCGCAAGGTCGTCGGGGGCGCTCTGCGGAGAAAGTGGAAAGATAAAGGGAAGCAGCCGCCTGCGCCTTGGGCCGCTCCCCTCGGGGGCCGCGGGCCGCTGCTATTCACGGGCACAATGCGCGAGCGGCGGCGGAACTAATTCAGCGCGGAAAAACCTGCGCCTGCGCCCCGCCTCGCCGTACCCCGCCTACGCCCCGCCTCGCACCGCCCCGCCTCTCACCGCCCCGCACCGCCCCGCCTCGCCGTACCCCGCCTACGCCCCGCCTCGCACCGCCCCGCCTCGCACCGCCCCGCCTCGCACCGCCCCGCCTCGCACCGCCCCGCCTCGCACCGCCCCGTCTCGCACCGCCCCGCCCCGCCCCGCCTCGCACCGCCCCGCCCCGCCTCGCACCGCCCCGCCTCGCACCGCCCCGTCTCGCACCGCCCCGCCCCGCCCCGCCTCGCACCGCCCCGCCCCGCCTCGCACCGCCCCGCCTCGCACCGCCCCCGCCTCGCCTCGCCCTGCACCGCCCCGCCTCGCTCCGCCCCGCCCAGCCTTGGCTCGTCCCGCCTCGCCCACTCCCCGCCTCGTCCCGCCCCGCCACACGACCCTCCACTGGCGTTCCATTGCGGCACCTCACCGCCCCCCTCCCAACACCACAGTCCTCTTGCCTGCTTTATCCCCCGCCGCACAACTCGGTCCGCTCGACCCCGCCCCAACCCGTTTCGTGAGTGTCCGGACACGGCAACTTATTTTTACTTTCGCGTATACATACGTATATACGGAGTAATATAAGTAGAATCTGGAAAGGTATGAAATGCTGCGCGGAAAAAACGTAGCATTTCATACCTTTCTTTTGACTTGTCTCTCACGTCGTTAATATTTACACAAGCAGTGA
The DNA here is from genome assembly GCA_031308135.1 of Acheta domesticus. Classification (NCBI taxonomy): domain Eukaryota; kingdom Metazoa; phylum Arthropoda; class Insecta; order Orthoptera; family Gryllidae; genus Acheta; species Acheta domesticus. The sequence goes on along the minus strand of JAHLJT010000631.1, from coordinate 30,058,646 downwards.
TTTGTTCACATTATTATATTAGTGAGTACATGTGCTTCAAATAATGTCAAGTAATGTTTCTGGAAAACTCAACTGTTTTCCGTGAAAACTAGCTCAAAATCCGCATTTTCAGAAACGCTCAAACGCCATGGCTCCAAATTTTTTCTTCAAACGTTTGGAACGGATAGTGTTAATTGTACTCTTTAATATGACGTAAAGTTTATTTAGAGGTATTTTTTGTTTTTTCAAAAATTACAGAGATGCATTTCTTTGAAAGATCTCTCACATCTTTAATATGCACATTACTAGCAATTTGTAAACATTATTATATTTGTGAGTGTAAATGCTTCAAATGACTTTGAATGAGGTTTTTTGAAAACTCGAAAATGTTCTGTAAAAAAACTTACAATTTAACATTTTTAGTAGCACTCAAATGCTATTTTCGTAAAAAAGGTTACAAATTTTTAAAAGAAAATTGCCATTTAGGACGAGGTTTTGTGTTCTTTAATATTCTAAAATTAATATTTCCCTTCTACCATTAGGAAACCGAAAAGTTAAGAAAATGTCAAAAAAATGTACTTTAGCGAAGATAGATAGCAGCTGGCAAGAGTATGTGGCAATTCCGAATAGCTGGCCCAGATCCATGGAAATAAACTAACACGGGAAAGTCTGTGCCACTCAGTAGCACCCCTATTTATTTATTTCTTTAATGTCAAAACATTAAAAATTGTGAGACATACTAAGGAGTTGTTGAATAATGAATACAGGTAGCAAGCTAAAATTTCAGGTAGCTATTTTTACAAGAATTGATATGAAAATATTCGCCCTCGTGTAATAAAAGCTAATTGCAAAGGCAAATCAGCTATAGATTTGGGCCATTATCCCTAGAACTTTATACGAAGAAATGAACTTACTGCCGCCATAAAATGGAAAACGATTATTTGAATATCTACATTTCCGAATTTCTGACTATCTACATTCTTCGGGTTTTTCGTTCATGGCGCACCTAGGTCACAGACGAAAAATGGAGAGGGAAGGCTTTCTCTAATATGGAGCTTCCACGTCACAACACGGAAGCTCCCTATTGGAGAAAGTCTTCCCTCTCCATTTTTCGTCCGTGACCTTGGGGCGCCAAGAACGAAAAACTAAATTATAGGTCGTTAGTCCAGTACGTCTAATGCACGTAATTCCTCAGGAGGTGGAGATGTTACACTTCTGCCTGAACGTAAGATCTGGCGCCGTCCTACATATCGGCTTTCCCTTCTGGAGGTATCCACCTCCAGCGCTGCACTGCCGGAGCCGAGTCGGGAGTCAAACAGTAGGCGCTCCTGGTCAATGAGGCGAAGAGACATTCTGCCCGTTCCAATTCTTCGCGTTGCGTCCCTCTCCACCTCACTCTGTTGACCTTTCTGTTCGTGCCTCATCTACCCTCCCAGAGGACTCGTCACGCTCCGATTCGGTCCGACCTGCTCCATTCCAATCCGTGCCCCGCTTCCCCATTCTGCATCGTCTCCATCCCACCCGGTTTAGTTCCTGTCCCTCCCGGCTCCGACACACCTTCTCCTCTTGCCGTCCCCGCTCCGTTCCATTCCGTCCAGTGGCTCGTCCTCTACGCCGGCCCCGCCCTTGCTCACACCCTATCACCCTCCCGTCCCTTCTACTTTCCCGCCCGCCCAGCCCCGTTTTAATATCTACCCTCCTCTCCCCTCACTCACTCCGCTCCTCTTTCCATCGTAGTACAAGCTTCACGGCTAGTTGCCGTTGAGTTGTGTTCTTGCACGAGGTACTAGTCTCTTTCTTCCTCGGTGCAACACCGTTGCTGCCAGCTCGGTGCAACATCGTTGCATAACCGTAGCTTACTTGGCGCATCAGGTGTACGAATCTACAGAGCATATTGTTCATACAGCTCTGACGCTGTATGAACTCTTTCCTTCGGCCCCCGATCCGTCTCCGCTTACCCGCTGCGAGCCTTCTCCCCGTCCATGCTTTCCGTCCCTTGCTTGCTTGCTCCGCGCACCTGCACACACAACCCCCACGCCCGCCCGCGGCCCCACCCCTTTAACGTCACAGATTCCATTAACCCCCTCCCTACCACAAATACTCAATACAACAATACTACACGCTTATGAAGCCCTCGCTTAGACCACTGTTGCTGTGACTGGTGTGTAATTGAACGGAATTGTTGATATATACAATTTTAACGGGCAAATGACAAGTGATTAATGTGTCTGACAATTACAGAATATGTAATTACAGTTGATGAATACAGAAAAAAATATCGTATTCATTTTATGTAAGCAAATATTAATGTCTACATATTTACAAATGGAATGTAAATGTACTGTCATAAAAATTCACCTGTTAATTAAAATCATTCAACAGAAACCAAGTGGATGATTTTATTGAAACTGTTCGAAACCAAAGCGAAAAGTGTAGTGATGTCAGCATGAGGAGGAAATAGAAACGGCACGTAGTGAACGTAGCTCACGTAAGTCCCACAGACATGAACCGTTACACCCGACGTCACCCGCCCACAATCCCGGGCCCCGCTGACCTCTTCCCATTCTTGCTCCTCCCCTGAAGAGAACGATCCTTCTCGCCTTGACTTCAATTACTCTGTACTTCCCGTGCTTTGTGCAGCGCACAATCCATTTCTATCGGCCCCGTAGCCGAGATCGCTAAAGCAGTAGTGCCGTAGTGATCTCGGAGCGAGTGGTCGCGGGTTCGAGTTCCGCCTCGGGGATGGAATGTGTTTGTCCTTTCACCCCCTATCATCACCATTTCAATTCATCCTCCATACCATAACGTTAAATCCAATAGTGGTCGCTAATGACCTAGATGTTGATGCGACCTTACAAACAAAAATCCATTTCATGCATGCACACTCCTAGTTCACTTTTCTTTTTACCAGCGCTTTTTCGACTCTCATCTTCTCTCCGACGACTGTTTTACATTCACGCCATAATTTGTACTTACGTAGTAAAGAGAAAGCACTGTAATGCTCAGGCAATATATTTTCGATAGAAAAGTTCTTACCGGGAGGTCCTCGTGACGAAAAATTGGATAAATATTCTTCCTATAAGTAATAATTACAGTCTCTAAGATATTGTGAACACAATATACACGTTTTGTGGGTCCTGCATTCCATGAAACCGATTGACGTCAAAACGTCAGTACCTGCATCTCTGATAAATGCTAATGCCTAAACCGTAAAGAGGATTTTCTCAAAAATTCGTTTTTCTCAAACACTCTGACTGAACTCCAGGCCCTGCGAGTTAGAAAAGGATATTTCGATTTTGGAGAGTATTTTAAATGAAACCTGAACATTTTCTTAAGAATGCCTCCCAATCTCTTTTGATTTTTGATTTTCAATTAGAGTAAATGACTTGATAAAGACGCAGATCTCATTTTTGTTGGACTCTGAATTTTCGAATTTTTCAGCGTCTTCCTACAACTACAATATTCAAGAGATTTTATTCCTTAATGAAATCTGGTCTACAAAGAAGTTTCTCCAAACAAGGTCATGTAAAATCTTTCGTAAACATGAGTACTTTTCTTGTATTTAGGCCTGTAATGTAGGCAGTTTTTAAACACTTATTTTCCAAAACGCTTCGATTTTTTTTCTTCAATTTCCCCCCCCCCCCCTTATTACACTTGGGTTTTTATTTCTTGGCGCGTGGGGGCTTGTCTTCACGATGGAATATCTCACGGTATTTCGCGTCGTTCTTGATCGTGCCGCAAGGAGTCGTATGATCGCGACTTTATCGAGCAGTGCTGGCGATCGTGCGACTCCCAGCGGCACGACCGCCATGAGATATTCCAAGTGAATACACGCCCCAAACCGGCCAAGAAATAAAAACTCAAGTATTGAGCAAAAGACGCTTATAAAAACGACACAAGACCGACTGCTGTTGTACACCCTGAAATTTCGAAAATTCCGAAAGGTACAACTAATTCTAGAAAATGTGTGCTGTTATAGCACCACTAATCTCTTCATCTGAGCTTCCTGCGTCTGGGGTTCCCGTTGTCCGTTCCTGGCTACTGTCGCGTTTGTTCTCCCAACCGCACCCTTACCGCTCACAGCTGTAATCTGCAATCTACTCCTGAAAATACACCACCTGATTCGCAAATATCGAGTGAGTTATGAAAGTAATGGAATCGGAAACATCGTATAATCCGCATTTGACTACTAATTTCCACTCACTTTCGCTTAAAATTTGAAAGATCTATAAAACAGAAAATACAGATTTTCTTTAGGTGATGCGGTTTCATTGAGTACTCCTTTATTCCACGGCCCCCCGCATGGAGCGCACCGCCGCCGTGTCCCCTCCCCGCCTCTCAACACTTTTTCCTTCCTCGTCTCCCCGCCATCCACTGCAGAGGAGGTCGTCCCCTTTTTCTATGCGGGCCCCGCCGGAGACCAGCTTCCCCACCCGCGCTCCCCATCTAATCTCTTTCTTCACTCGCGGCTCGGATGTTTTTGACGTGTATTGCTGGCTACCCACAAAGGGGGCGTGGTCTTTGCCTAGAATGAAAAACGGGTACAAAACGTTCTTGTTTTCACTGTTTGGATGTCGTCGCCTCGATATTACAGGTCGTTACAATACCATTCAGTGAGTCGCGGAGCCTACACAGAAAGGAATAAAAAGCAGTAAAGGAGTAAAATGTAATATAAAAGTGGTTAAAATAGAACATGAAATGAAAAGTTAAAATTGACCTCTCTATTTTTCATGTAAAATGAACGTTTTGAAGCATCGAATGGAGATTGTGTGAGATGTGCTAAACAATCCGGCAGAAAGCATCTCCGTCCTGATGTCAACTTTATTTAAAGTTCCATGACTCGCTTTGTGTAATTGTTACGGATGTACCGGATGTGTCAAAAAATCTTTCTCAAGACAGAAAGTTTCAAGTATTCTTTTCCCCCATTATAATTATAGCTCTACGTTTTAGGCATTGCCTCCTACAGCATTCTAATGACCACTTCCGCCCATTCTGACATGAGAAAAAGTATATTATCGAGGATGGTAATATTCCCGCATATATCGTATGTAAACACATGGGGACACATATAATACGACCGAAAAGAGACCAAAATGAAAAGAAAATGCATTGTATAAAGTTCGGAGTTATAAGAACAAGGCATCGTAACTACAATATAAATATCCTACGTAAATTGCAATATTCATACATCGCACTTCTAACTACACTGTAAATCTTTATATTTGCCATTTTAATTACACAGTAACTCTACATATCACACATTCGTAAGAATGCTTACTACCAAGATCACTGTCTCCTCACTTTCTGCTACGCGAGAAGGAGTACGCGTTTGGTAGAGGCCATCTTTCCCCACACGTCATATACAGTTTTTACTGTTTTTTGACAAATAAATAAATAAATCATCCAACTGACATCCAACTGATGGCCGGTTAGAGTCAGTTCTTCGAGCATGGGAATGCCACCCTACATAAGTCATCTTTGAGTCCCTGTTTACTAGTCGGAACTCCACTGCAATCTGAATGCGCGACATCAGCATCGATCACGAAACCTGGTCATGGATTCTTGTCATAGGGCGTGGATTAGAAACAATGAAGTTAACGATGAAGGCTGACAGCCGTCCCATTTTGTGTCATGCACTACTTCTCCTACGGCCGATTCTATCTCCCGCCACCTACGGGGACTCAGGTCACGCACGAATTAAGTCATTGCGGTTGGTTCAAGGCAATTGGAGAGCAAATCAATTCACGAGACTAAAACATAGTTTCAAATAGGAACGTGAAAAACCATAAAATGTATAAAATATGTAAAATGACATCAGTGAATTAATTTGAAAATACAAAGATTTTTGAATTAATAAATGTATTGCATTATTCTAAAAGAATGATCTGATACTTCGTGCTAAGGAAAATGGAAGACTATTACCTTTTTGCAACATTTCAACAATCAAAGGGCGGGGGATATGCTCTGCAGACACTGTTTCGAATCCAACCTTGTCACAACAACTTAATCATTGCGAGTGAATTGGAAAAGTTCGATGGCGGTCGTCACACGAGACTACTTCGCTTAGATTGGCTTCTGTACGTCACTACCTTCTTCTCTGCCGTCGCTCCTGCGTCCCGGGTGATACATGTCGCGCAAGATGAAGCCACTACAGTTGAATGGAATGCTTTTGGCACGCAAGAGATGAAATGAAGAATAGCAAAACATGATGATATTGAAGAGTATCATTACTCATTCCTGAAACAGCGTAACTGACAGAGAAAGCTTATCAATGTAGACCATCAATTCTTTGCTCAGAAACTTCAATTATGAGAACCCGTACTGTGTGATACAGATGTCGGTACCATCTGACTCGGTATTGATTAGATTGGCAACGATACTATACTGCGATTTTCGTAACTTTGTCCCTGACAGAAATCAGCTGTTCACGGTTTCATCCAATCGGGAGCTTGAACGTCACCATAGTGACGTCACTTTCGCGAATAGCTCCTGATTGGATTGCAGCGAAACAGCTGATTCCTGTCAGGGGCAGAGTTACGAAAATCGCAGTATACGGAGCTATTCGCAGCACACGCTGATTATTGTGACGTAATGAAGTGGAAAGTTCCGCTGGCGACCGTCACGTGCCGCGCTAGTTTGCCCAGATCCGCTTCTGTCGCCCGCCACCTTCACCGTCAACTGTCACTAGTCGCGCAGGCATTGAGACACAGTAGCGGAATGCAGTGCAATTGGATAGCATGAGAGACGATAGGGAGTTTTTGCCACCTCGAACTATCGATCTTCTGCGCTACAGTGCTTATTAAGCACTATCGATCTTCTGCGCTAGTGCTTATTAAGCACTATCGATCTCCTGCGCTAGTGCTTATTAAGCACTATCGATCTTCTGCGATACAGTGCTTATTAAGCACTATCTATCTTCTGCTCATGCGCTGTTAAAGTTTCTCATCACTTCAGTGCATCTGTGCATGCGCAGAAGATCGATAGTGCTTAACATTCGAGGTGGCAAAAACTCTCTGATATCAAGTGTAGAAAATAATTAAGATGACATGAATGATAATGAACATAAGTATTGTATATCGTATGCGCAGATGAGGCTCGATAATTTATTGAAGGATCAACTATTTGCAGACAAACTTCAATGACAAGAACTGATGCCATACCACCCACGTAAACGTTAGGGAGTTTTTGCCACCGCGAACGGTAAGCATTATCGACCTTCTGCTCATGCGCAGTTCAAATTTCGCATCACATTAGTGCATCTGCGCATGCGCAGAAGATCGATAGTACGTAACGTTCGAGGCGGCAAAAACTCCCTATTGTTTCGGGCTCTTGTCCCTTATCGTATCTAACGTAAAGGAATAGGCTCACTTCTGAGAGAACATCGAAACGACATGTAACCGCAAGTACAATGGCACTGTAGTCTTAACCTCAAACTTTTAAGCCGAGTTGACGCTCCTCTACGCGTCTCCAATTTCATGAAGGAGCATCGGCCTTTGGCCTATACGATTATCATAAGACATTCTACGCCTGTTCAATACATTTCATGACAATATATTGTATTAATTCATTATAAAGTGCCATTCTTATTTGAATTACAAAACCGAATACTCTCGTTCTTCGCTATCGTCCACTGGTCTCGGGGCTTTCGCGGGCATTCATTATGATGGGGGATATAACCCCTGTTTTGATCCTGGTGTAGATTCGTTGGGATTGATTGGGTGATTGGTCATGATTCCGGAGGCGTCAATTACTGAGGTCATTAGTGCATTAGCGTGCATAAGTGTAGTGCGTGTTTTCATCGGGAGGTGGCGGTGATCTTTCCCCGCTGGATGGCGAGATGCGGAGCCGACCTTCCGTCTACTAGCGGGGTTTTGCACTCCCACCAGCAGGGCACCGCCCCGGCCGGGACAAGCTCCAAGCTTCCGATCGGTCTCCCGTCATGTGTGATAGTGTAGTGCATGTCAGTGTGTGTGTGTGTGTGTATGTGTGTGTGTGTGTGTGTATGTGTGTGTGTGTGTATGTGTGTGTGTGTGTGTGTGTTTTAGGGGTGAGGATAGGACAAGGAAACGGAAGGAAAGATCGGTCGCGGTTTGTTAGGGTACTACTCTGGTATTCTCCTGCTGTTGATCGGAGAAACCACGGAAAACTACCGATCAGAGCAGCCGGCCGCTAGAATTCTCCTCCAGAAGGGGACTGAATCCGATCTAGCTGGCAATGTAGTGTCGAAAATCCTGCCGCCGTCGGGAGTGGAAGCGTAGGACGTCCCGGTCACAGGGACTGCAGTGACAACAGGTGATGCACTGAGCCACCTCTCCCGGTAGATTCGTTGGGAAGCATCGCAGCGCCCCCAATCATCGTGAAACAATGCACAGTCGCGAAGGTGCGTCGGCGTTCGCCCCGTGTCGCGCTGTTTCACCTCGATCCGCCGCCGTCCCCGTCGAGTGGCACTCGGCGCTGTCGCAGCCAGCGCGCGGCCTTCGAACTGTCGCGTCGGAGCGAGTGTATGCTGGTGGGACGGGGCGGGGACGGGGCGGGGCGGAGGCAGGGCGAGGAAAGAGCGGGGAAGGGGCTTGGCGGGCGCGGGGCGGGGCCGGGGGTGCTCGGCCGACCTTTGTGCACCTGGGCGGCTCTCAAAGGCGGCGCGTCGAAGCGCGAGCAGGCGGGCGGCGGGAGGGCAAGGGGGCGAGGAGACGGGGACGCGTGGGTGAGCGACGGAGAGGGAAGACGCGAATAGGGGGCGGCGCTGAAAGGGGGGGGGCAGGGAGTGTTGAACGGGGAGTAAGAGGGATGAGATGAGGACCCTTGAGAGCGGGAAGGCGGACGGCGGGCAGCGCAGGCGGTTGGAGAGCGGAGACGGTGGATTAGTCGATTGATGAGTGATTTAGAGCGACTCAACTGCTAAGGTCACGTAAGTGTAGTGTATGTTTTATTGCGGGAGGTGGCGGTGATGTTCCGCCCGCTGAATGGCGAGATCCGGCGCCGACCCTCCGTCGACTTGCGGTTTTATTCCTCAACCAGGTATCTCCCCCTAGCGGGTATTGCCGCAGGCGGGACAAGTTCTAAGCGTCTGACTGGTTTCGGGATATCTATGAGAATGTAGTGGATGTAAGAGTAAGTGTTTGTAGGTAAGGAGTGAGGGTAGGACGTAGGAAAGATAGCGCGTGGCTCGTGGTCTCTCTGGTAGGATACTGCTCCGGTATTCGCCTGGTGTTGGTCAGAGAAACCACGGAAAAGTATCTATCAGAACAGCCGACCGCTAGAATTCTCCTCGAGACAGCGGCTGAATTCGACCTAACTATGAAGCTAATTGGAAGCGGCGGACAGGGGGCGGGCGGCAGGGGCCCATGGCGAGGGGGGGGGGACTGGAGGGCGGGCAACGAGTTGGCTGGCGAACTAGGAGGGGGCGCGCATGTGGATGGGTCGTTTCGGGGAGCTCGAGGGTGGACTCACGTAGTGAGACGGAAACGGGTGTATGTAGGGTTGGGGGCGAGCTACAGTGAAAACGAGGAAAACCACATGCGATCCCGGAGCAGAATGTAATATTTCAGGTTCCTTCGTAGGTCGTGATTACATTTTGTCCCGAGATGCGGTGTAGTGGTGGCGGTTTACGGTGTAGTTTTCATATTTATTCTCATTCATTTCAGTTATAGGTCGCACTATTTCATTTAGACACTAAAATATAATTAAAAATTCGCCAGTCCATTATATGACTATTCCACTTGTGAAATTAAAACCAATAGTATTTAAACTATGCACATAAAAAGCCTCAATCAGGGCGGAGTTTCTCAAAAGGGTAATCGCTTTTTCTATCCGATTTTTCTTACCGCTTCTCCCTATTGGCCAATCATAAACTGTGACTCATCTATCTTAGGAAGCGGTAACAGCAATCGTTATGTCGATGTCCAATAAACCGCGTATGCACTGTAACGTAACCTCTTTGATTTTAACATATAGTTTTAAGTTGTTTTCATTAATTGGCTCATTTGGAAACTATTGGACGCAATTTCACTAGTTGAAATTGCAGTAGTAGAATTTTCACTAGTAGAATAATCCTATTAAATACCACTCATTTCGCTGAAATTCTCAGATAAGTCCCCAACTCGCTTCGCGAGTCGAGGATTTATCGATAATTTCCACAGCACTTGTGGTATTACATACAATAAATACAATAGCTTCTACTGCACCGCGGACGTTGTGTCATTTCATTACGAATAAGGTTGTCAGAACATTGTAGAGCGGCAGAGAGAACAAAGGCGGAGCGTTGTTAACGAGTGCGACGAGGTGGCGCCTCGAAGAGCACACACACAGTGTCGCCAGGGCGAGTACTCCACGTGGAGGCGGTTCTCATGAAGAGGCGGGGGAGGAGGGCTTGTGAAGAGTGAATGGTTGAGCGACCGCCGCCAGCAGATCGCATGGCGCGGGGCGAGCGCCGGACGGAGCGAGCGCGCACACGCGGCTCGCAGGCGCTCAGCGGCGTGGAAGCGAGAGTCTCGGTGCGTGAAGGGAGTGCGGGCGGGCGGGAGGGAGGGAGGAAGGGGGAGGGTGGGAGGCCAGAAGGGGGGGGGCTGGAGAAAGGGAGGGCGGGCGGGCGGGAGCGAGTGTAGGTGGGTGGGAGCGAGGGCGGGAGAGAGGGCGGGAGAGAGGGCGGAAGAGAGGGCGGGAGAGAGGGCGGGAGAGAGGGCGGGAGAGAGGGCGGGAGAGAGGGCGGGAGAGAGGGCGGGAGAGAGGGCGGGAGAGAGGGCGGGAGAGAGGGCGGGAGAGAGGGCGGGGAGAGAGGGCGGGAGAGAGAGGGCGGGAGAGAGGGCGGCAGCGAGGGCGGCAGCGAGGGCGGCAGCGAGGGCGGCAGCGAAGGCGGCAGCGAGGGCGGCAGCGAGGGCGGCAGCGAGGGCGGCAGCGAGGGCGGCAGCGAGCGCGGCAGCGAGGGCAGCAGCGAGGGCGGCAGCGAGGGCGGCAGCGAGGGCGGCAGCGAGGGCGGCAGCGAGGGCGGCAGCGAGGGCGGCAGCGAGGGCGGCAGCGAGGGCGGGAGCGAGGGCGTGAACGAGGGCGGGAGCGAGGGCGGGAGCGAGGGCGGGAGCGAGGGCGGGAGGGAGGGCGGGTGCGGGAGGGTGGGCAGGCAGGCGGGAGGGTGGGCAGGCAGGCGGGAGGGTGGGCAGGCAGGCGGGAGAGAGGGTTAACGGGCGGGAGAGAGGGCGAGCGGGAGCGAGGGCGGTACTGGAAGCAGGGCCCCGGGCGCGTCGGAGCGGAGCGCAAGGGCACACGTGGGGGGCGGTCGCGCGGGCTGCGCGGGAGGGTGGGCGGGGAGAATGTCAAGCGGCGGTTAAAGGGGCTGTACGCTAGGAAAGGATTCGCCTTTCTACTATACCGCGGGTGTCCAACTTACAACACCTCAAGGGCCACAACTAAAACCTTTAATATGATTGTGGGCCGTTTTTTCATCAGTCGGGCGATCCGCACGTCAGCGTCACCCCGTATTGTTCATCTCGCCAACTTGCTCTGCTGCTCTGGAAAATGCGGGGTGGGATGGAACCAAGCGTGATATGAGGCCGTTCCATGCATAACACATTGAGACAATTTGAATTTCTGAATTTACTAGAAAAATATCTTAAAACCTACCCTTCACCTACTTTTACATTAAGGGGATGTTGACCCCAAAAGGGTGCTGCCATGTTGTAGGTGCGCAATGTTCTCGCCGGCACAGCCGGCCCCATGGCCGAGATCGCTAAGGCAGTAGTGCCGTAGTGATTTTGGACCGTGGGGTCGCGGGTTCGTGTCCCGCCTCGGGCGTGGTTGTAAGTGTTCGTCTTTTCACCCCTTATCACCACCATATCGTTTCATCCTCATACCTAACGTTACAACCAATAGTGGTAGTGGTAATGTTAAATTCAATGACCTAGTAGTTGATGCGACCTTAAATAACAAAAAGACATGGGTAGAGAGACTTCCACGTTTAAGTAATGAACTTTCGCGGCCCACGATAAATGGCAACGTGGGCCGCATGCGATCTGCGGGCCGCCAGTTGGACAGTGCAGTACTATACGAAGCAAGACGGACTTCGAGTTTGCCGCCAATCACAACACAACTGAGAGGTTGCTAGGAGGGGACTGCTCTTAGTGCGATGAGTAAATCTTTTACGAGGTGCATTCCCTTTAAACTTGGTATTCAAATATCCCTCACCAACGAGCCAATATATTCGACTGACCAATAATAATATTACCGATAAAGCAATGAAACTGAACATCGAAATCGTGTATATGTAATAATTTTTTGCAATCAGAAATAGGTGATAGCAAAAACCTAAAAATTCTCGCTTTCAAAAGAAAGCATTTTAATACGCTTTCATTGGTAATTTAAGCATTAATTTAATGTGTTTCAATTACAGTATAATATCAGTCAACATTTTTTTCAAACTCTTACTCCATGATCTTACATTACTATAAATTAAAGTTTAAACCAGCCATGCCATTTTTTTCGAAATGAAATATTCGACTATCGTCTCTAGAGTTGTCAGCACACAGTACACAGTCAGACGTGCTGCGATTGGCTGACGGAAAGACAGGGTTGCTTTGCACAGCATGTGAACGTAGTTTAAAATATTAAGAAGCTAGGCGACTGCGCTTAGCTGGCTGGACACATTCCAGCAATGTTCACTTACATCGTAGACACTGACGCAGTTGTCGTACACAGTATGAAGGCATCTTGCGGAAACTGAAGTCCTTGGCCTACCTTGACTTACCTGAAACAGAGATCAATGCAAAATACATTCAAGGAACATCCACTACCACATATTCTTAATACAGGAAAAGTTTAATTTCGTAATAACAAATTAATCACAGATAAAGACCATATTTTAAACAACTAATTTCCACCTCTCAATTTTCAATGAACACGGAAGATTCAAAATTATTTCCGTCGTGGGCTGCGATAGTGGCACAACTCAAAAAATACGAATTTTGAGTTAATGAACTTTCGAGAATTGCAGATTGATATACCTTACAGTAACAACAGTATAGAATTACAGCAGAACTACAACAGAATTATAGTATAGAAGTCCACCAACAAATGACAGACGTGAGAATGGAAGAATAATGCATTTTGATACAAGGCGAAAACTTCAAACTCATTTATCACTACATCTGTTTTTTTTAGTTATGTCATGATTGCAAACCCGAAAGATTTGTTACAATAACAAGATAAATGTGTTCTTGTCCAGGACACTAGGATTTCATTCAACTCTGAATCAAGAAGTAACCAGACATCTTTAATTGAGAATGTAGCCCTATATTGCCCTACATTGTAGGGCATAATAACAGTCATAATAATATTTTGTAGGTACGTATATGGAACAATTAAATATGTTTGGGTCATATAGGATCAATCTACGTTGATTTCAGGAATTAAAACTTATGTATTTTATGCATTTATTATAAGCTGGACGTTTCGCACATTCAGCATGTGCCTTGATGTAGAGCAATATAGTTATAAAAAAAGCTGACAATGGCAAGAGAAACTAAATTAACATAATAAAAACAAAGGAATACAAAAATATTGAAATCACTATTTACAATTTGGTGTTTTTTAATTCCTGAAATCAACATAGATTGATCCTATATGGTCCAAACATACCATCTACGTATCTACAACATAATACCAGGATCAACAGAAATAAATAATAATTTCAATAATAATAATAATAATGATTATTATTATCGTTTATTTTTCACAGCTTCCTGGTACAAGTTGTAGGAGTCATACAGATATTTCTATCAAAGCATGACTTCCGTAGTACAATAATTTTAATTAAACTAATCAGGGAGTAAACAATTCTACAAATATAAATTTTGACACTTAAATTAATTTGCAAATTAAAAGTAAATAGTTCTTTAACACAATTTTTTTAGAAACTCATAAATCTTATGACTAAAGAATTATTATTATTATTATTATTATTATTATTATTATTATTACTACTATAAGGGCCAAATAGAGTCAGTACGTAAAAAATAGTACTTCTATAGTCTGCCCCGGTACACTTAAAACGAACCAGTTTTGAAGTACTGGGGATTTAGTCCGGAACGGGTATGAATGCAGATTTACGTCAGCACTGCTCTCTCCACGGACGAGTAGTGAAGCAAGGCTAATCAGAAGTCCTTTCAGAGGCATCCAGCCTTCCTTTCCCCTCTCTCCTCTTACATTTACTCATTTCACGATGCTTCGATCAACGATAGCCATCAGAATAAACACATTTAATGATTTACAAAACCTACTGATTTAGTGACTCTCCCAGAAAGTCACGATAGAATAGTAATTGCTTATAATCGTTTTAGATATCGCCAATCATTGCGACGGAAACTCGACCGCGAATATCAAGACATCTTCGCCAAGTTCTTATTCTAACACGAATATTCGTTCACTGCTAACAGATTCATGTATGTTGTATGCAGTTAGTGAAAAACTGCCCAAACACCAGCTTTTTTTGGTTATTTAATGTCGCATCAACATCTAGGTCATTAGCGACCACTGTTGGGTTTAACGTTATAGTAAGTGAAGATGACATTATATGATGATGGTAAGGGATGAAAGGACGAATACAAATACAACCATGCCAGAGGAGGGACTCGGACCCGTGATCCTTCGGTCCGAAATTGTTCTGACACTACTATCTTAGCGATCTCGGTCATGGGAGATCGGCAAACACTAACTTTGCTGTATTGATTTGAACGATTATTGCCTTACTGCTTACACAATGTACGTAACCAGATAGAAATTCAATCTAATATTTCCTTCCATGTTCATTCTAACTTCGCTAACGTTATGTTACCTATTTCTCAGTATGTAACGCAGTTTCTACGGTCATTCCCTTATCCCGAGGTTTCCCCATTCCACAGCGGAGCACTTCGCAGAAAGCGCTTGCAATGCGGAGAGCGTCTAACTAGGACGGCGCGGCGGGGCCACTTCTAGTCCGCCGTTGTGTGGCGGGCCGGCCGGCGTGCCTACGGGCTGAAGTTCTCTATTTGGTGCGGCGCGGGTCGGCAGCGGGGGCTGGCTGGGAGGAGGCTGGGGTGGCGCGGAGTGGCGGGGAGGAGGCGGGGGTGGCGCGGAGTGGCGGGGAGGAGGCGGGGGTGGGGGTGGGGGGCGGGGGGCGGAGGCGGGGGTGGAGGCGGGGCGCGGAGGTGGGGCGCGGGGCGGCGCGGGGTAGCGTGGCGAGCGGTTGGTGGGGCGGGGGTGGGGGTGGGGTGGGGCGGGGGTGGGGGTGGGGTGGGGGTGGGAGTGGGGTGGGGTGGGGTGGGGGGTGGGGTGGGGTGGTGCGCGTGGCGGCGGCGTGAGCCCCGGCTCTTGATGCTCTCGGCCGGGATGGAACCGGGCCCCGCCGCCGTAAGTGCTGTTGCCGAGTTCTCGGGCGACGACGGAAGTTAAGTTTCGTGTTCCGGCCACGGCCGCGCTGGGATCAGCGTTCAGGGCCGGCATAAAATTAAAAATAACTTAACTTTGTTCCTCTCTGCCCTCTCGTGCGGAAGTGTGAATTCTTTTAAATTTATACTGGGAAATTAAATTGAATAATGATGTTTCTAAATATTTCTTTTGTTCGTTTGTCGTTAGTATAAAATGGAAATAAAAGTAGAAGCTGCGCTCAAGATCCGATTATTCTTTAACAATTTATTGGCATATCTAAAAACTGAAATACAAACACTTGATTGTTTGGCCTTTCAGCCGTTTGTCCCGCGAGGCTTTCACGTCCTAACATAATTTCATTCTAATTCTTAATCGGAACGTAGATTCCAATCCACAACATTTCGTTTTGCTCAGGGCAATTATCGCAGCAAAGTACATCAACAGTAAGACATGCAATTTTTAAACACTTTTATTGATTTTTTTATGATAGGAAGTGACCACAGAAGCCCATATATTTACACATGATATGCCATCCATGAAACTACAATAATAATAATAATAATAATAATAATAATAATAATAATAATAATAATAATAATACTATTATTATTATTAATATAAAATTGTCTTTATTAGTGGCGAGTCTCAGGCCATTAGACCTGCTCTTCCGCCTTAATCCATATTCCACCATATTCTTAGATACAGTTTAGATAAAGTAATTATTCATAACAAATAAAGAACATTCCCTATTGAGTATTGTCTGGAAATATCTCTCTTTTGAATGTTTACAAGTTTGTCCCTAGTTTAAACTCTATTGCCAAGTACAAGCAACTTCCAACTCCCTAGACTGTAGGGCCTACAGGATTACTCCCATATCATGCTGGGTTTCCAGAGATGTGGATATGGGCAGTCCTGAACTTTCGGGAAAATTCATTCGAGCTGACGATATTTTAAACTTATTGAAAAGTTGAGAGAAAATGACACTGAACGCAAAAAGATTACTAATGACTACCTTATGAAGAAAGAACACTTTTTCAAGTATTATATTTTATATGCAATCTGTTTCATCAGAACAATAGACAAATATGTTGACAAATTTGCAATGACATACCAAGAAACGGTGCTTTCACAGTCCTTCATGGATTTTTTTAGAGATAAGTAATTATAAATAACGGACACTATTAATATGACATCTTCAGCAGTCGACAGTACAAAGAACACTTGTCAAGTACAAGACGCTCCTCGGATCTTTTTTTGGATTTAAATTTTTCGAGAAAACTATTTTTAGTGGTTCATTAGAAAATACTGCGTAGAATCAGAAAACTTCTAGTTCATTAAATACGACTATTTGCATAAGAAAAAGGAGGTTGATGAAGGAACGAGAGAAATCTACGACACAAAAATTTACTTTTGAAACATCCTTCGGTAATAATTTCATTTATTATTTTTTCAGCTGAAAATTGTTTATTCTTTCTTTTTACTCATTTGAAGGTGACAATTTAAATACGTGCTACAAAAAGGGAAACTCCTTCTGGCAGCACAGTAATGAGTGATGTATTTAAGGACAAAGTAAATTTCATAAAACCATAAACCCTAACGAGTTAAATAAGTTATTTGATCATTAACGCTATATGAATGATTGAAAATCATTTAAAAAAATTAATAAGTTGTGTTGTGTATTTACAAGTTGTATAAGTTGTATGTATATGTTGTATTGTCTACTTGTATTCACGCTGTTCATATAACCACAGAATGGCAAGATATCGTCTCCTGTATAATTCACAAGTTATCAATTAGCTTATTCAACAACTAACCACGCAAATTTTGCTACGCTCCTTTCACCATCTAGCGGAGAAATAAGGTATTACTTTGACGACGAAAGAGGCGATTTGAATTTCGCTCAGAGGCTTCATTTAGGCTTGAAGATCTTTTACATGCAGTAAATCTACTAATATGAGACAGCCGGCTTTACTTCCCCTCCGAAGGATTTTTTTCGCCCTTAAAAATCCACCGCTTCGATCGCCTTTGAATACGCCAACTTGGGTACAACAGCCTGTTAGGCTAACAGCATCGACGCCACGAGGGAAATAATCTAATTATCGAATGATACTTAGATTCACACTTATGTATGGAGCATTACTCGATGGACCCATTATCTCGACTGTCTCTCAACAGGTACATCCCGTTTTGTCTGCAGAAGCGCGTGACTGACGGATGAGATAACAAATTAAAATGCGCCCCAATTTGGCGCACACCGCCTCTTACGCTACGCCTTGATATCCATCTCTGTCAGCCCGGACGGATTATGCGGGCTTAACGTAAAGACGGTAATGCCCCCTTCTAACACAGACACGAGATACAGCAACTAAATTTTTGAAGAAACATTAACACGTACTTATCCTTTCATTAATGTCCTGAACTCTATTAACTTCACAAAATAACTAATATCTCTTCGGACGATTGTTCTTTTTTTCATTCAAACCGGCAATTGAATTACTAAAGACGTTGTTCAGTACAAAAAGAATAGGAAACTAACAAAAAAGCTGTCAAAGTAATCTAACTTCCTCAATTTGTTTGTGAGATTCATTATTAATACTCATGTTAGTTTGTGATGATGCCTTTAATTTTTGAGCAACTAAAATTTCTTTGACTGATGGTAAGTAAATCCGAGAAAAATGGCGACAAAGTTAAAATATATATAATCGTTGGGTGTTGAATCGTAGTAACAAAGGAAATAATTATTTAAAATGTTCAAAATAACTTATAAAAAATCAAAATGAAGCCTTCATGAGTAATCATATTTATGTTCACTGCCGAAGGCCTTTGAACAAAAAAGGAAATGGCATGCTCACGACATGAAGGATGAACTTAGGAACGGAATGGGAAAATGATAACGTGTTGTCTACTGACACACTGATTCGACATCTGCCAGGAATTTATAACCGGAAACCACACGAAAGATGGCAAACCATCAATTTACGGGGTTGGCCTCTGCAATTCCCTTCTGAAGAGTCATGACTTTCCACAAATTATTTTGAGGAAAACTCGCCTAACGATTGTTCGCGGAATTTTAGGTTGCGAAATCATAAACACACTAACGCAATTGGGAGACGATAATTATTTTTTTAAGATAGATAAATCCACGCACACAGCTAGTTTTGTTGGATATTTCGGATCAAATTATTCCTTCAATCTATTTTATTTCTGTCGTTCGCCTCACTCCACCGCCCCGATAATGGTAAAACGTTCAGCCCTCAATTCAGATCTGATAATGACCGAGTGGAGTATACTCGTAGAAAATAATCTGTAACGTACTACCACCATCAGAGAGAACGATCGAAACGACGGCCCAAGAGGATCAGATGCAATTGGAGCGTCCATAAACGGAATTCGTGAAACTAACCGAGAAGGAACAACTTCGTCATCGGCGAAACGGATAGCAGCATACGTCAATTACAGCACGTGACAACGCGATTATAATAAATTCGGTTTGGTGGAAGGTAGAGCGCGGCGTTGAGCGCTATACGTTGGGTGGAATCGGCACTAATTACGACATATGGTCGTATCGAATTCCGTTCATTCACGCCACATCGAGACGCTCGAGAGCGACCGACGCGGTCGAGTCCACTTCCCCGTCCAGCGTTGCCTGACGATCAAATGTACACCCCAGTACCAACCTTCAAAAATCCTCGTACCTTCGCTAAAATCCCTGGTAACAATGACAACTTATTTAAATTCTGAAATTGTCCATATTGTAACTATTATGTTTTCAACGTGCACACGAAGTTCCTGCGACTGCCGCGGTCGAGTCCGTCCCCCGTCCAGCGTTGCCAGACGATCAAATGTATACTCCAGTACCAACCTTCAAAAATCCTCGTACTTTCGCTAAAATCCCTGGTATTAATGACAATTTATTTAAATTCTGAAATTGTTCATTTTATAACTCTATTATGTTTTAAACGTGCACAAGAAGTGCGTTACACGTAACTCAATATCAATTCATTTTATATCGATAAACTAAATGGAAGATAGTTTTATGTGGAATGGTCCTGTCCTTTCCTAGTATAACACGTGCTAGAAAAATTTCATCTTATGTCACCTTTAATGTTCTTAAGGCAGTGTTTTCACTTCTCTCGTAGTTGCTCAGGTATGCCGCTTGCTTGGAAACGTTGCCACGACGCCACAAAATGTTGATCGTCCCTGAGACTCGGCGTACTAGGCAGTGAAGTAAACGTTTCGATCAAACATCATAGAGCCAAAATCTTGAAAGAATCTTGATTTATAAATTTTATTCCTCCTCCCCGTCTGCATCGTTTTTCTCCGTGTATTCACAAGGCTCCTCTCTCAGAAATCGCAGTTTCAACCGCCCTGTGGCTGGTAGTCAGGTACAATTCAAGTTTGTGTACTGTTGATAATTTAACATTTATATTTCTTGACTTCTCAACCAATTAATAAACTCGCGCGCCGTCCGCCTCCGGGCATTTTGCCCTGAGGAAGGCCGCAAAATAACGGCCGAAACATCTGCAACTGTGCCAAGGACGCGGTGTCTCCCAGGCAGCCAAGTAGACACTGACTCCGTACACGGAAGCCTACGCGTTCGTATTATACTAGGGCAGACGTTCTGCCCTTCATCTCCCTCTTTCCCCTCCTATCACCCTTTCTCACAGTCTCTCCCTCCCTCACCCTGTCCCTATAAGTCTGCCTCTGCCGCTCTCTGTCCCTCTCATTCACATTTAACTGCAGATTCTGCACGTCTCTGAGCAACTGAGGTAATATCACGAAGTGCTGGACCAGCAAAAATGTAATAGAATGTTCTAGAAGAGCTCATCCTGTAGATTACGGAGTGAGAAACGTTTCTTTGAGGCCTTTAGACTCAAAATTTTAGTTTTTAAGGCACTAAAACGCATTGTTTGAGAGTTACTTAACGATATAGATTCAACATCCTGCCGATTGTATTGCGGGTTGCATTTGACGTGAATATTTAGTTTTGTTCTACAGAACCATGTAGTGGAGTTACAACAGAATTAACAGCACATAAACCTTCTAGGTGAATAAACACGTAGAAGTGCCAACTTTCACGGAGATTGGTCGCACGGTCTCGGAGTATACCTCATATATACCAACATCCTGTTTTATTTATACTATATTTTGTCGTTTATTTCTAGCTCTGATTATCGCTCGAAAGGCGATCGAAAAACGTTTAAGGCAAAGCTATAACATACACTGTCCACGCCAGTCTCTTATTAGTTATATCAGACATCAACTTCTTCAACAATGTCTTAAAATTTTTACTTTCCCGCATAAATACGTATATATGGAGTAACATACGCAGTATAAGGAAAGTTATGTAATGCTTCGAGAAAACAAAGGCCAATTTTCGGCAGAAACAAATTTATTGCCGGGCCTCGATAACGAATAAGTGGATAAAAACATTTGTTAAATTATGAAAAAAAATCCCCTAGCATATGGTGTAGCCAGAGTCCCTGTTTTGTGGATCTTTGATATCGAAAAAAAACAATTGAAACCAAAACGTCCGTCTGACTGTGCATCCGTCTGTGAATACCACAAGCGCCTCAACAATACGTAGAATTTTTTTTCAAACTGAAGAAACCCAGTCGATCTAACTCGAATGGAAGCCTTGAGATATTAAAAAACTTTCTTCAAAATTTGAGGATACGTTACATGACGTCCCCGTATATTTTCAAAATTTTCTCAAAAACGGTTCCTTATTATTTCTTTAAATTTCTTGTAAGAATAGAATAAAATACACTCATTTCGGTGGCATAGATCCTAATTTCACGATTAACTCTGAATTTTCGAAAATTGCACAAGTTTTTTTTTTTTTTTTTGGTCTCTTCCTACAACCACAAAATTTAAGATAGTTGTCCCCGCGGGCGAGATCGCTAAATCAGTAGTGCCGTAGCGATCTTGGACCGTGGGGTCACGGGTTCGAGTCCCGCCTAGGGCATGGTTGCATGTGTTCGTCCTTTCACCCCCCATCATCACCACTTCGTTTCATTCTCATACTATAACGTTACATCCAATAATGACCTAGTAGTTGATGCTACCTTAAATAACAAAAAAAATAAATAAATAAAAATTAAAGAAAGAGATTATTCCTGAAAAGTCTTGTGTACGCTCTCTGTGCCGTTTCGGCCCACTGTGTGACGCGGCCAGCTTCGCGCCGACCTCTCCGCCACCTGCTTTCCGCGGCGCGTTACGACCCACCCGCGCCGCGTCAGCAGCAAAACAGCGCGGGTGCTGAGTTGGCGCGCGCAGCCGAGCACGGCGCTCCTCGCGGGGATCTACCTGCATTATTCCACTCTAAACAACTGAATAGTTACGCCGTTTAAAGCAATTAGAATTGGATTCTTGTGTTAGATTCCTGATGGATACGAAACCAAAATCTATTCAGAATGAGAGTGTTGATGTAAACGTGAGTGCTACGTGATTTTAACACAATCATGAATCCCATTTTTGATCACAATTGTCTTTAAAGTAACCGTAAAGAACGACGTATCGATCACGATACGATGACTACGGTTCCTTGTTTCATGGAAGCGAAGTGATGATTGATGATTGTAAGGAGTGTTATATCAGCAATAGTGATTCGAAAATGCAATCTATACTCCAACAAACTGATCTGGCTTCTGACGATCGAAAAGGTTTGTTTCGTTCCGTGTTCCAATTTTCAACGTGAAAATGTGAAAATGTGAAAATACACGTCATATACAGTTTTTACTGTTTTTTTGACAAATAAATAAATAAATAAATAAACGATACCTCTCAGCGTTTCCTTGGTAATCATTTGTAACCAAAGATGGACAGGTAATAACACAAGTCAAACTACAATACTTGTGATTCGCCGTCTACAACCAAATCACGAGGCGAAACACCCTGTGTCATTCGCGAGGTTCCAACTTCCCCCCCTCCACATTATCTTTCTCTGTCAACATTCCCATCAGCTTGACCTTGATCATCAGAAACGAATTATTCTTTCTCAGTTTATGTTGTAAGCATTCGTAATACGTATGAATAGTAGGATGTGATTTGGTAATGAATTTCATCGATTCATGAAGAACACGTAGAATACCCACCTCAATGTTTAGTTGTGACGGCTCGCGGTCAGCTTTAAGAAGTTATGTTCTTAGTGAACAGAACGTCTGAAGACAGAACTTATGACGTGATACGAATGCGCCTTCTTCTTAAATGTAAGTAGACAAAATGTTTTATAATCGATATACTATTAATTGTCAGCAATGTGGCATCCTTACTAATCAATCACATTTTTAACGCAAAGAACGGTCGTTTTACTGCTACATCAATAATTACTCTTGAATATTGTCCCGAATTTGCATTCTAGATAGAAGCTATAGGAACTCCTTTGGAGGCTGTGTTGGAGATCTCGAACTGAAGACCTTGTTGACATTTGAAAATAACTTTCACAAATACTTGTAAGTAAATTACGTTATCCCTCAATTTCGACAACTGTCAACACTGTTTCTCTCACTTTTAGTGACGTTGTTTATTCTTGGGTATATATTCAAATTTTTACCATAAATCAAGCGATACTTAATTTATTTTCATACTTCTGTTTGCACGCAAATATTATAGAGCAATTTTTTTAAAACAGTGAATGAGATGGATGGATTAAATTATTAATTACTAGCATTTCTTGGTATCATCTTTGTGGTTTGAGTACAAACATGGTCTTGGCATTATATTTAAAGAGAATTTGTCTTTTTGCTGAAACAGGATAGGTACAGTTCTTTCTAAGAGTTGCAACGAAGTTCGATACTTTCTACAAACAGATCGGATAAATTAAGTCACTTGAAACAAGATTAAGAGAGAAGGGAAGCCAACAAAACGATAAGCATGACGCATGGATATGACTATGGGCTTCACTTATGACTTTGAGCGAAAATAGAATACAAGGTTTACGTAACTATAGTCGTTCACGTAAAGATAAAAAAACAGCGCTCTAAATAACAACTAACATATATTAACGACGTTAGAGGAACGCTTTTATACTTTAGATTTGACATGCAAAATCTGACCCTATTACTATATTACAATTATTTCCAACTATTATTTCCTCTATGTTCTGGTCAAAAGAAGTTAGCACACATAATTACGCGAATTTATTCTTCTTGGTATTATTATAATTAGCTATTACTACTATTATAGAATGATGTTACAATTATTAAGCGTTATGTAATAGAAATTAAACACGTGAGTTGTCTACTACTTCATTCGATACTTATTCCATTTCCTTAACTGCAGCTAGGTTGTTGAAAGACTCTTTCAATTCAGATTTTTTCACCAAGATTATTATAGTATACTGTAAAACCGAGACTTGCTTTCGATGAGACTTGTTCTTTAGTGGGGCGATTCTTAGCTAAACAGGCCGCTTCGTTGATCAACAACCGTGCCTGTCGTTTGCGGAGTAGAAGAGAATAGAGACAGACACTGTGGGAGAGTCACACGGAGTGGGAAAGAGCCACACATTCGGAGAGAAAGGGAGGGAGAGAGAGGGGGAGAGAGGGAGAGGAGAGAGGGAGAAGGGAGAGAGGAGAGAGGGAGAGAGAGGGAGAAAGAGGGAGAAAGAGGCAGAGAAAGGGAGAGAGAGGGAGAAAGAGGGAGAGAGAGAGAAAGAGGGAGAGAGAGAGAGAAAGAGGGAGAGAGAGGGAGAAAAGAGGGAGAGAGAGGGAGAAAAGAGGGAGAGAGAGGGAGAAAAGAGGGAGAGAGAGGGGAGAAAAGAGGGAGAGAGAGGGAGAAAAGAGGGAGAGAGAGGGAGAAAAGAGGGAGAGAGAGGGAGAAAAGCGGGAGAGAGAGGGAGAAAAGCGGGAGAGAGAGGGAGAAAAGAGAGAGAGAGGGAGAAAAGAGGGAGAGAGAGGGAGAAAAGAGGGAGAGAGAGGGAGAAAAGAGGGAGAGAGAGGGAGAAAAGAGGGAGAGAGAGGGAGAAAGGGAGAGAGAGAGGGAGAAAGGGAGAGAGAGAGGGAGAAAGAGAGAGAAAGAGGGAGAGAGGGAAGGAAGGAGGGAGACAATCGTAGAGAGAGAGAGAGAGAGCGAGAGGGAGACAATCGTCGAGAGCCTGTCGCAGAGAAAGACAGCAAGAGAGGGGGAGAGCAGGTTCCGTGAGCGCGCGGAGGTCGTGCGGCGAGGCGAGGAGCGCGGGGGCGCTTGCGCGCACCTCTGCTCGCCCGGGGCCGCGCGGCTGCTGCTGCTGCAAGGACGCGGCGTGTCGTCACGCGACCCGCGCGCCGCGCTAGCTGCACGAGACGTCGCGATGCGACGCGAGGCGAGGCGAGGCGAGGCGCTTGCAAACAAGCGAAGAAGCGGGCAAGTGGGACGTCGAAAGTCAATCATCCGAAACGTCAAATATCCCAACTAGTACTTTCTCTGAATAAGTTTTTTTTCCATTAGGTACTGTATATTTTACGTATTTATAAGTATTTTTATACGTATTTATACGTATAAAATTATACGCACGTATTTACTATACGTACGTATTTTCTTTTGCAATACTGAATATTGAGAATGATCTCCGATATGCTTGACAGTGATAAACTACTAACGAGATACTATAGTCAATCATGTGACTTCAATGAACTTTGACTAATCTACGATAAATGCTTAAGAACTCGAAGTGTTTATTACCAACAGAAAAGCGGTTTTCACTACTTTTAAGTGCAAAAGAACTAACGATACGTTGTCAAACAACCGATCGTAAATGCTTAACAGCTGTCACTCTCTCGGAATGTTCATTGTTGGCAGAAAACCCATCGCCTTTTACTACAACAGTAGTTAACAGTATGTTCGGTTATCCGAATTATCGAATATATGAACTATATCTGGTCCCAAGTAGTTGAGATAATCGACGTCCCACTGTTATTTTTCTTCCACATTGACCCACTTAAATGATTAAATCGTACAAAGAAAATGGTCACTGTTTCGTTTTAGCTATAACAAAACTTCCTGGGTCCTCTTCGAGATCGTCTCCATAAAGTCATCCATAAGTTTTTTTATGCCATTGTTGGTAGGTCTGCAGCTGTCACATGGTCCTTGAGGTCCAGAATTAAAAGAAAAATGTGTTCATTACATGTGTTTATTACAACGAATTCTTTAACAATTTAATTTGGGCAAGGCTTCCTAAAAATATATTTGTGGGGACTAAAACATTGAAATTAGAAGTTTGTGATGCAGTAATATCATTCGGTGATGGAAATTCTGGAAGAATTAAAATACTGCAATTAGATATTGAACCAGCAGTCAATGCAGTGAAAGACTTGCAAGAAATGGATGACAGAAGAACTCAGAATACAGAGCGACTGGCAGATTTCTCATCATAGAAGGCAAGATTATTGAGGAGAAAGCGAAATTTGGAAGACAATGACAAAAGGAAGATGATCCTATATATGGCTCAGGATTATACTAAATCATCATGTTGTTAAATACGAGTTTCTGTTACTTGTATCTTTTAAGTCCTTTTCTCCAAAACTACATTTTTTGCTACATTTTTTCCAAAATTTCAAAAACTGTTTAAACTACATGGTTGAAACTTTCGGAGAACATTCTCATAATAACAAGACAACTACTTCCCTATAATTAATATATTTCAATTCATACTTTTTGAAATAAAAAAATAATTTAGTAAGGAAAAATATTTAAAAAGTCTTATTTACAAAAAGATTTTTATTAAAAAAACAATGACACAATTCGCATAAGTGTGGTTCAGTAGATGTACAATAAAAAATAGAGCATCTGTTAAAATTTCAGATTCTTGTCTTTCACAGTTTCTAAGAAAATGGGCACAAACTCGAGTAAATTAACATTGCTGGTATAGGGCCTTGCTACTCCCCTTTATGCGCGGCAAGAGGAAGGCGACATCTCATGCAAGAAATATTATTTTAGTCTATATATATTTCAGTCTAATACTATTTTATTGATATTTTAGTGTAACAATTTTTCAGACGCCCATACTTCTGTGTTTGGAAACATGTCGAGCGTCCAAAACATCTATTGGGATTTTCCATTTGAAATTTGATTCTCAAAAGCGAAATAACCAATCTCTCGATGACACCTCATGCTCGTCAATTAAATATACGAATAAAAGGGTTCAGAGGAGGCGAGAAGGCAGCTCGAATAAAAATTATTCGAAAGAACAATGTATCCACCATTGTCTTGCAGATAATCTTAGTATGAATGTTTTCAAAAAACGTCTTCACTCAGGCGGCATATGCACTCATGTATTCCACATGCCTACAACACTGTTGGTGATCAGAAAATCTGTGTTCATGTAGTTAAACCAGAACCCTCTTCTTGTAGAGATGGAATCAACCGTTCAGATTGGAATTTCTGCCAAACTTAGAATGGAAGAGGGGGAAGGATGTAGAGTAATCGAATTCTTGGCCCCAAATTGGCCCCTTCATTATTTGTGCACATCTTCTAAATTTCAGTGAGAAATATATTTATTCAAATTATCGTTCTCCATATTGTAGCGGCAAAAAATATTATTCTTTCATGAACAACATGATGAGGGTTAAGGGCACAAATTTGAAGCGAATTTATCTTTGAAAATAGATTTTATTTTATAGGAGCGAATATTTTTGTCAACAAAACGTGAAAAACAAAACGTTCTATTTTCTGTATTCAAAATTCTACTAGTATATGGCTTAGAATAGAGATCACAGAATTACGAAAACGTGCACAGAATTAACTTCTCCCCATAACTCATAACACACAGTTTTTAACTGTTTTTGACGTAAATAAATAACTGGGGCTTGCTTTATCTTACGAATTAAAAGGAGGAAACTTGAGCAAGTGTCAGCTTTTTTAGTACTCCCAACCAGACACTGAGTGTGATTCAGATATTTAAGGAGACCCCTATCACTATCTAACAATCGGTTGATTTTCTACTGGAGACGAGCACAACTGTGTCCTGTTATTTCCTTTTAGCACAATATTAAAACTAACCGATGGCTATTTTCATACGTAGATATCACAAATGGCCCTACGCATGTATTATATGCAAATTCCAATTTCCCATTCCAAACGGATTTCTTATAGATCCATTATTTTACTCGTATTACCACCATGCATTTCGAGAAACAGTACGGCGATAGACTGAGAAATATAATATACATAACTGTTAAGAAAAACTAGATGTGCATGTAAAATGATGGAGGTAACAAGCTACCGGTTGAGAGAGGCAATAATCTACCTAGAGAAAAAGTAATCTTTTAGTCAATCTACCACTTACAAGATTGTAACGGCAGTTTTTATTTGTATCGTTTTACAATGTTTGCGTGGCTAAATGATCATTCTAAGAAGGTAAAACTCTCAGTTTCTGATGTAGTAAATACAATTTCGTATTTCCTGTTATCCGAGTGTGGTACAAGAAATATCAGCGAACGACGGAAGAGACTTATTTGTCAGTGCACGTAAAACGGGGAAGGTGTTTGAAATTACCCAACTAACTGTATTTAAGTGCTCCAGCCAAGGATTTATTCGCCTACAGAAAGAGAATGTTGCTTTGGCACGCACCGCAGAACGTTACTCTCGCCCAAACACCCACCAGAGAAGGAGTTCTTTTTATCAAAACCCAAGTGATGCAAATTGGGACAAACTCTCACTCCTCCCACACCATTTTCTGAAGCTTTTTGTTTTCAATTTCATTGTCGAGAAAACTACGTGCATTCGTGTGTTCGTGCATTCGTTCGAAACGTGCGAGGTGAGATATTATTCCTAACATTCCACTCTAAAAATCAAATAAAGAAATGCAGAAAGTACACACACAAAAATTGTGTAATAGTGCACATATTACATTACCATTACTGAAGACGACGTTGTCATGCACAGTCAAATCCTTAAATACGCATACAAATCTTAAATATGCATGCTCTCAAATTGTCATACAAGCACGATTAAAGGTCAAAATTAATGAAATATGCACTATCCAATATGAGCGTTTTTTCTCATTTTCTGTTTTAGTGCCATTCTTGAAAGTGCCCTAAGTTTTACAAGTATTTTAAAAATCGAAACTCCACAGGCTGTAACAGGAGCATATTTTAAGGTCGGTATTTATAATTCCACCAGAGCATACTTCATCGTTCAAAAATTAAGACATTGCCGATCCCCGGTGGCAGAGATCGCTAAGCCAGTAGTGCTGTAGCGATCTCGGACCGAAGGATCTCGGGTTCGAGTCCCGCCTCGGGAATGGTTGTATTTGTGTTCGTCCTTTACCCCCTTTCATCATCACATCATGATATCTTCACAGTTACCATAACGTTAAATCCAATAGTGGTTGCTAATGACCTAGATGTTGCCTCATGTTTTCAACTAGTATTTGTTCCTTTTTTTCCTTCTTTAATTCATTCCGCCACCAGTTCACGTGACAGTTTTGATGAATAAATCTTGGGTTGATTGATTGATTCGTGTTTCCGGGCGCGTCAACTACTTAGGTAATTAGTCCCGTATGTGTACTAGTGTTTTTCTCGGGAGCTAGCGATGATCTTTTCCCCACTGGATGGCGAGATCTGGCAACGACCTACCGTCGACTAGCGGAGATTTCCCCTCAACCAGGTATCTCCTAGCATCGGGGCACCGGGACAAGCTGTAAGCACCTGACCGGTCTCCCGGCATGTGTGGTAGTGTAGTGCTCGTTAATGTAAGTGTGTGTGTAAGAGGAGAGGGTAGGACAAGGAAGAGGAAGGAAAGATCGCGCGCGGTCCGTGGCCCGTTTATTAGGGTACTGCTCCGGCATTCGCCTGGTGTTGATCGGAGAAACCACGGAAAACTACCGATCAGAGCAGCCGGCCGCTAGAATTCTCCTCCACACAGCCACTGAATTCGACCTAGCTATGTAGCTAGTGCGAAAAATCCTGCCTCCGTCTGGACTCGAACCCAGGACCTCCAGGTCAGAGGGACTTCAGTGACATCAGTTTACGGCCTGAGCCATCTCTCCCACTGCAAGCGCTTATTGTTCACGTACTACAGATCGCGCCCGAGGGCCTCTGGCCCCAGGAATTTTTAACGTCCGAGATCATTGTTGAATCCCAATCGGAGTATGGCGATATAATCTCCATGAACCTATGGTTGCCCAGCAATGCACGTTGCTTTGCGACCTACCTTGTTGATATGTATAACTT